>OX422216.1:38437372-38790865 GCA_949130495.1 Sambucus nigra
ATTCAATATCAATGCTATCATGAGTATTGAGTATTATACCTGCTCCACTGTCGATTGCGCAAGACGGTCCATCAACATATAAATTCCATATTAGGATATGTCTATCAAACGCTTGATCCGTCAAAATCCCATAGTGGAATATCTTTCCCCTTGTACCTTCATACTTCTTGATCATCTCTAGCGCTTTAGAAGAGAAATTCAGTTGGTCGGGAGCAGGGATATCTACAAAAAAAAATTGGGAGCTTGATTGCCAACACTCCACTTGAGTTAGTTCCTCTCGATTCTTGCTCAGCCTGTTTGTTTTGCTGTTCCAGAACCTCAGGATAAGTGAATTCAGCTATAAAGTCTGCTATTGCCTGACCCTTTAAAGAAAACCTTGATTCATAGATAATGTCATATTCCCCTAATTCCCCTACCCAATACATTAATCGACCAGACTTCTCTGGCTTATGCAATGCCTGACTTAGAGGCATATCAGTGTACATTACTATGGTGTGGGCTTGAAAATAAGGTTTCATGCACCTGGATGCTTCAATCAATGCTAATGACAACTTCTCTAGACGAGGATACCTAATTTCGGCTCCTCGGCAAGCTTTACTTGTGTAGTAAACAGGCTTTTGAACTCCTTTCTCTTCTTTGATTAAGGTATAGCTCACAGCTGATTCAGAAACGGCTAGGTACAAATATAATTTATCCCCCACAATTAGTCTAAAAAGCAATAGAGGTGACCCCAAATGCTTTTTCAATTCCAGAAAATCTTTTTCACACTCTTCGTTCCATTAAAAACTCTTTCTGAGCACTTTGAAAAATGGCAGGCACTTATTTGTTTCTCCAGAGATAAATCTTTTCAGAGTTGTTACTCATCCAGTTAGCCTTTGTACTTCTTTTTACAAGTAAGAGACTGCATTTTGATCAATGCTTTGATTTTATCTGGATTCGCTTCAATTCCCCTTTGATTTATAATGTACCCGAGGAACATTCCTTCCTGCACTCCAAAGATGAATTTGGTTGGGTTCAGTCTCATCTGATTCTTCTCAAGTTGATCAAAAGTCTGGCTGAGTTCGGTAATATGATCAGATGTTTTCTTGCTCTTTATAAGCATATCATCTACGTACACTTCCATATTTTTGCCTATTTGCTCCTCAAAGACTTTATTCACTAATCTTTAGTATGTTGCAGTTGCATTTTTAAAACAAAAAGGCATAACATTATAACAATAAGTTCCTCGGGGAGTAATAAGAGAAGTACTTTCTCTGTCTTCAGGCTTTATTTTGATATGATTATAACCAGAATAAGCATCCATAAAACTGAGTAGTTCATGCCCTGAATTGGCATCTACAAGTTGATCTATTCGAGGCAAAGGAAAGTAATCCTTTGGGCAAGCTTTATTTAAATCCATAAAATCTACACACATCCTCCATTTGTAATTTTTCTTCTTGACCATAACTAAATTGGCCAACTAATCTGAATACTTCACTTCGTTGATGAAGGCAACATTTTGAAGTTTTTCTACTTCTTCTTGTACGACTTGGTTCTTCTCGGGGTTGAATACTCTTCGTCTTTACTTTACGGGCTTGACTTCTTTATTCACGTTGAGCTCATAACAAAGGAAGTTTGGGTCAATTCCTGGCATATCCTTATGACTCCATACAAATAGATGTTTTCTTTGCCTGAGGAAATTTACTAGTTCCTATTTAATAATAGGGTCCAATGTTGTTCTTATTTGAGTAGTGCGTTCTGGCTTGTCATTATCTAGCACGATACTCTCCGTCGCCTCTACTATTTGGCCTTTTACCAACTCTGTTTCCTCATTTGAATTTAAGGTTTCAACCCCATTTTCTATATCAGGCTCAGTAATATCTACTTGGTAAGTAGCGCTTTTTCTATGTATTTTTTCTAGATTTTCTAGGTCGGCAAAAGAGTAGTAACATTCCTGAGCTACTTTCTGATCTCCTTTTACAACACCCACACCAAAGTTGGTCGGGAATTTCAAGTATTGATGAACAATTGAAGGTACTGCCTCAAACTTCTTCAGCCCGACTCTCCCCATGATTATATTGTAAGATGATTGGACATTCTTATCCATTATAAAGAAATGGATTTTCTTTGTTCGGCTAGCTGGCTAAGTACCGATCATTACTTCCATCTTGATGGTCCCCAAAGGGAATACTTTATCTCCTGCAAAACCTATTAATGGCCGATGATAGGGTTCTTACTAACTGAGCTTGAAATTTAAACTATCAAAATAAGGATAGAACATTATATCCGTCGAGCTACCATTATCAACTAACGCTCTGGAGATAATGATTTCTTCCTTCCTGACTTTGATTACCAGAGGATTATCATAAGGGTACAATATTCCTGACAAGTCATTTTTAGAAAAACCTATTACCAACTTATCTTTATTAACCTTCCTCGGTCTATCTTCCTCGGTGATATTGATCCTTTATATGTATGAGCAAGCTAATGCCTCATTAAGGTATAATTTTCTCTCTGCTATATGATCTCCTCCTCCTGCATCTCCACCTGTAATCATTTGGTAATCAAAAGAACCAAAACTGAGTGTAAATACCTCGCGTTCCGATTATCAGGGCTTTTTAGGTAAATTAGGATCATCATCTTGGTCATCTTCATAAGCCCTTTTATTTTCTTCTTTATGTTTAGGATGAGATTTTAATCTTCGACGAGCTTCTCTATTATTCTGCCAATCAACAAACTAATTCAATTTTCCTCTTCGGATGAGAGTTTCAATCTCATTTTGAAGAGCGATTCAGCGATTCGTCGTATGTCCATGGTCCCTGTGGAACTCGCAATATTTGGTTTTATTCCTCTTAAGAAGTGAGCTCCATAATTTTTCTGGCCAATGCACATCTTTGATGTTCTTGATCTCCTCCAAGACATGATGAATGCCATGGTTAGTGGAGTGTAGTTGCTATATTTCTTGAGTCGTTCGATAACCCTTTTATGCTTTGATTCCTTAGGTTCATTAGAATATTTGTACTCATTCTTATCACTCTTGCCTCCAACTTTTCCTCCTGAGCTCTACTTGACTGCCGTTGCTTCCTCGACATTTATGATCTTTGCTGCTTTAGCCATCAAATCCGCCATTATTTTTTAAGGATCTTTAGCAAGTATGTAATAGATTTTATCGAGGAGCAATCCACTCATAAGGGTTGTTCTAGTCATTTTCTCCTCATAATCCATAACCTCCAACTTCTCGTTATTAATGCGAGTAATGTAGTCCCTGGTGCTTTCTCCTTCTTTCTATCTAACATTGAGTAAATGTGATACTCATTTTATAGGCTTGGCTCCAAACAAAAGTTGATAATGAATAGCTCGGCCAATTGGCTGAAGCTTGAGATATATCCCCGAGGAAGACTATTGTACCAAATCTGAGCAGATACAGTGATTGTTCCAGAGAATGCTCTACACCTCATTTCATTAGGGACGACATAAATATCGGGTGTTGCCTGTTACTACTTTATATGGAGAGCTGGATTTGTTTTCCCATCATATTTTGGTGTAATTACTGGAGCTTTGAACTTTAACGGAGTGGGAAAATCCACAATTGCTTGTACAAAGGGAGATCCTTTTACCAAACTTCTTTGCAATGGGTTTCTAACCTTAGCCATTTCCCCTAACCTATCTTTTAATTTTTGGATGGAGCCTTTCCAAGCATTGTTACCTACGTCAGACATGTTTGTTACTGCTCGGTTGTTTGTTGAACTCTCTTCCTGGGATTGATGCTCGGATCGACCAGTTCGTCAGGCGTTTAATCTAGATTGGGCAGAGCCTTCCCTTTGATCGGATGGTCATCGAGTATTCCCTAACAATGCCCCAGGAACATCTCTTAGGTCCCAAAGGATCAAAGGGAGAAGTACGACTTAGCCTTTCAAAAGCACTTACCCTTTATTGAGAGTAGGACTATCTATGGAAGGATTCCGAAATCCTTTGCAATGAATTAGATCCTGGACGATAAGAAATATCTCTAGTAGTCCTTGATTGACTCTGTCTACTACTTCTTAGTGGTGATGGTGGCATATTCTCACGAGCGGATGGTACTCATGTTTGAAGGGTCTGTGCGAGTTGTCTGATGGTATTCTGCATCACTTCTTGGCCTTTGGCAAGACTGGTTAAGATTCCAGTTAATTCATTTGCAGTTGGTGGGGCGGAAGAGACAAGTGGAATGCCATCATTTCTCAAGCTGGATTCAGGAATATCAGCCATTTGATTGTATGAACGAATGATTGAGAACAGTTAGAAACACGTTTCCACAGACGGCGCAAATCTGTTGATATAAAAAACTAGAATAATTTAATTAATTAATCACAGCTAAATATGAGCAAAAGACACAAAGAATTTTAAAGTTGTTCGGATTAAAGTAAGAGCCTACATCCACTGTTATGTATTGCAATTGCCTCTTGCCTTATGTATCGTGTCCATTAAACATAGGGTTTACAATGTATTTATAGCCCTCAAGGGGTGTACAAGAGTTGAAATATTAAAAGATGGAATGCCTTTATTATACAGGCATTCACATTCGTACAATCATGCATGTATCTGATTATTGATGTTTGGCTATCAGAGTTGGTCGACCTTCCTGAGTTGTTTGGTGAATTATCCATGCTGACATGGAATAATGTTTGAATGGATAACACGTGTTCATATATAAATGGTCCACATTACAGTATAATATTTGGTATCGATAAGTATGTTGCTATTAGGTATGTTGGAGATCCTGATTATATATATATATATATATATATATACACACACACACACACACACACACACAGTCCGTCTCTCACACATACCAAGTTTACATACCGCTGGCGCGGACCCATTTTTATAAATGATTTTGAATTGAATTTTTTTATGTGGTATTTAAACATTTCGGAGGACCCATGTTAAAAAAACAACTCAAAATAACTTTTTTGCTATTTTTAAGAAATTGGTTAACCTTTCACAGCTTTTAAAGCATTTAAAAGCTGTGAAAGTTTGACCGATTTTTTTAAAAATAGCAAAAAATAATTATTTTGAGTTGATTTTTTTTATATGGGTTCGTTGAAATTTTAAATACCATATAAAAAAATTCAACTCAAAAATAATTTTTTTACTATTTTAAAAAAATCGGTATTTAAACTTTGGTATGTATGAGAGCTCGATTATATATATATATATATATATATATGTGTGTGTGTGTGTGTGTGTGTGTGTGTGTGTGTGTGTAGAGAGAGAGAGAGAGAGAATAGACCTCTCGATAAGGAGGTTTGGCCGTTGGGGTCGCCTCTTGCGGTGGTGGGAGCGAGCTAGTGTGTGATAAAATGAAGAGAGGTAGAGATAGAGTTATTTTATTGTGTGGTGGTGGTGGGATGTAGAAAAAAGACAGTTTTAGTTTTTGTTTAGGGTTTGCTTGTTTGGAGAATTACATAAGAAGCCCTCAAATTAAAAATATTATTTTAGTTTTTGTCTATATATCTTAAGGGGTCATAATGGTTAGTAACGTGTCATACGACTCGGTACAACACGAACAATATTTAGGTTTTAACCGGTTATTTTCGAGTCAGATGAATTTAACCAACCCGATTTTTTACATCTAACGCGTTTATCGTATTAACCCGATAGTGACCCATACCCGATAAGCCTTAACCCATTAACTATTAGTTTCATGTCGTCTCATATTTTGTCGACTTTAATCTAAAGGGTAGGCACTGCAAAAATTTATCCCTAACACTACATTAAAAGTAGCTCATTTTTTTATTTAGATAAACTTACTAAAATACCCCTAATAAAAATTAGCAATGACATAAAAATATTTTTCCACTTAAACCAAAGAAACAAAATTCTTTCCCTTCTCATTTCAAAAACACCCACCACGAAACAATCACCTACATGGCCATAAACACCACATCACCACCACCATCACCACCACTCTCACCTTTAGCCACCAACATCCACCTTCATTGTTATATTGTGTATTTGCATTGCTTTCTCTCTTGTGTTGGAGCTTTTGGCAAGGAAAAACCCTAGTTTTCTTCAATGGAACCTCAAAAACTCACTAAAGAAGAAGATCACAAAGAAAACATTAAATGTTCACTCAGTACGTTTGAGGTGTATTTTCATCCTTGTTATCATTTTTTTAATCATTTGAGCACCAAGAATAAATAAAATGCACACGTAAAAAAACTAGTACATGTACAGTGCAATTGTGGTAATGAGTCACCGCAGGAGATGAAGTCTCATGGTGACCCGTAACCGTGGGAATGGCAATGGCAACTTGATTCCCCACGGTCACTTGTGACCATAGAGTAGCTCAAAAACCACGACAACTTGATTTCCTCACGTGAAAGCCATAGCTACTTGTGACCGTGGTTGGTGTGACAGTAGTATCTCATAAACCACAACCATAACTCATCGTGGGGAAAGGATTTTTCTCTTATTTTACCAATGCTACTTGTGACCGTGCTCTCTCATAAATCACGACTATAAATCATCATGTGTAAGTAACTAATTCTATTGTACCACTGCTACTATATGAAAATTATGAATTGATTAATACAAACTACATTTCAATTTAATGAGTGACTTCTCAACGATGCCAAATTTTGATTGAGCATTAACAATTTGTGCATCCCTATCGCTAGTTATAGTGGTAGATTCTTTCATAGCAAAAAAATCGACAATCTGAGCACTGATGATTTCAAGGGCAGTGAACCTACTTACCAAAGTGTGTCGAATGAAGGTAATCACAATAATAATGAAGATTGGAGTCGAGGACCAAATTTGAGGGATGATTTTCCCAACTTGGAAATTATAATTACCGTATCTCACAACCTTACTTCCGTTTTATTACTAATTCTATCAACTTAACACTTTTACTTTTTGGTGATTTGTGATAGGATATATCAAATATCGAAGAGAATCTGAAACCCATTGAGCAAGATCATTCAGAGGAGTTCACCACGAACAAGGTACAAACAATTTTCAAATGAATTTGATCACTTATTTTTGGTATTTTTTGTTATTGACAACAACTAATTATCGTGTGTCTTTATTTTCAGTTTTTTCTCTCTCGCGAATCAATGATAGACTGGGTGCAACAACATTGCAAAAAGCTCAACGTTATTGTAATTACATTGAAGTTAGATTACCCCGCGCATGGGAGAGAAAGTCGTGTATCATATTGGGTTGTGAAATAAGTGACTTACATAGGAATCATTGTAAAAAGGAAGATGTTAACGAGGAGAAAGGAAAATAATTACAGGCACTAAGAAATGCGATTGTCCTTTTCGATTGAAAGGTAATTCTCTGGATGGTGGGCGTTGGTAATTATCAGTCATATGTGAGTTGCACAATCTTGAATTGACAAGGACATTGGTTGGTCACTCGTATATCAGCCGATTAACTCGAAATGATTTTTTAAAAAATCCTAAGAGTTTGCCTTGACAAGCGTGCGACCCTCTTTTTGATTTTTTTTATAAATACAAGGGTTGGCAAGGTTATTTTGTGGTGAGGCTTTGCGAAAATGAATTTCTAAGATAAATATAAAGTCTCCCAAACCCTAATTTAAGCCCATAGTTTAATATCCAAGTTTTAACATCATATGTGTATTTTTTTTATCTCTTGTGTGTTGCACCTAGATTATTTTCTTTACATCTTTATAGTGTTTCGAACGGTGGATACCGTATTTTCATTGGAAAACGATTGCAACCATTCAATATGGAAGTAAAATCTACGAGACATCGAGACGTAGGAGGCTCATACGCTGTGATTCTTATTGGAAGGCGTCCATACGTGGTTATGAATAAGATATCAAGGAGCAAAGAAACGCATCAAGGCTTAAAGGCGTCGAGTTTGTGAGTAAGTCTAATTTATACTTATAATAAGACCTATATCATAGTAGACTTGCGTGGTTGGGTCGTTCGAGCTTTTTCCCGGTGTGGGTTCCTCATATATCATCATGTTGTGTGAGTGTTTATTTTATGATTGTTATATCACCTATATGCGTGTCTTAAGTAAGATAAAATTGGACTAATTGATTACACAACTTTGGTTTAATTGGTGCAAAGATAAAATTGGATTAATTGTTTATTCTGTTAATTAATTTGGAAAATTAAAATTGGTGGTGTTAAGACTGAATATCCCTAATAGCACGTATATCAGTTTACAAGGATATTCCTGAAATAATTATACGGGATAATGCACGTTAGATCATCAGAATCAACCTATTAATTGATTTTTTTTATTAGTTTAAATTAATATTGTCTTATGTTGAAATGGAAGTTCTTTATATCGACTTGGGTTTTCATTTGTGTACATGGGTACTTCGCACTTAAAAGCAGTTTAAATGTGTAACAACTAGTCGAATCCCATCGACGCTAAAGTTTGTTTAAGAAACAATTAGACCATTTTGAAATCACTATGTTCGAGGTCGGTACGTAATTCCTTAAACCGTAATTATGATGTGTAGTTTTCCTTTTGAATACACACTGCACGGGGAATTCAATTATATTTCTGGAATATAAGAAAGAGTGGTTTGTCAACTTCCAACCTTCATTTTCTAGTATAGATTACCAATTAATGTTCAAATAGATTAATTACAACAGTAGCAAATTTCACTAGGATTATTTTCTATATAAAATCCATTTTGGCTTATTTAGAAACATAAGGTAAGATGAAGTTTACTCAAAATCAAAGCATTTAGAAAGAGTCATGCTCATGAATTAACTAAACCAAAAGGCAGTAAAGAAGAAGGAGATGAAATCTCTGGGCTACTCTTTGCCAATAATATTATGGGGGGCTTTTTATGGACCCGGTGATGTGTCAAGCACACATTGGGTGCTATTTGTAATGGCCCCCATGTAAATTATAATCACCACCCTATGTGCGCTTGACATATTACCAAATCTAAAAATGGGTCCAAAAAGGCCCCCTAGTATTACTCACTATTTGTTCATTGGTTAAAGAAGACTATCATTACAGTTGTAATTTGGCCTAATAAGTGCACACGTCTCGTGTGAAGAATGTAATTATATGACAATTAATTGTAAATGATTATTCACTTCACCTTGAAAAAGTTTACACTATTTACCCTAAAGACTTCAAAATAAACTAATTAAGTGAATAAAATTTTGTTTCAATTAAAGAACGAATACATATAAAACGAGTTGATAGTCATGGCTTATTTTCTTACTAAAGTTAAGTATCAACACACTTTATACAAAAACAAACTCTGTTATGGAATTAATCAATGGAGATAGCATTTGATTGCGGTTATAGACATTAGTTTTGTTGGGGTTGACATCTCGGTGATCTACACTAATATAAATGCCGATGATAACATTTACTGTGACACCCTGCCTATTCTAATAACCGGTGGTCAATCCTCTATTAAAATAAAACAAGAATCTCAGTACGGTTCATTCTTAGCATCACTGTCGAAAATAAAATTAATTACTAAAAACTTATTAAGCCTAGTGTCAAATTTTAAAACTTATTAACATGATTGTTAAACCATTCACCCGTATGAGATAAACATCCACCACAATATAACATAATGAGGACTGATATCAAAATTAAATAAATAACCGAATAAACTCTCGATAAATCTCAAGTACAATCATCTAACTAATAAATGAAATAATATAAACAAAGTCTGATAATAAAAGTTGTCCAAATGTGGGAGACATGCCCAAAAGAAATGCTGGAATAACCATCCTAATTAGATAGGATAGAAAGAGGCGCCTACGCAAATCCCGTAAGCATCCACAGTTACTGCAGCATCGTATGACTGGAATGACAATCTAACCCTGGCATCCCTGCAACTTAGCACTTAAAGGTTTTGAAAATATTTTTAGTACGGGTCAATGTCCAAGACATTTTAAAAATAATTGCACACGTGAGATTATCCTCACCCCTCATCTATAGTGCACACCTAACGCATGTATTTTAATTACCTATTTATGCTACCCTGCCTAACTAATCCATCTATTCTTAACATAATCCAATATGCTAAACCTCTAGCCCAGATGTGCTACTCGTATTTTACTTTACTTTGCTTATCACATAGTTATCACATAAGCTACAACCTAGTATTTCTCAATTATACTCATACCATCAAATAATCAATGTAATTGTACACTAGTTATAATTTAATGTTCACACATTCAATTGAGTGCACATATACATATAGCACTCTTTTATATGTATATACATAGCATCCCCGAGCTATCCTCCCAGATGCATTCCCTAGTATGCTATCAGGTTCCACATACGTCACGTACCACTCCCGGGCCACCGGATCGGAATCCCACCACCGATCCCAAAACATAAACACATATTGGAGGCGGTCATAGACATACATCTGTGGGTCATAACCATGCCACATTACCCCAACTAAACTCGAAACTCACCTACAATGGTCATACGACAATACTATGACCTGGGGAAACGACCCTACACCCGTTGGTCAACGCCAGGGTGGACCGTCCACTGCGCGCCACCTCTAACGATAACATAACTAGAGTAGGTATGTTCACATAAACATCGGTCACACATTGACACACACACACACACACACACATATATATATATATTGTAAAATCGTCCAACGTGCATAATATCTCTCGTAGCACTAGCCCACCAATCCCGAAGTCTACCCCAACTTCCCGATTTTTATCAAGTATTCACTTAATTATGCTTAATTATCTAACTTCATGCTTATGGACAACATGTTATTCTACCTAAGCACTTAGCCTAATCCTTCCCAGAATCCTAACCCGATTTCACGATTATTACCCGAGTACTTAGACCCTAGTATACCCGTAATTTCTTACCCAAGATTCATCCCGATTAACCAAAGGTACTTTGTAACACCCCGCCTAATTAAATACCGGGTGGCCAGTCCCATACCAAATTAAAACAGAATATACAGTTGGCTCATTCTTAGCATCACGGTCGAAAACATTTACAACTCACCCAATACCCAATTAAGCTGGTGTTAAAAACTTTTCAAATTTTAAATTTCAACAAAACCATTTTTAGTTTAAGAATAACACAACACATTTTATTCTACAACACAGATAACATAATGAATAACTCAAAATAATTTAAGTGCAACTGGAATAAACATTCCCAAATAATATAAATCCTTACAATAATCCCAACAATGTTAAATGTATTAAAAAGACCCGATTACAATAGTATTTAACCTCGATAGAAAAGATAACTGAAATCCTTTGGGCGACATGCCCTAGCTAAGAATACTGTGAATCAAAAAGATGACAAGCGTCTAAGAAAAACCTCCATAGCTCCATAGCTCGTCAAAATCAACTATGGCTGGCGTCCCTGTTGCTGGACACTTGATATAGAGATACAATAGAAGAGAAAATATGCAAGGAAACGGGTCAGAGCCCGAATGTGTAGATTATTTTTAAAACAGCAAGTATTTAACAAGTGCAATAAAGCATTTATTATTTACATGTTAGATCCAACTCTCACTTGCAATTCTCACCTCTCAACTAGAGTGCACACTTAACGTTTCCTATTAACCTCCTAGTTAATGGTTCCTCTTTTCTAGTCTCCATATTATAATTCCATTCCCATATCATAATCCCCGTATGTCCCATACCATACGTCACATTATTATTCATTTACATTTCTCCTTTATATGATTAGTTTCTTGTTAACATGAATCATTACTCATTAATATGAATCATTTCTCATTAATATGAGTGAAGCTTTTCAATTCTATAAGCATAAACATTCATTAACTTAATTCCATTATCTTTCTCTATTCACAGTTATCTACAATTATCACCGTAGATAGATTTAACCACAATATATATCCATTTATTCATTTAATCCATTATATATATATATATATATATATATATATATACATATATAATACGGCACCCCGAGTCACAACTGTGCTGCATTGCATTACTCTGCTATCATGTCCCATCATCGCAGGTCGTCGAATAGGGGACTACGGGTTCGGTAAGATTCCACGAACCACAAACAACAACAAACAAATTGGAGGCGAACATAGTTCTCGTATCCATGGGTCACGCACATACCTACGTACCCACAGTCAGCGGACTTATCAACTCCCTGATAAGTCTTTCATAGACCTATGTTCTCGAGCGACAAATCAAAGATCCCATGGATTCATCAGGATATGATTGCCCTCACGTGCAAACCTCCCACCGATAGCAAGTAAGCTAGGTATGTCATACACATAAATCATCAATCAATCAAATAGGTATTATCATACCTATAATATAATATCAATAAGGTAATTATCATTACCCTAAGATATTTCCCATACGTAGCATTATATCTCTTTTAAATTCCACGTATTAAAATATCATATCTTTACTTCATAATTTAATTATCCTCGCATCCTATAACATCTCTCCACTACCGACGTCGTTAAGGTTCATGCGCGGAGCGTCTCGCAAAGCGAAATCCAAACAAGGAACCCCTCCAATACACTACTACTTAACTTAGTCGATCGAGGCGGTCCGAAAACTTCAACTATGCGATCGGGATAACCTCATATCCTCTTTCAACCAAATGTGTTCTAAACTCCTATCTCACAAGATTCAAATAGGATTTTCCTCATCTTATATTCAGTAAGAAATCACTAATATCCTACTGGTCCATAACATTATTTCTCCCGAACTACTACGAGTTTAGTTCTCCTTTTAATTAAGGTTTAAATCGATAGTTTCAAGTCTCTTATAAACACATCTTCTTTCACTTTGGATTAAACCCTCTTGTAAACTTAAGGATACCCAGGTGTTATATTCAATCACCCCTACTGGTCCTATCTTTAATCCTCATACATCTCCATTTAAAATTTAGCAAATGAATCTAGCAACCGAAATTCCATTCAATATAATTTTCATCATTTTAATCACTTGAATCCAAATCAAATTAATTCAAATCTTATCAAGGGTTTACTGCTATTTTCTAAGTCCCATAATCTCCAAATAATAATCACCAAAGATCCACAAAAGTTTTGGGATAATAATCAACATTTAAAAAGAAACAACTTTACATATTCTGGGGAGGTCGATAGATCGAAGGCAGGGGTCGATCGATCGATCCATCAGGTCCAAGCCTGGTTTTTCTGCATTTCAGCAACTACGGGTTTCACCATTTTTACTCATTCAAACCTTCATATTAACCTCCAAAATGAGTTATTATTATTACTACATGATATGCCAACATATATGAACGATTTCCAGTACACTAAACATCCTAGAATCATCAAGGGATTGTATTAAAAAGCATGTTTATCTCCTTATTTCCAGAAATTTATTAACATAACATCTTCAAGAACACATCAATGGTTTTCATACTTTCTTCAACAGATTCATGGCTATTTCGTGGATTAATATCATCCTAAAACACGAGTTAAATTCCTATATCATTTCAGTTTTCCAGAAATCCATTTAATACTCCATTATTTCTTCCAAACAATAATAATCTTCTCTTTTCATATTATTCTAACATGGACAATATACAAACTTAAATTGCCATTATCAAACACTTGCCTTTCTTGTAGGTCTGATCCTTTGGTGTAGTATATCTCAGTTGGTTGTCCCTTCTCCGGTCAAACTCCGGTGGTGGTTGGTGGTGGTGAACATTGGTTCTTGTTCTTCTCCTTCCCAAGTTGGCTTTTCACTTCCCAAGCACTCTTACACTCTCTCTAGGAAGATGGATGCTCTAATTTGTGAAGAGGAGATGAATAACCCCCATACACTTAATCTACCAATACTTATAATAGTACCAAATCCGAAATCACTATTCATCCCCCTAGAAAAATGACCAAAATGCCCTTTCGGGTTGTCTATTCATTTCCAAATGACCCGAGACTCAAAATAAACATCCAAATAGACTTTTCTGACTATTTCGAACCTTTCGGACGCAACGACGCGGTCGAAATGACTATTAGATCGATAGAAAATAAATTTCCTTTTTAATTTAATAAACTAGTCCCGACACGTCCCATACCGCGTCTGACTAAAAATATAAATTACCGAATTTATATCATACAGTCATATCAATGACATCACATTCATATATTACCTAAATATCTTTAAGTAATATTCAGAATCATCCATTTTAATATCCACCGTCCGGATAAAACCCGAATGAATTAATTAATAATAAAATCTAATTAATCCATTAATTTAAGATATAACCCATTTTAAAATTCATTTAAAATTACGGGGTATTACATACTTCTTACCTTCCCTCTATATTTTCAAAAGTCAAATTACATCTCCAAGACTCCATAACCCATGACAAACCCTAAACAATCCATGAAAAATAACAAAAATCAAGGGAGACAAGCACAACAAACCGAACTAGTTAGTTGGCTAGACCAAATCGGTTCGATGAGCAAACCGATTCGCTCCCCCAGCGAACCGGTTTGGTTTGTTGGGCTGCCATGACGAACTTAAGATGGGATTTTCCCTTTCCCCTTCAACCTCAAGAGTTCCAATCTTCATGTAAACCCCAATATATGATTACCAAACTAATCCTGAACATAAATTAACAAGTTTCTAATACGATTCATCTCGAATAACATCTAATTCATGAGATCACCCAATTTACATGAAGATTCATTCATAATTTAAAATCCTAATTCAAGATTCAATCTTTTATCTCTTAAATCAATCAAGAACTCATTTTTTTCTTTATAATCATATCAGATCTATTATATTATCCTTATAAGATTCGTTTTCGATGATTTCTTTAATCAAAGCTCCGTTTTACATGGTTCTCCTAACCCAAAAATTATGTTATTTCTACACTAATTTTTGCATGAATATTTGAAACTACAAATAAGATTGAAGCAAGTTAAATACTTGCCTTGAGAGATATGAATTTTTGAGGTTTCCTTCTTGTATTTCCCTCTTGGCAACGATCTTCAACCCGAATGAGCTTGATCTCCACCTCGGATTCCTTTTCACCTCACTTTTCTCTATTTTTTTCTTCTCGTTTCTTTCCTCTCTCAAAATACTAGCCTCTCGAATGGTTGGATACCTGCCCATTTTATCTACCTTACCTAAATATAAACCTAAACACTTCAAATCCCGAATTAGGTTAGTCTTTATATGTAAATGACCCGAATACCCTTTTATGGTTCCCGTTTAGCCTAAAGTCCCCCAGAATCCAATTATAATCTCAGGTACCTATTTATGACTATTTCGATCTATTTTAAACCATTAGCGCACTCAAAATCACCATCCGAGTTATCTAACATAAATTTCCATATCAGGCCCGACACGACTCTTTCCACGTGTCCCAAAAGAGATACCATTAAAGCCATCGCTTCTACTCACTTATGGCGTAACATAATTTAACATGTTTTCATTACTTATCACGCAAGTAAATATAATTACACATAAATTTAATCCTTTTATTCACTGATTAATAATTATTTAAGTAACTTTATTTCTCAATTTAATTAAATTATGTGCACACGTGTAATTTAAAATGCTTTAAAAATACGGGGTGTTACATACTTCCCTTTAACAACGGAATTTCGTTCCCAAAATTCAGACATAATTGGCACAAAAATCCCCAAATACTTTTTCCACATGTCATCCTCACGCTCCCATGTTGATTCATCGGCATTGTGATACCCCGGTGAACACGAACGAACGGTACCACCTTTGAATGAAGCTTATGCTCGCTACGATCCAGGATGGAAATCGGTCTCTCCTCATACCAGATGTCTGGATGTAAATCAATCTCCTCCAACAAAATATGCCAGTAAGCCATGTCTCCCCTCTGGTACTTCTTCAGCGACGACACATGAAACACGTCGTGAATCCTCTACAAATGCTCTGGCAGGGCGAGCCTATACACAACCGGCCCTATCCTCTCAATAATAAAAAAAAGCCCCACATATCTTAGTGCCAAATTTATATTCCTTCGAAATCTCATAACTCCTTTTATGGGAGACACCTCTAATAACACCTGGTCACCCACCTTAAGCTCCAAGTGTCTTCGATCTACATCTGCATAACTCTTCTTCCTGTGTTGAGCTATTTGTATACAACCTCGAATTAGATATATCTTTACGAAAGTGCCTTGAATCATCTCTGGTCCAAGAATATTATTGTCCCCTCCTCTAACCAATAAATGGGCAAATGACAAGGTCGGCCATATAATGCCTCAAAGGGGTCATGACTATCGTGAACTAGTATGAGTTATCATAGGAAAACTTTACCAGTGGGAGACTCTACTCCCAACCTCCTCTGAAATATTATATCCTCTAACTTATGATTAACTCTCTCAGTTTATTATATGTTTGTGGTTGGTAAGTCGTACTCAACCATAACTCAGTCCCCATAGCCTCTCGAAAACTCTACCAAAAATGGGACACGAAGATCCTGTTTCGGTCGGACATAATATTAATCAGCACTCCATGTAACTTCATTACTTTGTCTATGAAAAGATGAGCATACTGCCCCATCGTATAATCTGTTCGAATTGGCAAGAAGTGGGCCACCTTGGTCAGGCGATCCACAATGACCTATATTGACTCATGACCCCTTTGCGATGTTGGTAGACCTATGATGAAGTCCATCAAAATGCTCTCCCATTTCCATACTAGAATCTCCAATGACTATAAAATCTCATCTGGACTCTGGTGGTCGACCTTCACCAACTGACAAGTGGTGCACTTCGAGACAAATTCAGTAATGCCCCGTTTCATTCGAGCCCACCAATATTATATCTGTATGTCTTGGTACATTTCATCCCTTCCGAGATGTACCAAAAACCGCGATCCATAAAACTATATCATCACTGCATGTTATAAGTCCCTATCCTCTCAGACTATCAATCTCTCATTGAAGCATAAGCCTCCCTCAGAACTGATCGAGTAAGACTCTGCTCCCTCTGCTAGCAACTGAAATACCTTATCGTGACAAAATGGATCCCTTGCCCGTGCCTTCACAGCCCTCATAACGATCTCAGGTGTGATAGTAAAGACTGTTATATAATCCCCAACCACTACATCATCCTACCGAAGTTCACTCCATTTTATTTTCCAAACTGCTGCTAACTCCCCCATAGGCCTTCGACTTAATGCGTCAGTCACTATATTAGCCTTCCCCAATGATCCTCGATGTTGAACTGATAGTCTTTCATGAATTCAAGCCACCTACACTGCCTCATGTTAAGATCTTTCTATCTGAACAGATACTGCAGTGACTTATGATCCATGAATAGACCAAACTTCTCCCCCATAAGATAGTGCCTTCATATCCTTAAGGCAAAAACCATCACTGTAAGCTCCAGATCGTGTGTAGGGTAGTTCCTCTCATGAGGCTTAACTTGTGAGAAGCATAAGCTATAGTTCGGTCCTCCTGCTATAATACACCTCCAAGTCCTTCTAAGGACGCATCTGTAAAAATAAAGTACTCCACTCCTCCCCTAGGTAGTGCGAGTGCTGGTGTCGAAGTCAATTTATCCTTCAGCTTATCAAAAGCTAGTTGACACTGATCATCCCAAATAAATTCCCCCCCTTATGAGTCAAGTTCATCAACGGGCTCATAATCTTCAAAAACCCCTTTATGAAGTGGCAATAGTAATCAGCCAAACCCAGAAAGCAACGAACCTCCGTCAATGTCGTGGGATGACCCCACCCCTTCACCGCTGCTACCTTACTCGGGTTCACTTAAATGCATTTATCTGACACGATGTGACCCCAAGAACTGCACCTTTTATAACCAGAACTTGTATTTCTCGAACTTGGCGTACAACTGATGGTCCAGTAAAGTCTGAAGAACCATATGCAAATGCTCAGCGTGCTCACCCTCTGTTCGAGAATAGACTAAAATTTCATTTATGAAGACAATAACGAGCTGGTCTAAGAAATATTTGAAAACCCTGTTCATAAGAACCATGAATACAACTGGTGCATTGGTTAGCCCAAATGGTATAACCCTGAACTCGTACGACCCATACCTCATCAAGAATGTGGTCTTAGGGACATCCTGCTCCCTGATATGTAGTTGATGGTATCCCGACCTCGAGTTAATTTTTGAGAAGTAGGTTTCTCATCTCAATTCATCGAATACGTCATTGATACGAGGTAATCGGTATTTGTTTCGAATCGTGATCTTGTTCAACTCTCTGTAGTCTGTACATAATCTCAGCGATCCATCATTTTTCTTCATAAACTATACGGGAGCACCCCACGATGATATACTCCGATGGATAAAGCCCTGCCCTAAGAGTTATTGAATCTCATCCCTTAACTCTCGCATCTCCACTGGAGCCATATGATAAGGTGCACGTGTTATCGGCCTAGTCCCTAGCACTAAATCAATAACAAACTTAATCTCTCGGCTCAACGGTAAACCTGATATCTCCTAAAAAACATTTGCAAACTCCCTCACCACTAGGATCGAATCTAATGAGATGACCACTCCTCGCGAGATCTCCTCCTCAATTTAATAAAGGTGCGTGCTCGACCCTCCCTCGGGAAGAGCCATCACCACTAAAACATCTCCTGTCCTAGAATGACGAACAGGACGATCCTACTGAAATAGTCTACCATCGCTCTATAACCTACCACTCAGTCCATATCAAGAATGACACCATACCCTATCATATCCAGCACAAGTAAATCGGTGGCCAAGAATAGTCTCCCTACATCTATAACCACTCCTCTATAAATTGAATGGATAATGTCCTCGCTACCCAATAACGAATCAATACAGACAATAATACTATTAGTTGTATCTAATAAATATACCGCTCTTGCAAATCTAATAACAATAACTGAATGTGACGCCCCCGTGTCAAATAAAACTCGATTCATATGCTCATGGATAAGAAACATACCCTCTACAGTTGTCGGTGCCTGTGGAACCGTAGCATTCTGGACATTATCAACACGCCCATACTGTATATGTCCCCGCTGAAGTAGGATTGTTAGAACTGGTGCAGCTGCTAGAAGTAATGGTACATGTGGCCCTTGCTGGGCACCTTGTTGTTGTCCTTTAACCCACTACAGGCAAGCTCGCCGCATGTGTCCATGCTCTTCACATATAAATCACCTACTCATGAAACCCCCCGTATTTGGCCCTACTGACCATGTCAGGACTGCCCTAGTGACCTCGGCCCTGATGGCCACCCCCATTATTCTATTGGCCCTACTGGCCCCAAGGAACACGCTGCTGGCCTTGTTTGAGTCCACCGTCTCCTGGTCAAAATCCCCCTGATTTAAATCTCTTAACCGGATCCCCCTACTGGGTATCTCGTTCATAATGTTTGCCCGGCTACTGCTGTGCTGTCCCACTAGCACCGTTACCTCCAATCTTGGCTTGCTTACTAGACTTCTTAACTCTCTTCGCTCCCTTCAGATGAAAACAATTATCCTAACAGTGTAGAAGTATGACATTAACGACATCAGGATAAGTCTTCCATGTCGAATTACCCAACAGATGTTGTCGGATCCTCTATGTGAGTCCATTAGTCAACTTTTGTATCTTCTTCTCCACCGTGTTCACCTCGTTTGTACGAAGTTCACCAAAAGTGTGAATTCTTCATCATACTTGGCCATATCCGACCCTCCTATGATAGGTCTAGAAATTTCCTCTCCATCTCTATCTGAATAGAAGATGAAAAGAACTTGTGATTGAATCGCACCCAAAACTCCCCTATAGTCATGGTATCTCTCTCCTCATATGTGGTGACTAACTCCCACCACTACAACTCTAATCCCACAAGCTTAAAAGTGGCCAAAATATGTTTTTCAGTTTCATAACACTCAACCATGCGTAGATGTCACTGGATGTCTTTCTTCCTTTGGCTGGAACCAACAACATTTGCGCTCCCAAAAAACTCTGACAGATGGCCTTTCTGAAAGGCCTCTCTAACGTTTTCCTACACCGACGGTAATGGGTGGGCTTGGATGACTGGTGCCACTGGTTTCTGTGGCTGGTCCTGGAGAAACTGATGCGCCATGGCAATAATTGCGGCATTAACCGCTAGTGCAACTATGGTGGCAACCTCATCAGATGTCACCATCCCCAGAGCTACCTGTGGTTCTGGCTGAGCCTCTTCTCCCGTGGCTCTCCTAAAGGCCTGAACTAGTCATCCTCTCCTGTTAGGCATTGGAAACCAAATCGAATTTGTATGAGATCATAAGTAAAAATATATATAATAAGACAGTATAAGAACATAAATACGCAAAGATGAATGCAACAATCCTAATCATAGGGCCCTATATCAAAGGACGTTAAGCCAGAAACGTAATGAAGTCGTATAGATCCTTAGGACACTAGAAACTGGTGCTCTAATACCATATGTGACATCCCACCTATTCTAATAATGGGTGACCAATCCTCTACTAAAATAAAATAGGAATATCAATATGGTTCATTCGTAGGATCACTGTCGAAAACTAATTAATTACTAATAACATATTAATCTCGATGTTAAATTTTAATACTTATTAACATGTTTTTTAAATCATTCACCCATATGAGATAAACATGCACCACAATATAACATAATGAGGACTGATAACATAATTAAATAAATAACCGAATAAACTCTCACTAAATCTCAAGTACAATCATCTGATTGCTACAAAGTTTGTAGTGTTGTTCGAATGCGTTACATGAGGTCGTTAGAATGAGGTTCCCACAATTTTCGTCATTCACTGGAATGTCATACGATAGATCGTTGGAAGTCGGTACGAATGAAAATAGGTACGCCGTTCAAATGAGGTTCCAAGTCATTCGAACAAATGTGATAAAATTAATTTTTAATGAAATCTGATCCAAATCTCTTATGTGTATCTTTTTATAATAAACTTCATTTCATATAAAAAGATATGCAGGATTAGAGTCTTCAATAACTCTTTTGTAAGCTTTTTCTTACCCTTTTAGAGTTCCATTTATGATCAAACTCTTCCAAATATCAGTCAAAACCCATGGAAATTTATAAATCAATTTATCAAATCAAGAAGAACACTTTCATATTCAAGAACCCTTGTAGAGTTTATATCTACTACTGATTTATGGAGCCAAGGCTCTACTGCAGAAGAAGAAGGTTGATCAATGGATATAGAGGGAAGGCTGCTTCCTGTGGGCGGTGCTGGACCGTGCTATTATTGTAGGCGATTTGAAAAACTGCACGTCATACTTAGCGACCTAAGTAGTTTGTAAGTCGTATCATGTTTGTCCAATCTTGTATAGTGCTAAAATAGAAACTTTTCCCGAAAGGGATTTTTTTCTACTTCTTTGCATGTTTGTGTGATTGGTTTTATTTATTTAATTTGGAACACCAAAGTAATTCAAAGATAAAATTTATTAAAATTGAATTTATGTGTGGTTGGCCTAATATACGAATCAATCCATAAAATCCCACTTTCTCACATTTTCTAGCAACACTTAGCCTTAATTGTGTAAAAAGTACTAAGGTGCGAAAATCATAACTATAGATAGGTAATATAGGGTAGAGGTTTCCTCAGGGAAGGGGTGTGGCAGAGCATTGGGTAGGTAAGATCTATTTATGTGTATGATTGTACCATCGTCGTAAAACTCCTGACTATACTTCCATTAGTAGTGGTTTCATTCTAAATTTGGAAACTAAATTGGCATTGTGTGATTCAAACTCTTAACACGGACTATGAGACGACATACGTGAATTTACCAATTTGGGATTTTGGAAACCTCATTAATCTTGGCTAGATTGATTAATATGGTGATGACTAACCTTTTTAAATCATTAGTTATATTCGGCACAATGTATACTTAAAATGATGACCCCCTCTTCCTTAATTTCGTAGTTTTAGTGTTACGGTCAGTTTGTACATAATCTTAGTTTTCATTCAAAAAATATATGTCTTGGGATCTCCCAGCTTATAACCTTACATTATATTGTATAACCATAAAAATATAATGTATAACCTTACAAATCTCAAACCAGATTAAGTATAAACTTACAAATCTCCCATCTTATAACCTTACATTATATTGTTGGGCCATAAGCCAAATTTTGAAACAATCTTCTTTACATTTCCATAGAGGTTTACTCTTATGATGTAAAATGTTTACAAAAGAATCTCATTTTATGAGAAAGATGGAATATCCCTTTTAGACACAAAGGACCAAACCTCTTAACAAATTTTCGGTTTCCACCTCACTATTTGAACCAATCTAATAAGCAATACTAAAATAAAACACACAATTACCTTTTGTCATATCCAATAATACCTCCAACTCCCATTTGACTCAGGTTACCCTTTGAAGAAACATCGACATATAGTTTGAAAATCAATGGTTTAGTATATTGGACATAGACGCAACTTTTCATCTTTGGAACTATCACTTTATTGTTGCTAAGCTTCCTCTTTCTTTGTCACTGGATGAATCATTGGAAATAATTTCTCGATTATTCATTAGACAACCTTCAAAGATATGTTTGTTCTTGCTTTTTCATATTTCCCATATATATAATCTGAGGCAAAACTTGATAAAGTGCTGCATTAAATGAAGAGATCTTACCTCTAGTAAACCAAGACATAAAAAAAGAAGAATTATATTATGTGTCCAGTTGAATCTTAGTAATAGTAGCATAATAAATCCAAACTAATTTGACAATCTCAAAATAAATAAACAAATGCAAAAAATCTTCTTGAGCATAAACCTATAGTGTACAAAGCCACATCCATTGTAAGTTTAAATTGAAGTAACCTCCTGCTGAAAGTTGTTATCTTTTAGGGAACCAACTTATGCCACAAATTTTTTAGTTAAACGATCGAACTTTTTATACGAATTTGACTTTAAGATGTAGTTGTCGAAAATGCTCCACATTCTGTCAACTTCCAAACTAAATTGGCTCCAATAAAAATTTCATTTTCTTTTATCTCCTCCATACAATTTAACATTCCTTCCACTCATAAGAATCCAAAAATTCCCCACTGAATCGTAATCGGATCTATTATGCAACAGTACTTCTTAAGCATGAATTATGCCTACAGAGAATATGAGAGCTAAACTTCCACAATAATTTATCCCCATAGCTTGAAAAACATACCGGATAGACCTCAAACCCAATATCCTTTGTTGGAACACAAATGTCTTCCCACGAGGACCAATATTATTTGAATGATTGATGCTATAATAACTACGCTTAGCTTAACCCAAAGTAAAACCAACTTATATGACCGTTATATTGTATAAATGTCGTCCACCGCACAACATAAAATTTGAGACCCATATATATGAAATTTGCAACCTAATTTTTTCGTTTAATGTCCAATTTATTAAATATGCTTTATCAGGTTACAAATAACATGTCGTTGATATCTTTATTGTTCTTTATTGTTGATATCTTCACCTCTCCATCTATGTACACATCATTGCAACCGAGTTTTTGATTCTATCGATGTTGGCTAGAGGAGCACTCATACCTATTTTATGTGGTATTGGTCATTATCAAAAATGTTAACTTTGTAACCTCTGATTGGCATGTGCTTTTTTTATTTAGGTTTGAGATAAAGATTTGGGGTTTGGAATTTTTGTGTCCACATTATGGACCCCGTCATTGATATTTGCGAGATTTGTGGCTAGGGCATTATGGTTTGATTTAAATTTTAGCCTCTCTACAATTTTTCTTCTTGGATTTTTGGTTTTAATGTAGTGTTTTTGGCTTCAAAATAAGATTTTTGATTTATGGCGTGTCATTCTTTTTGGGGCTGTAATCTTATATTAAGGTTTTCCAATCATATTTGAGGTAAGTTTTTTTTCCTTTTGAAATCCTAATTTAATTTGTGTTGGTTTCAATCTAATTTATTTTTATTGTTCTGTTAAGCCGGGGAATCTATTATTTTTGTGTGTCAGGTGGTTGCTAATAACTGCGTGCAAAAGGCAAGTACAAAACTGAATTTTATTTTCAAGAAAAATGGAAAATATGGCATGCTCTTATATAGTAAATTCAAATTTATCTACTTTTTCTTTGTAATTTAGGCGTGTTTCGATCAACTAACTAGAATACATTAATATGTTATACTATTTTGACATTCCTTTAAGCTTAGTTATATATATGGTAACCTATTTTCTTCAATGGATTTGACTTGTACAAGTAATAAGTGAGTTACGTTTTTAATTTAGAATGTAAACAAATGTGTGCATTGGCAAGGATTGTGTGTGTGTTACATCATAAATCTCTTTAAATTTCAACTACTTAATCAACTTTGTTGTTGCTCCTACAATGTACGCTGAAAGCTGGTGGCACTACTGGGATAACCCCACAGCATCAACAAAAATCGTAAGCTACTCTATTTGGGAGGATGACACTGGTAAAAAACATTTATTTTGAAGAAAATGTAAGGTATATTGCATAAAAACTTGAACTATCACATCAGTTTCAAGTACATCTCCAAATTCAACCAAAAATGCTTTGAACAGTTTGGAATACATCCCTAAATCCCACAATATGTAAACACACAAAATAAATGTAATGTCATTTTTTCATCGTTTTCTTCTCACAAACCCATAACAAATCTCCACATCATGATCAATATTTTGTTTCTCAATAAGTTTACAAAGGGGTATAAACACGCACATTACTTGTGCATTTTTTTTACCAGTAGAGTGAGTGGGTGTTTCTTTCCTAACATAGACATCTTAGGTATCAACATCCAGAGACACATCATTAGTGGTTGGGTAGCACCGAGAGAATAAATTGAACGTTTAAGACAGATTAAAAAAGGTGATGTAAGTGGATAAAAATAGGGAGATAGATATAGGGTTTTCAAATATTCTAGGTCATTAGCTTGAGGTTAGTTATAAAAAGAGGGAGAAACATGTATACTGACCTGATCATATACCCAAAGATCAAGCTTCTTAATTTTTTTGTATTATTCCCTTACCTAAATTCTCTCAATATATGAAACAACATATGAGGATACAACATAATTAAAGTTTCAGGACGTGATAAAAGGGCACTAAAAAGGTTTAATAAGAGAATTTTCATATCGGCAATAACTAAAACATCCAATCAATCAACAAACAAGCTTTGCAAATAACATAACTTCCCGAGTAAAACAACACAATATAAATATTTTTTAGGTCTAATCGTGGTATACGACTCAAAAGAGGATTAACCATATTGTAAGTCATCATTACAAACCAAAAATAAGGCAAATAATAATAAACACTTTCTTCAAACACAATCATCCAACCCTGATACATAACATCATAGAAATCAAATAATTCTAGAAACTAACATGTGAAAGAGCAGCTTATAATTCTCTACAAGATTAGCCAAATGGCTACTTAAGCATAATTTCTCTTTCATTAATATATATACATTGTAAACAAATAACCAAAGTGAGAGGGGTAATCTCATTACGTGTCACAATATATAATTCAGAAGTGGGGGTTAAGGAATCCAGTTTCACTATTTTTCTCTGGAATGCCTATGGTTGTGGCATTGAGGTGAAATCAATAATAGTCACCTAATGGAATATAAAACCTTTCTCTATTTCAAAATAACATCCATCTTTCAAACTGTGCTCATGGGTTTAAAAATATGAAGAAACTTATATCCATAATCAATGGGAAGTAAATACTTTCAAACAAAATATCAGGATTTCCAATGAGTTCAACTACAGGACAGGGCAATAAATCTTCTTAAAAAATGTAAAGTTTTTAATTTATCTTTGTGTAAAAAAATTATAATTATGAGAATAATTATTTTTAGCTAAGAGAAACAAAATAATATAAAAAAATGTGCTCAACAAGCTCCCGTCTACAATCTAACCAGTATTAAATGAAGAACAGTTGGTGATTCGACGAAATTACACAACTGAACATATAAAAATATAATGGTTAATATTCAGTTATATTTTGAAAGAACAGTGGGGAAATACAAAGTGCGAACACCAGTGGGTTGAAAGTATATATAACAATGAGTCAACACTTGTTCCATCTAGATTACTCTTTTTTCTTGTGTATGATGATTCAAACATATACTTAAGCATTCACCATCCTCCCATATAGATGCATTCTCTTAAAGAGCGAATGGGTGGACTTCAACAGCATGGTTGTGAATCCTCTAACGTCTTACTGTAACAAAAGGAAGGGGGTATGGATGAAATGTTTTGTGGGAAATGTAAGATAATTGATGAATGCATTTAATACAAATGGGAGTCATCACTGCAAGTGGAAAGGAATGGTGGAGGTGTGTGAAAAAGCACCATATTTTTCATCTACCTACCAGTCAAGTTGCAGGGGCTTAATCGAACATTTGAGAGGTTAAGAATGAACAGAGGTTACTCTTTAGGTGTCAATGGGTACTATAGCAATAGATTTCTGGTGGAGGGGTTAAATGAATTATGTAGGACATTTCTCCTTAGATTGAGGTCTGATGTGAGATTCAGAGATGGAGAGACGCATGCACTGAGGTCTTTGAGCTTGGTTATAGAGATGTATTGGAAGGACTGCGTATTTGGGGAGAGTTAGGAAGTGGTTGAGTCCAGTGGAACTACTGTGGTCATTTCTTGAAACCATTTGTGGTCTTGAAAGATTGACAGTGGTCTAGTAGAGGTCAGAGGTTGACCGTAGGACTTATTCTTTAGCATAAGTGAAGTTTAAGGGGGCTAAGGAGCCTCAAAATGCCAAGTCAAATATGGTAACATTGATAATAATGACGAACTGTGGGAATAAAATAAGCCATCCAAACATCAATCTTGACAGGTGGGTTTCTCTAGTAGATACTTCACGAGATCCATTCGGGACACTAATTTGTTAGGGAATTCAAGTACGTAGTGTCGGAGTTTTTGAGTAACCCAAACTAAGGCGCCGTAAGACTTTTCCAACGCTGTGCAATTTTCTTTATACTATGCCAGTTTTTACTAACATAGTAGATGTCCTTATCTTTATGTGACTCATATATGCAATGGGCTAGCCTGGTCCTAACTGTAGTGTTAGTGATGGTTAAGTACAGGAGGAGGGTTAGACCAGGTTGTGGTGGCATGACCATAAGTGGATAAGTAAAGTACCATTTGATTTTGTTGAAGGCTTCTTTTCATGCATCATTCCCAACCTCGGTTGAGTTCTTTCACAGGAGTTTGAAGATGAGTTCCCATGTGGAAGTGAGTTAATTTGTAATACCCATATGCCCTATATACCTCGTATATTTAACCTACAACAAGTATCTTCATATCGTTAAACGTATTACGAAAAATAAATAATGGTATTTTGAAATTTAATACTTGAGAAAACGAATGGTATTATATATATCCAATTAAACCCCATGAAAAATATCCTTACATAGTCCCCAAGTTTGAAAATTTTGAATTTTGCTCCTAAAAATTTCCAAAGTTCCTTACAGAACCCTTGAACTCTCTTCAAGACCAAACCCCACATCCAAAATTCACCATATTTATTATGATTATCATATTTCCCATAAACCATCATTGAAGTTTATAAAATTATAGTTTACCCCCACCTAAACTTTCTTATAAGTATGCATTACAACTTAAATTTTAGTACCAAAGCATCCAAGGACCAAAAACTAAGTTTTGAACCTTACATAAATAACCCCCGTTAATCTTGGACCTGCTGGTAGCCATGTGAGTAGCTTCCACACATGACCATACATAAATATCACAAACTAACACAATTCTCCAAATCAAAAATCAAATGAAACCAAGATGAAATTTGCCTATTTTTACACCAATCAAAACCTTACCTTAACCATTATATCCCAACTGATAGTTATAAAAATCACACAGTTACGCAGTTACAACTAAAACCTTAGTTTGAGCAAAAATTAGTACACTATGATCTTATGTAGTTTTCTTAATTTTAAGCAACTGTTAAGTTTATGCATTTATATACGTTTTTATTATATATATATATAGCATTAAAAAGGGTTGAATACCAAAAAAAAACCATTAAACCGTGAACTTCAATGGTGAATTTGCACTCGTATTCTTGGACTAGTTTTAAGATAATAGAACTTTAGCTCTGGATTTAAAGAACCTAGGTTCAATCCTTAGTTTTAGTTATATTCAAGTTTAGTACGCCAAATTAAATATTTAAAGTTTCAGCGTGAAAATTTTCAGAAAGAGAAATAAGATATTTTAGAACATAATAAAAGTAAAAACCATTGTAGTTTGATTCCGTAAACATCTTGAAACTAATTATATCAAAGTCATTGGTCAAATTCAACCTCGAATCTCAAAACCTTTGGTCAAATTTCTTCAATTTTTTTGAAAACCAATATCTCAATATAGACCACCTCGATTCTTAAAAATACATTTGTTAGATTCCTTTCAAAATTTTAAACAAGTTTCGTTAAGGAATCGAATCCAAATGTGTTCTGTAACTCGAGGTATTTACCGTCAAAGTTGGGTCAAACCCTAGGTTAAAGTCAAGAGGTTGAAGATTAACTATACCCCACCCATTAAACCCAAGCTATATTACACGTATGTGATTCCACTTAAATACTATTTCATACATATGCTTTGTCACACATCAACTGTTGATATCACTATGGCATAGCCCTTGAACTCCAATTCTCATTCTATATTGTGAAGTTCACAATCTTTTGAACATTGGATTCAATCTTTTTGAGAAACCTATGATTTTTATACGTTTTGTTGCATACATTGTAATTTGGGAAATATACTACCGTAAAGCCCACGGGAAATCTAGTTGGCCTTAGGAGTCATGGTATAAAGTGCCTAGTTTTGCTTAGCACATGGATAACTCTCTTCAGAGTTATGATTAGTAGTTCTTACTTTATCTCGAAAGGTTTTAGATTGCTTGATTATATGTATTTCCACGTAATTGCAGCCTTTATACTCGATAATTATAGGTCCGCTTGTATAGAAAAATATGAACCCTTATCTTTATGACTTGATATCATGGATTATCCGATTATAATCACCATAATTTCTTTTCAAAATCATTTGATCTTTTTATGCCACTATATGTTTCATTTGATATTTATATTATTTTCAATCCATTTGTATTAACTTCAAATTATCATAATCTATTATTCATCATCTTATATTATCACTATTATTCTCCAAAAATTTAATTGTCATAGATTTATAATTATCTACTTGGAAGATTTTGCTTATTATTTCCCATTTGAAATGTAAATTGAGCTAGAGGAAGCAAAAATACCCCCTACCCTATGGATTTTCTATCACCAATGTCAGAGAAGTTACTATCTATTAATTATGTGTGAAGTTATAGGCAAGGACGGTGACACAATGTGGAATATGCTTACTACTACATAGCAGCTTACTTAGTCACAGTTTAAACTTACCCTTTTATTTATGTAATATGAGACGTATAAATAAAATATGATGCCTAAGCATCAAGCTTTGAATAAATTTATCAGTCTTCCGCCATTAAATTTTTATTTTACTAGTTCTTTTTATATTATCATCTCATACACTTCATAGAATATCATGTGGCATGAAGAAACCTCATTATTGCTTCTCATTTTGAGGTATATCGATGATTGCCTTAAGTTTGGCGGGGTCTTTTTCAATTCCCTTATCGTTGATCGTAAAGCCTAAGAGTTTGCTTTTTTGACACTATATACACATTTTTATGGGTTAAGACACATTTGGTATTGCTAGATCCATCCAAATAATTTCCTGAGGGACAAGATGCGACCTTCCTGAATTTCGAACTCGATGATCATGTTATCATTGTTGACTTTTACTTACTTGTGGATAAGATCACGTAGGATAGCTTTGGTAGCTATGTTATATAGCCCCTATATTTTTTAGATCCAAAGGCATGATAGTGTAGCAGAAGGTTCCCAGAGGGGAATTGAAATAAGTCTTCTATTGGTGATCAGGGTGTATTTGAATTCGATTATACCCAGTGAATCCATCGATGAATGACTTGAGGGTGTGATTGGTCGTGTTGTCAATGATTATATCGATGTTGTGCAGAAGATAACCATCCTTTATATAAGCTTTCTTCTGATCTCAATAGTCGATACGCATGCGGACTTTGCCTCCTGATTTTGTCACAAGGACTATGTTGGTCAGCCAAGTAGGGTACTCGACTACCCGGATGAAACCCACATTCAATTGTTTGATAATATATTTTCAAACAACACGCAAAATATCAGGTGTAACAACATGGTGTCTGAGTGAGCGCTAGGTTTATTACTCATATGTGGGACTTAAGGTAATATATTTTTTATTTTACTTTTGTAACTTCTTTATTACATTGCCAAAGATAATTCGTATGTTGCAGAGATGTATATTTGGGATGATATCTACTTGGATGTTAACGACATTGGTAGAGAGAGGTTTAACCAAATTATAAAAGATAAAGGTTACACTAAGTTGTATCCATTCGAAACATTGATAGATAATGGGCAATATATACCCTTGAGGTTAAGCAGTGTCTCTTAGCCAGCTGTTTGATTGGAGAGGAACAAGCTTGTAAGTATGCAGACAATTATTAGAGGCTACCACAAGAAATCTATCTAGCTTGGAGTGTTTCCCCATACGAAGATCTTATTCTAAATCCCCCACTATCTCATATCGACTATGTTTCTAACGAACTATCCCTGGATGTGCGTACCTCATCATCAAGCTCAAAATTTGTAGTGTCCGAGAGTGAGAATAACCAAGTGGTATCCTGTCTTTTTCTGAATAATTGTCTGAAGGAAACAAGATTGTAACTAGATAAAGAAATGAATTATCGATGTTATTTTTCATTGTGTGAGGATTGCAGAAGTTAGGCTATGGTATACTATGATACTTAGAATGAGTGGGAAGGTTATGCTCAATATGGAGGTATAATATGTTACTTTTTTAGTTCTATAGTTCCTCCTTTTTTTATTGTATGACAGTAGGAACAGTTCTAACATATTTCTCTCTCTCTCTCTCTCTCTATATATATATATATATATATATATATATATATATATGAGTTTGTTGTGTTATTTATAATTATCTTTATATATCTAGTTGTACAATATATAGGATGGTAAGCACACTAAAAACTGGCAATGGATCACATCCCCAATAAGATCATCTAGCTAAACAAATGTATCCTCCTACTACCATGAATGGTATATGACAGTTCCTACATGAGTAAATCGCATTAATACAACTACAACAAAATGTACCTCCTCAATGTCCGATAAAGCTGAAACAATAGAGAAATGCGAAGGATGAATACACTTAAGGAATTCCTATGAAAAAGACTGCCATAATTCCATGGGAAACCCAATGCAAGTGAGGTAGATAAGTGGTTACCTTAAACACTTAAGGTACTAAATGGAGTAGGCATAGAACCTGAGCTTAGGGTAGTTTTGAAACTTATCCTCTTTAGGGAGAGTAAGATTATTGGTGGCAATTCATTTGTCATATTCGAAGCACTAAAGGATTGACTTGGGGACAATTCAAAGAGATATTATTCAAAAAGTATTTTCTAAATCAGTAAGCGATAAAGTGGTAGTTGATTTCTTGGGTATAAAAAAAAACAAATGAATGTAGCAAAGTATGGAGCCCGATTCACTGAACTTTCTTACTATGCACAAGAGTATGTGAATATAGAGGGCAAGAAATGTAAGTACTTTGAGCGAGGATTGAAATTTAGTATCAATACCACCCTTATGCCATTACAAATTAAATATTTGAGTACGAGGATAATAGTATTATACTTATCAAATGAAGTCCGACATCTATCGAATTTACCCGAAACATAAACCCAATTCCAAACAATAATTATGTAACCCAGAACCTAAATAATTAGAGGAACCACCCCTATTCCAAACCAAAGAATGGTCAAGTGTTTAGTCAGATTAGTCATAGTAATAGTGGATCCTATGATGTCATAAGTGTGATGAACTTGGTCATATTAGGACTCAATGCCTGCGATTCCGCCAATCCAATTCCAAGATTTTATGTCCACCACAAGTAAACTCGAATAAACCCACCAATTTTCTTAGACCCCTATTTCCAGGACCAAATGAGAAATCTAACGATCGACAACAAAAATAATTATTGCGTGGAAAGCAACATGAGCATGGGAATAGAACTCAAGGTCAAACTTTTGCAATTATGCCAATTGGGAATCCGAATAACTGTGATGTGGAGGAAGGTCACATATATTTATGCACTTTTTTGGTACATATACTCTTTAGCTTTTTATCCACGCATTCATTTATTAGTAACGACTTTGTAACTTTGTTAAAGGTATCCACTATTCGTTTAAATTACCCTTTATCTATCGAAATGCCAACAGGAGACACAGTAATAACCTACCAAGTTTATAATAATTTTACTATGTGAGTTAGAATCAGAATTCTTACAATAGACTCGGTAGTTTTGAAGATAAAGGTCTTTGATCTCGTTATTATAATGGACATTCTTTCATCAAATTTTTCTCATATTGGTTGTAATAAGAAAATGGTTATTTTTAGGAATCCCCAGAAGGTTGCATTTTAGTTTCAGGGAAAAGATATCCTAATTTTGATGTTGTACAAATTACAAGGAAATTTTTCCTCTTCATTTCCTCAAGTTTTAGATAGTTATGACGACGTTTTCACTAAAGAATTACCTAGTGTACCCAAATCCAGAAAAATTGAATTTGTGATAGAACTCCTACTTAATACATCTACTGTTTATATACCTCCTTATCGTATGGCTCCATTAGAGTTACGAGAACTTATAACCCAATTGGATGAGTTGTTAGGGAAAGGATTCATTCGACTTAGCACATCTCCATGGGGAGACCCAATAATATTTATGAAAAATAAGGATGAAATATTTCCTTTATTTATCGATAATCGGAAACTTAATAAGGGGTTATAGAAAATAAATATCCTTTACCTATTATAAGGGATTTATTTAATCAATTACGAGGATCTCAAGTATTTTAAAAAATTGATTTACGATTCGGTTATCATGAACTTTGAGTTAGGGAAGAAGATATACCAAAAACTATTTTCCTAACTCGATACGGTCATTTTGAATTCGTAGTTATGTCTTTTAGATTTACAAATGAACTTGCAACCTTTATGGATTTAATGCACCGAGTATTTCGACCCTTCCTAAATTAGTTTGTAATTATATTCACTGATTATAATTTTATATATTCTAATACTAGGGAAAATTATGAAAGACGTTCACATATAGTTCTAGAGACTTTACGTCAACATCAACTTTATGCGAAAAGAAGGAACTGCGGTTTTCTCTGGATATAAGTAAAATTTATAGGCCAGGTGATTTCATAAATTGGTGTACAAGTAGGTCCGATAAAAACTGCAATCATTATGGAATGGCAGCGACCATCAAATGCTACCAAACTTTAATATTTTTTAGGACCCGTTGGATATGATAAATGCTTTGTAAAAGTATTCTCCAAAAATTGCATTACCATTAATGAAATTATCATGTAAGGATGCACGATCTGAAGGACTAAAGAATGAGAACAATCCTTCTGAACCTTGAAGGAAAAATTAACCACTACCCCAGACTTACTATACCGTCTATTAATGTTGGTTATGATGTGCAAACCGATGCATCATTGAAGGATTAATATGTGCACTCATGAAACTTCGAAAGGCGGTATAATATGGGTTTCGTCAATTAAAATCTCATGAACGCAATTGCCCAATCCATGATTTAGAGCTTACCGCATTTGTTTTTGCAATAAAATTTTGGAGATGTTATTTGTACGGAGAAGAATTTCAAGTATTTTTAAATCATAATAGTCTTACATTTATATTTATCCAAAATGATCTAAATCTTCGGGAGTGAAGATGGCTAAAATTTGTAAAAGATTATGAAATTAGACTATAATATCATCCAATAAAGGGGAATATAGTTGTAGATGCTTTGAGTCGAAAGCCAAGAGGAAAATTCCATGGAATATTCACTTACAAGGTTATAAAGACAATAGGAGAATATAATCTACAATGAAAAACTTTGATAGTTCCAATTATTCATAGAAACATTATTGCATACCCAACATTTCAGAAAAGGATTTTGGAATAAAAATTAGATGATTCTTTCCCAAACAACCAATAATAATTCCTAGAGGACAAAGAAAAAGAGAAAGATTGGTCTTACAAAAAAAAAGACCATTAAGATTTAAAATCCTATTGTGTATACCCTCATAACCCTTTTTATAGAATGAATTTTTTAGAGAATCTCATAATTCAAAATTTATCATTCATCTAGGAAGTAAGAAGATGCATCACGATTTTAAAAGACAATATTGGAGGCAAAGAATGAAACGAAATGTAGTTGATTTTGTGGCAAGATGCCTGACGTGTAAATAAGTAAGAATTGAACATCAATAGCTTGGAGTATTATTACAATACCTTTCTATCCTGTAATGGAAATGGGACCATATTATCACTCAACCAAAATGACCAAAATGTCACCTTTCAGCCGACCACCCTTGCCACGGTCATTGACCGTGACAATTCTTTAAATATTTGTTATGGTCAAAGACCTTGACACGACCGTGACAATTTATGCAGCAAAAAAAGCCCTAGGCTTCTTTTTTCCCCCGTTTTTTGGTTTTCCCCCTCTCTCTCTCTCTCTAAGCGATTTTTGATCTCTCTCTCTAAGGTATGTTTTTTTTCCTCTCTTTCTCTACCATTTCTATATGTGTGTGTATGTGTATATATATGTGTGTATATGTATGTGTGTATGTGTGTGTTTATATGTGTATGGTGGTGTGTGGTGGGGGTGGGGTGGGCTATGTGTGTACGTGTGTGTGTAGGTGTGGTGGGGGTGGGGGGAGGGGGCAGAGGGTGGGGTGGTGGGGGTGGGTGGGGGTGTGTGCGTGTGTGGGGGGGGGGGGTATGGTGGGTGTGTGTGTGTGTGTGTGTGTATGTGGTGGGGAAATTTTAACAATTGTATAGCTTTAATTGTAATTTTAATTGTATAGTTTTAGATGAAAGTAAATTAATAATTAGTGCCAATTTCATATGAAAGTAGGATTTCTCCTCATTGTAAATTAGTAAATTAATAATTGTATACTTTAATTGTTAGTTTAATTGATGAAATGAATTAATTGAGTAGATGAATTAGAAGGAGTACGGGATACACATTTGTTGTTGACATTGCTGTTGGATTATTTTGTTTAGTAAATGTTGGGTTGGTTAGTTTTAAAAGTGGCCTGACCACTAGATTATTGTCCATATGGGGGTGGGATTTTTTAACTTTTTTTAAAAATTACTTTGTATATCGAACAATATATAAACCCCAACTGGTAGCAGTAAAAATGACATAGTCGTAGAGTTAAAACTCAAAGCTTAGTTTGAGAAAAATTTGGTAGACCATGATTTTATGTAGTTTTCTTACTTTAAAGCATTTTGTTAAGTTCATGCACTAGCATAGCTTCATAACATGATTTTATATTACGTTTTTATTAGGGACATAGCACTAAAAAAACTTGAATGCCAAAAAACACCATTAAAGCTCGAGCTTCAATGATGAATTATGTACTCCAGATTTTTAACCAGTTTCAAGATGAGAGAACTTAACATCTGGGTTTACGCAACCTAAGTGTAATGTTTAATTATAGTTATATTCAAGTTTAGTATGCTAAATCAAACATTTATAGTTTTGGCACGAAAATTTTTAAAAAGCAAAATTATAAGTTTTATAACATAATTAAAGTAAAAACCAACGTAGTTTGATTTAGTAAACATCCTAGAATTAATTTATATAATAGTCGTTGTTCAAATTCGACCTTAGAATCTCAAAAAATTCAATCAAATTTTGTTATTTCTCATGAAAACTAATAGCTTGATATAAACCACCTCAATCCTTAAAAATACATTTGTTAGATGCCTCTCAAAATATTAAACAAGTTTCGTTAAGGAATTAAAGCCTAATTTTTTTATAACTCGATATATTTGCGGTTAAAGTCGAGAGGTTGGAGATGAAAAGTACCCCAAGCATATGCGAGTGAGCCAGTGGGGGCACACATGAGATTTAAATCAACGCTTAAGGGCATGTGGTTAATACAACATTCCTGAAATTTGTTTAAAAAATTTATTCTATTTTTTTGGTCAAAATGGTATAATACAACAGCCTATTTTGTCACCTATAAAGTATTTTCTGTAGAAACCTGAAGAGTAAATGGAATTTAAGTTTTAAAATTTGCACATAAACCACTAGAGTTTTCAGACTTTTATATTTTAGGCCCAAAACTGAAACCAGGTTATAAAACTTAAATACAACCAATATCCCACTCTTATAATGTCGATAAGTTTTCAAATTAAAAATAAATAAACTTTTAATTAGGCCTGTTAATCGGGCTCTATGAGCCGAGCTTGGGGTTGATTAGGCTCGACCCAATTTTGATTTACTCGGATCAAGCTCAAGCTCGGCCTAAACGAGCCTGAGAGTGCTTGGCTCAAGCTCAGCTCACAAAGTATAACTGACTTTGGGCCCTATTTGAGCAGGCTCGAATTGAATATTCAAATACATATTTATTTATTTGAACAATAAATATTCATATTTCAACAATTCTTATTTCAGCAATAAAAATTGCATTTTAGCAATAAAATCCATATTTCATCACTAAAATATGAATTTCAGCAATAAAAATTCACATTTTAGTAATAAAAAGTTGTTTAGACAACCTTTAGACATCAATAAAAAAAATATGATAACAATTTAAATGTATAGACAACACTACAAACTCATAGATCAGCAATAAAAAAACATATATCCGTAAAAAAACATATTTCAGCTAGAAAAATTACATTTCATCACCAAAAGGTTGTTTAGACAATAATAAATCCATATTTCAGCACTAAAACGTTGTTTACACAACAATAAATTCACATTTCAGCACTAAAAACTTAGGAACAGTAAAAAACTTAGGAATTGTTCTTAAATATTTAGGAAGGGCAGTAAAAAATTTAGTAACAACAGTAAAAAACTTATGTGTATTCTAAATACATTTTTCCCATATGAACAAAAATTATAGGCTAAGGTCATACGGTTGGAGGGAAACATGGGATACAATTATAAGCTAAAAACTTTTGTTTATTTAAAATAGCTTATATTCTACCAAAATATTATGTGTATCAAAAGCAATGGTGTACTAAAATCGTAAACAACTTTCATTTTGTAACTAACCCCAAACTTCCATTTTTGGTATAAAATCAAACCCATAAACGACCAGAGCTTGAAAATGTACCGGTTCTGCTTGAAAATGGTCGGAGCTTATACCAACAAACGATCGGTCCTACTTGAAAATGGCCAAAGCTTATGCCATGAACGCTCGTCAATGTTTGAAAATGAGACGGTGTAGAGTGGAGTTTAGAGAGAAAGAGGGGGGGGGGGGGGGATGAAAAGAACCCCAAGCATGTGTGTGGTATTAACCTGTCTTTGCTAAACATTGCCTGCTTTACTTTTATTTATTATAGTATTAAGCCTAATAGTTTGTTTGCACATGGATAAAATAATAAAAAATATTTTATTTTAAAATATTTTTACATATCATAGAAAATAAAATAATTTTGTATATATATATATATATATATATATATATATATATATATATATATTATTTCGGGTCGAGCTTAGTTCAGACTTGAAAGTGCTTCGTTCGCGCTCGGCTCAAATTGAATTCGGACTTAATATATCGGCTCAAACTCAATAAAAGCTCGACCCAAATTTAACAGGTCGAGCGAGCGGGCCTCGGGCTTGCTCGACTCAATTGACAGACCTACTTTTAATAATGGTAATTACATCCACATTAAATCTCGAATTAAATTTATACATATTTACCCCTTCCATTTTACATACATAATGTATACATCCATTTCCTAAGCTTTACAATTTGTTTCCTTATTTCAGACATCCCAGGATCAAAGCCTTCACTCGAAGTCCAACTAAACCCAAGCTATAATAAAATTAGGTCATTCTACTTCAATATTATTTTGTATATGTGCTTTGTCATACAAGAATTATTAATATCACGTGATAGACCATGAACTCTAGTTATCATTCTATATTGAGAAGTTCATAATCTTTTGAATTCAATATTTTTTTTAAACCTATGATTTACATTTTAATGCCTTAAATTTTAATCCCTTTTTGGCATACATTTTATTCCCTTTTTGGCATACATATGATCTTTTTAATGCCTTAAATTTGTATTGGGATCTTTTAAACGGTGACTTTCAAGACGAGTTCATTATACTTTCGTAGCCCTTTCCCGTGGACTGTCACGACCCGGCCCAAAAATAGTAGGGAACAAGTGTCTTGACATGCCACCAAGGCATCCAATATTCTGGCCTTAAAATTTTTCTTTTAAAATATATGTAGCGGAAGTATAATCACATGGTTATGAATCGTAAAATACTGAAAGTGAAGGAATTACATCATCAGAGCTTTCTAAAGGGAACTTCATTTGTATTAAAATATCAACGAGTTACAACTTGACACAAATAGCTAAACATGCTCTATCTAATTAAACAAACTTCTACTTAAGGTAACAAAAAGAGCTTTAAGAGCTAAATTTTCAATATAGTCATTTTTCATTCCATCCACGAGCTTAATTATTTCCTGAAAAATGGTTATTTATACAACGTCGGCTAAAAGCCGAATGAAATTCAATCTCCAGACATCCCAGGGTTTTTCAGAAAATTGATACCTATTCAATTTAGAACAGAAGGTATATACATAGAGATAGGAATTTCAAGTAATATACATGTTGGGTAATAATCCACTCACGATAATATACATGTTGGGTAATTTACAGTAATTTACCTTATACGGTAATATACCTTATACGGTATACCACTCACGGTAATTTACGGTAATATACATGTTGGGTAATAATCCACTCAAGGTATATACATAGAGATAGAAAATTACTATTATTATACGCGTATAATCCACTCACGATAAATGATCATCCCAATTCCCTTTCAGATCAAGTACACATGCCCTAAGCATATCCTCTAAGGTTTGAATGGTTCTCTCAGATTGTCCATCTGTTTGAGGATGAAAAGCGGTGCTAAAATTTAATTGTGTTCCCATGGCTACTTGTAGGCTTTTCCAAAAGCGAGACACAAATCTGGGGTCACGATCGGAAACAATTGAAATTGGGGTTCCATGAAACCTAATAATTTCCCGCACAGACAACTTAGCTAACTTTTCTAAAGAATGAATAATCTTAATGACAAGAAAATGAGCAGATTTAGTTAGCCTATCAATAATTACCCAAATAGAATCATTACCATTTGAACTCCTTGGTAAACCTGTCACAAAATCCATATTGATATGTTCCCATTTCCACTCCGGGATAGGTAGGGGTTATAGTAATCCTAATGGTTTTTTATGTTTAGATTTTACTTGTTGACAGACCAAACACTGAGATACAAATTCCGATATCTCCCTTTTCATGTTATTCCACCAAAACACTTCTCGAATATCTCTATACATCTTGGTATTTATGGGATGAAACATGAATCTCGAGTAATGACTTTTCTCCAAAATTTGCCTCTTTAGTTGGGCATCACGTGGAACACACACTCTATTTCCAAACCTCAATATATCATCCTGTATCGCAAATCTAGTCCTTGTGGTACAATAACATTTATTTGTGTGGTCCATTTGAAGTTAAGAGTGCACAAAACAGGTAATTTCATTTGTTTTAGTTAAAGAGGTATTTATATTTATACACCTAATCATACTCATTTAAAACTCATTCTAAAAATAAACACATAACCCCACCCACCGGAATCCTCGTAGAAACGCCGAAATCCTCGTCGGAGATCGTCAAAATTCTCGTCGAATTATTTCTCTCTCTCTTCCTCTATTTCTTTCATTTTTTTTGTCCGCGCCAGCGGCACCATTGCCATCGCTGGAGAAGAAGGTTTTTTGCCCGAAAAAATATAGCGTTTGCCAAAAAAAATGGAGGTTTGAGTGAATTAGTAGATTTACTGATTTTGATTTTTTTTGTCAAAAAATATCAAATACAGGTGTTGTTGGATATATCTCGACGAGTAGATTTCAAATATATAAATTTTGTGAATTTTGAATTTATAGATTTAAAGTTATGGACTTTTAAAAAATTGATGACTTTTTTTTGTATGAGTTGTCAAATGGCATATTGGTCATTTTTCGTGGTGTTTTTAGTACAGTGATTAAATTTATAAAATTATGTGGAGTGTTCTATTTTTATACACTTTGAGTTAGATTGGACCTTTACCCCAAACCCCATTTTTTTAATTAACAACAATTTCTATCCTCGCGGGCAATGGTTCTTACATGCACACCTCCTCCTAAGTCTAATTGCGCATAAATGACAAAATTGGGACGAGAATGTCTCACCAAACTTAAATGTACATGAAACGTCCAATTTTCATGTAAGCTAGTGCGTGTGTGTACGATGGCATATATACATAGTCGAATCCAAGTGCACATCAAGTTCAAAAGAAACCCATTAGGCAAATGGTTAAGATCATTCTAAGAATCCTATAATTATGCCAAATGTCCTAGACACATGTATGATGAAATAATGGGGATCCAAGCATACCAATATGCTACATAAAACATGTAAACTCACGACACAAAAATCGAAAATATTTTTGGGTTTTTCAAGATATTTTGACTCAAATAAAACAAAATCTTTCTGTATTTTCGAAAAATATATGAAACTAAAAATCTTTTTGTATTTTTCAAAAATATATCAAAAGCAAAATCTTTTTGTATTTTTCTCATGAGACTCAATAAAAGAAAAATATGATACAAAATGATACACATGTCATAACACTAGCAAGATATATATCACACATCAATAAATTGCGCATGACAAACATGGCTAACACAATTATCCTTTAGATTTAACATGGGAAGAATCAAGTGCAACCAAATGAGAATCATGAAGTTTAATTCCTAAAGCCTCTAAGTTCGATTTCCTAACCCAAGTAGGTGTGAAATTATGCTTGGGGGTTTGGGAAACGAAACGACTTTATTTATAAACTTCTTAGGAGCATTTTGAACGTCATAACAATAATGTCTAAGGTGACCTCTCCTACCGCAAAAAGTGCAAGTGAAACAACGGTGGGAATTGTTACTAAATTGTTGACCTTTCCTAACATTCCTAGTCGCTCTCACACGTGCGGGGTTTGCTTTGGGAATGGGAGCAATACGATCGTCAAAGTCAATTCCACACTTATCCTCCTTGATTTGGACGGTGCCTAAAATCCTATCCAACTTTTTAGATCTAGCCTCCAAATCAAACTCAACATACTCTAATTTCTCCGGAAGTGTCTTCTCACATGCCCTAAGATCCTCAATTAATGCAACATTATTTTCTACGACACGTTCTTTCAACCTAGCTTGTAATTTTACATTTTCCTTATTCACTCTCACCGTTTCATCATATAATTCACGAAAGGCAATTTGTAACTCACTCTCCTCACACTCATCCTCACTCACCTCACCCTCACTCGCATAGGTTTCACACACAACGGCCTCGAAAGTGTCATTCACATGAGTGTTTTCACGAAATGATTTATTATCGTCGCTCACATGACTAACTATGAACACGGTGTAGTTGCGCCCATTTGGGGAACTATCTCCCTCTTTCGATTCACTATCACTAAGAGAGGCAGTATATGCTATCGGTTTCTTACCCTCCTTCTTAAGTCTAGTGGGGCACTCCGCTACCCTATGGCCATAACCCTTATAACCAAAAAACCTATCCGACCCATCCCTTTTAACATTTTCATTACGATTTTTAAGGACTTGTTCTACCTTATTGTTCTTATTTTTCTCAAATATTTTTGCATATTTCAATTGCTTTTGAAATTTAATAAACTTTTTAACTTCTTTGCCAACAAGGCTACATCCTCAAATGCAATGTCGAAATCATCATCCAAAACTTTAGTTTCTTCCTTTTGGTCTTTCAAAGCAATGCCCTTTTCTTTTTTTGGTACTTGCTTTGAGGTAAACATGTCAAGTTCATAGGTTTGTAATTCACCTACAAACTCTTCTAGTTTCGTTGACTCAAGCATACCCAAAGAGTTTAAAACGGTAACTTTAGGATCAAATCTCCTAGACAACGACCATAAGATTTTATTTATTACTCGGTTGTCGGGTATTTTCTCTCCTAAGTTAAAAGATGAGTTCACAATGTTAGACAACCTAGCGTAAAACTCATCAAACGACTCACTTTTTAACATTTTAATCGTTTCAAATTAAGTGTTGAGATTTTAAATATTTGAAGTCCTAACAGTGCTAGTTCCCTCTTGAGTAAGTGCAAGAACATCTCATGCCTCTTTCGATGTTTCACACATCATTATACGACTATACTCTTCCGGTGTGATAGATGAGGAAATAACATTTAAACCTTTTGATTTTTAAAGTGGCAATTTATGTTTGGCTTCATTTCATGACTCAACACGTTTTAAATTAATGGCCTCTCCATCTCTCGTGACCGGTGGTGACCACCCTTTTTCAACCGTTAACCAAACACACTTATCAATTGATTTTAAAGCACTTTTGATTCGCATTTTCCAATAATCATAATTTGAGCCATAAAAAACAGGAGTTCAAAAACCATCGAAGTTTCAGAAATTCATACTTAAAAAACACACGGGATCACTCACACAATAAAATATAGTTTCCACTTCTGACACCAATTTGTAATGTACATTTTCTTATGTGTTCTTTAGGCAATTTCAATTTTCATAAACTCTCCAATTTTAATCAAGCACCAAGTGTGAGAACTAAATTTTACTTAATCCAACTTTATCTTGTTAAACATAAACATGCCTCTAGCGTGATTTAAGCAAGTAAAATAAATCAAGTCCATAACACCGATGTACAAGGAAACCACTAAGAAAAAACCTCAGATGGCCCAAGCCAGACAATCACTATGATATGGTTTTTTAAGTATATACAGTAGACTTACTCAACGAATACTCAATAAATCGACTCCACAAGCCTTTACGCCCTTTTATGCTTCAACCACTCCTCTATAATGCCATGAAGAAATCCTCCTAGGCAAAGTCCATAGCACACGAGTTCACGCGTACCTCGGTATCCACCAATATAGCTTCAACAATTGTCTATGATTCGGAACACGGAGTCCACCGTTTCTTCACCGCAAAACTCGACGAATCAATTGCTCAATATGGATGAACAAATTCCAGATGGGACAAACACAAGATCTCTATTTCATGTGATTATGAAAGTTCGAATGTTGAGATGGTTTTATCCTTTGAAAAGCTTTGTAAACAAACTGTAGAAAACGTAGAGGTTCATCATTTTTCTGAATCAAAGATGCCTTAAATAATAAACTTGAGGTGGCAAATCGTTAGAATGATATTGGCATGTCGTTTGAACGATATAGCCATCCATTAGAACGAGAAGTCCAGGTCATTTGAACGACTCCCACATGTCCTTTAAACGACTTCCACATATCGTTTGAACGTCTGTTAAAGTCGTTTGATCCATCCAAACTAAAGGAGATGTTTTATACGACTATAAACACAAGATAAACTCAGAAAAAAACATTTTAAAAAAATATCATCTTTAGAAAATATTTTGGAATCCCATAAACATTATGCGTTCATACTTGAGAGATTTTCAAAACATGATATGAAGACGTGAAAAGTGCACCATAAACATTGCATGATCAATCTTTGAAGCTTATCGATACGTCTTCAAGACAACGTCATAGGCTTAATGAAATCGTGATAAGTAAAATCTATCATATGGCTCAAACTTATTTTATTTCGGAAGTAAGCCAATTACAAATAAATTGACTAGATTAGAATTTTGTTCTTACAATAAGTAACTCTCCTGATACTATGAAGTCTTGTATGACCAAAAAGTAGATTGAAGAAGGTTGGGGTGTCGATCACTTGGAAATCAACTTGGGAAGAAATTGGGCCAGCCTCATGTGTGAGGATAATGGAATCCATAACTTACCTACGATTATTATCATTGGTGCAAACCCGAACTAATGTAGGAGTTATATAACTATCTTATAGCCCCTTCAATCGAAGCACTCATGGCAAGCACACATTTAGGACATAACCATTATCAACAAGTTTTAATGGAACCATTTTATGTAGAATTTTGGCTGAAGTATTGAGGGTATAATTATGACCAGTGATAAATTTAGGGATTTTTTCACCAGTAAATGAAATGAACATCTTAGCGGTCAAAATTCCAATTAAATGGATGTCCTCTTCTGGATAGGTAAAAGAAGGAATCGCAATTTTTGTGAGCATCTTGATGATCGAATTCCTGTGGAGTTGAGAGGACATGAATAGTCCCCAAAAAGTGGTATTTGCTCAACCTCTTTAATTTCTTCAGTATTTTATTTTCCTCGATGGTCATTTTGGGCATTGATTGGTCTTTAACAACTCTTTTCCCTCTATCTGTAGGCACATTGTCTATGGGAGGAACTAGATGTTAGAAATAATGGCCCAATCGAGCCATGTGATTCATATATGAGGGGTAAGAGAGAAACCCAATTTTTTCATCCACTTAGGGGATACTCAAGACGTCATTGATTTCTGATAAGGGTTCGTTAAAACATATTACCTTATAAAAATGGATATACATACCGATGATTTTATTGTCAATCTCATCGTTTAAATCATTTGAGCAGTTGGAGTCATCTCCCCATCGCATGGCGGTTATTTTGTTATTTCCTTAGAAGTCTATGCATTCTATAACTTTAAGTTTTTCAAAGTATTAATCTTCCCATATTGAAGAAAAATAATTGTGAGAATGGACTAATTATCCCTTAAATTTCATGCAATGAGTAAATCAAGAGTTTCACGACCTATCTTGGGACTTTCCTCTCTTAAGCTTGCACAATGTTGTCTAGGGTGAATTCTTATGGAGGCACAAACTACTCACGGTACTGACGAGCCCACTTTTGAAATATCACTTATTGTCGCATATTTTTCCTCTTCGAAGGCCAGTCTTGGCGAAAACACCATTTCGAATTCTTTCAACTCTTCATGGACTGCTAGAAAATCCATGCTCTTTGTTTTTTATTTGGTATGAACAACTATACAAGCTCTTTTTATCAGGGAGAGGGATTGATCTTGAGAAGTTTTAGGATGCAACAAATAAGTTGGGTGTGTTTGGAGACGAGTTAGGTATTATTTTGAGTTGACATATGAAGTGGGACTGTTCATGGTCTTGATTTTGGTTAAGGTGTCAAAATCAGAATCTTCATCAATGACGATAGCGTTCACACCAGCCTAATGAAGAGGTAAAGGATTTTAGGTGGTGTTTGGATTTGGGCACATAAGAAGGTTGATTATGCCTTCATTAATGAGCCCTTGTACAATGTTTTTGACATGGTAGCACTAATTAGAGATGTGCCCCACTGTTTGGTGAACCTCATAGCGGGCGTGATATTTCAAGTATCAAGGAGGAAAATAATATAATGAACGAGGGTCCAAAAGTTTGATGATGTTGTAGGAGAGAAGTCGTTGATATACTTTAAAGAGGAGCATCGATTTTGATGATTTTTTTTACAACATCAAGAGAGGCTTCTAGTGTCCATGAAGTGATAATCTGGGGGGAAGTGTTATTTATAGAAGTACTAGTTTTTTTGTATTTATGGGCGTAAACTTACTGATCAAATTCTTTACTTTTGATTATGACTTTGCATTTTGGATAGTGTGACACCCCGTCTAATTAAATACCAGGTAGCTACACCTTTATTAAATTAATACAGAATATCAAGTTGGTTCATTTTTAGTATCACTGTCGAAAATATTTTATTAATTACTAGCCACCTAATATTTAAAAAGAGTAATGTCAAATTTTATATTCCGATTAAACAACAAACAATATAATGAATAACTAACCATACACCATATGAACAATCTCATAGAAACAACTAACAGAATGAAATAAATTGAGTCTCGAGTACACACTCCAATAATAGTCTTGAAACAGTAATGATAAAATCCCAATACAAAAGTCTTAATAAATAAAACCAACAACTGAAATAAATGAAGTATGAAACTGCTATCTCAGAATAAGAATGGGCAACATGCCCTAACTAATATGAATGACTCTGAAGGAAGCAATGATAGATGTGGAGGCGTCTAATACCGAGGTCCTGTAACTTCCACAACAACTACAATACGTCAAATGAATCCTGTGCTCAGTGTCCCCGTGGTTGGGCACCTAAAAGGTTTTACAAAAACAAAATAGATTTGGAAGAAAACGGGTCAGAGACCGAGGTGAAAATATTTTAAAAACAACAAGTGTTTAATTGCATTAAACAGTAAATATTATATACATGTTGGTCACGTGCTCTCACATGAGTTTCTCACCCCCTCAACTAATGTGCACGCCTAACGCATACCCTTAACCCATTATAGTTACTCCTTTACCTAACTAGTCTGTACCAATTCTGACTATACGATCCTCTTTAAGATGCCCACCCGTATTACCCAAATAAGTCATACTTACCTCTCACATATTCATTAATGAAACCACTTATCTCAGGTATTAGTTAAGTTCTCACATTCTTAAACCATTTAAATATCTTAGTCATTCTCGTCTACTAAGCAACAGTGGAATAATCACAAGTGTATATATAAAATTCACTAACATGATATATATATTAATCCGGCACCCCAAAAGGCTGGAACCTGCGGTGCACACATACTCTGCTATCAAACCCCGATACATCACGTACGTAAGGATTTACAAGTTCCGAATCACTCAGGAACCGTATTAATACAACCAAAGTATTTATTAATTTAATATCGGTATTCACCTGACCCATATTGTAAGTCTCATACGTAGTATATTTATCCCGACTATCCTACGTAATTATTTAGCGTGACCACTCTCGTCGTATAATTTCGAGTACCTAAACCTATCTCAAAAGGTTCCTAGGTCTCCTATTTGTCTCTAAGGTTATTTCAGTAATCTAAAGTCCCTCTACTACTGTTCATAACCTTAAGTTATCATTCATCCAATCTCAGTCCCAATTTATATTATTAACCATACCTCACTCGACAAACACCCGTAAGTATTCCATTTAATCCCATAAGGTATAATATGTTTCGGGCATTAACTACAACCCTACTGACCTTAACTAAGTCCCGCAATATTCTATTTATCACACCAAGAAATTTTTATAAGCTTGGGATTTATCAAACCTTAAAGGAAAATAATTAACAAAAATCAGGAGGAGTCGATCGATCGAGATCGATCGACATTCTTGGGTCGATCGATCGATCCATGAGATATAAGCCTACGGTTTTTGCATATTTTTGCCTATGGGTTTCATCAATTTCAACCCTCAAATCCTCTATTATAATGTCCCAAACTCCCAAATATTTATACCAAACGTTATACCGGCATAAACACATAAATTCTAACGTATAGGAATCATCGAATCATTATGGTTATCGTTTTCTTGGATCAATTCATGTATTTTTTATAAAAATCTTATTTCTTCTATTTTCTTCAAGAACATCATATAAGCCAACATAAATTCGTCATTCTCTACACATGGATCATGATTTTGTGCCTACTATACTTCCAGAAGTTAATCTACATGCAAAATCTACCAAGATTAAGATTCAAATCTCCAAATCCATTAATTCATCATTTTTCAAGTTTTTCTCCTATTCTAAAGTAGCATGGATCATATATACACTGAATTATTGCAAGTTAAATCACTTTCCTTGAAATAGAAGTTCTGATCCTTTGGAGAAGATGATATAGGAGCGATCCTCTCTTCTCGATCTATCCGATGGTGGTGACGGTGGTGCAAAAAGCCAAAAAATGGTGTTTCTCCTTTGGGAACTTCCTCAATTTCTTCTCTAATGGCCGTCTGTGAATTTTGGTGGTGAAAACCTTAAGGCTCTAACCTAATAGCTGATAAAGCTTTCTAAATTTCGCGGGTCACTATTCCTCAAATAGTAAAAATGACTAAAATACCCTCCCGGACTGCCGGTTAGGCCTAAAATTCCCCGGGACCTAAACTAAACCCCCGGCTAGTGTTTTCTAACTATCTCGACCCTTCTAGACACGTTGGCGGACTCAAAATGACCATACAGATGATATAAAAATAAATTACTTTTTAAATCTATTAAATTGGATCCTGACACGACTGACACGTGTGCCCCAACTTAATTGTCGAAATGGTCGTATATTCAACTCGCGACAATATTAATAAATCCATAACCATATATTACTATACTCGCTCAATAATATTCAACATAATTATCATAATCAAATACTAACTCTCGTCTCACTGGGATTTAAATTCAGATTAATTTCTAAATAAATTTTCGTTTTTAATTCAATTAATCCCATAATTAAAATCAGGAAAAATACGGAGTATTACATACTTCCCCCCTAATAACGGAATTTCATCCCGAAATTCAGAAATAAAGGTATACCTGGTAAAAATAACTCTGAATATTTATCGCGCATCTCATCCTCGCGCTCCCAGGTAGATTCCTCGGCTTTATGATGCCGCCACTGAACACGTACTAGCGGTACTACCTTTGACCTTAACTTCCTCTCGCTACAGTCTAGAATGGCAATTGGCCCCACCTCGTAGGAACTATCAAGCTGTAGATCAATCTCCTCTAAAGCAATGTGAATATTAGCCAACTCATCTCGAAGATATCTCCTCAGCGAAGAAATATGGAACAAGTCATGAATCCTATGCAAGTGCTCCGGTAGCCTATGTCTATAAGCAACTGGACCAATCCGCTCGATGATAAGAAATGGCCCGACATACCTAGGCGCCAACTCCCCCTTTTTCCTAAAACGCATAATCCCCTTCATAAGAGACACTCGCAGCAATACTTGATCTCCCACATCGAACTCTCGGAAGAACCGTTTGGCGTCGGCGTAACTCTTCTGTCAATCCTAAGCAACCCGAATACAGCTCTGTATCATCTCTATCCTCGCTGAAGTATCCTGGATCACCTCCGGCCCAAGTAGGTTGTTGTCCCCCACCTCTAACCAATATGCTAGAGAATGACAAGGTCTATCGTATAACGCCTCAAATGGAGCCATACCGATAGTAAACTGGTAGGAATTATTATAAGCAAACTCCACTAGTGGAAGATACTGCTCCCAGCCTCCGCCAAAGTCAAGGATACATATACATAACATATCCTCTAACATCTGATTCATTCGCTCGGTCTGTCCATCAGTCTGCAGGTGATAGGTTGTACTCAACCGCAACTCTATACCCGTAGCCTCCTAGAATCTCTGCCAAAATCGAGACACAAATATCTTATCTCTATCAGACACAATATTAAAAGGCATCCCATGAAGTCTCACTATCTCGGCTATGAAGATCCGGGCATACTATCCCGTAGTGTAGTCTGTCCGGGCTGGCAGAAAGTGAGCTACCTTGGTTAACCGATCAACAATCACCCATATAGAATCGCGACCCCTCTGCGATGTAGGTAACCCCGTGATGAAGTCTATGGAAATGCTCTCCCATTTCCACATAGGAACCTTTAATGGTTGTAGAAGTCCTGCCGGTCTCTGATGGTCCATCTTCACCAGCTGACAAGTGGCACATTTTGAAACAAACTCCCCAATATTCTTCTTTATCCCACTCCATCAGTACTATCGCCTCATATCCTGGTACATCTTATCCCCACCGAGATGTACCATAAATCGTGAACCGTGCGACTCTGTCATCACCTAATGTCGCAGGTCCTCCCCTTCAGGAATAACCAGTTTCTCGTTGAAGCGTAAGCTTCCATCTGAACCAACAGTAAAACTCGACCCCCTTTGCTAGAAGTTGTACTATACTATCCTGGCAGAACTGATCCGCTGCCTGAGCCTGTACTACTCTCGTAATGATCTGGGGCGTAACTGTCATCAGAGATATAAATGATTGGACCACTGCATCTTGGTGTCCCAACTCCTTCCATTTTGCTTTCCACACCTCAGCCACCTCACCTACTAACTTATGTCTCAACGCGTCTGCTATCACGTTAGCCTTCCCCAAGTGTTATTGGATATCAAACTAATAATCCTTCACAAATTCAAGCCACTTGCGCTGACGCATATTCAACTCCTTCTACGTGAAGAGGTATTGTAGAGACTTGTGATCTGTGCACAAGCAAAATGTCTCCCCCAAGAGATATTGTCTCCATATCCGAAGTACAAACACGACTGCCACTAACTCTAAGTCATGGGTGGGGTAATTCTTCTCGTGAGGCTTAAGCTTATGGGAAGCATAAGCTATAGCCTGATCCTCCTGCTGAAGCACACCCCAAGTCCTAGTAAGGATGCATCAGTATATACTAGATACTCCATTCCCAGCCTAGGTAGTGTTAAAACTAGTACTGAAGTCAGCTTATCCTTTAACTCATCAAGAGCCAACTGGAAGGCATCATCCCAGATAAATGGTACCCCTTTGCGAGTTAAATGTGTCAATGGACTCGCTATCTTCGAGAATCCCCGAATGAACCTCTTATAGTATCCTGCTAGGCCTAAGAAACTACGTATCTATGTCGGCATCGTGGGCTGTCTCTGCTCCTTTACCGCTGACACTTTTTCCGAATCTACGGATATCCCTTTATCAGAAATAACATGCCCTAAAAACTGAACCTCTTTCAGCTAAAACCCACATTTCTCATAGTTTGTATACAACTCGTGCTGATGCAGTGTCTGCAAAACCTGAATCGAGGGCTCAATATGTTCCTCCTTAGTTTGGGAGTAAATCAGAATGTCATCTATGAGGACAATGACAAATTAATCCATGAACTCTCTGAACACCTTATTCATCAAGTTCATAAACACGACTGGGGCGTTGGTTAACCCAAAAGGCATAACCCTAAACTCGCAGGACCATATCTCATCAAGAAGGTAGTATTCGATGCATCCTGCTCCCTGATACGTAACTGATTGTATCCCAATCTCAAGTCAATCTTTGAGAAGAAGGCAGCTCCTCTCAACTGGTCGAGTAAGTCATCGATTCAGGGTAACGAATACTTATTCCGTATCGTGACTTTATTCAACTCTCGATAATCAACACACAGCCGTAAAGATCTATCCCTCTTCTTAACGAATAATACAGGAGCACCCCAAGGTGAAGTACTGCTACGGATGAACCCCTGACCCAACAGCTGCTCTATCTGATCTCGTAACTCCCTCATCTCCACTGGAGCCATACAGTAAGGTGAGCGGGCTATCGGTCGAGTTCCCGACGTCAAATCTATAGCAAAGTCTATCTCTCTACTAGGTGGAAATCCCAGAATATCCCGAAATACATCAGCGAACTCCCGAACAACCAGAATCGAATCAAGTAGTATCGCCACCTCTTTAGAGGTCTCCTCCTCTATGTAATAAAAATGAGTGGACGATCCTCCCTCAAGATGAGGCATCGCCACCAAGAACGTCTCCTGACCAGGTATAGCAAAAATAATACTCCTACTAAAACAATCGATTATGGCTCTATACGCAACGAGTCAATCCATACCGATAATCGCATAATACTCGGACATATCTAGTACAAGCATGTCGGTAGGTAAAGTAAATCTCCCAATCTCTATACCCATGCCTTGACATATAAAGAAAATCAGTGAAGAACTACCTAACGGTGAATCTATATAAGTAAAAGTACTCTCCGTTGTATCTAATAATCCCATAGCATGTGCAAATCTCATGGCAATAAAATAGTGCGTGGCCCCCGTGTTAAATAAAATACGCCCCATAGTCCCCTAGATAGAAAACATACCCTCAACTACGGGTGGAGCCTGTGGGACTGCGGCCTGATGGAGGTTATAAACACGTCCATACTGATGCTTCCCCTGGTGAACTGGGACTTCTAGAATAACTGGCAGTGCTGGCACCTATGGTGGTGCTGGGAAGGTAACGTGAAATATAGATTTTCGGGGCTCTTATCAAGCGCCCTGCTGCGGCTGTGGGGCCCTGCCCCTCTCAGGACACTCATGGCATTTGTGGCCAATCTTGCCACATATGAAACACTTTCCACTAAAGTTTCCCCCTATTTTCCCCTGCTGGCCGTTTCCACCTCTCCTTTGGCCCTGCTGAAATAGTTGCTGGCACTGATGTCCCGGTTGGCCCTGATGACCATGCTGACCCTGTTGGCCATGCCTAAAACCTCCCTGACCATATCGTAAACCTTCTGACCTAAATCTCTTAGAATCCCCCTACTGGGAACTCTGATAGCCCTGCCTCTAATAACCCTGAGCTAGTTGTTCCCCACTAACACTATTACCTATTGTCCTGCCTTACTGGCTAGAGTCCCCTGCTCGCTTGCTCCCAGTCAGATAGAAGCGATGGTCCTGGCAGTGTAGTAGTGTTGCATTAAGCACATCAGTGTAGGTCTGCAATGATAGGTTACCCAGGAGATATTGTCCAATCCTCCAAGTCAGGCCATCCATAAACATGTGAATTTTCTTCTCCTCAGTAGGTACCTATACTGGTACCAAATTAACTAGCCTGGTAAACTCTTCCTCGTACTCAGCTAGGGTCTTCCCCTCCTGGGTGTGGTTTAGTAGCTTCCGCCTCATCTTAGTCTGAACGGTGGAAGGGAAATATTTGCGGTCGAATCGCACCCAGAAATCCTGAATAATAAAGACATCTCTCTCCTCAGCAGTGGTAATAGACTCCCACCACTGTAACACTGCTCCTACTAGCTTAAAAGTAGCTAGTATCTGCCTCTGCACATCTGTGCACTCGTACATCCTCAAGTGCCTCTGGATGTCCTTCTATTGGCTCACCACTACAACATCGGAGCTCCCTGTAAACTCCGAAGGATGTGCCTTTTGAAAGGCATCTCTGACACGTTCCCAAGCAGACGGGAATGCATGAGCCTGAACTGGGGCCACCACCGGTGCATGAGGCGGTGCCTACTGCACAATTGCTAAAGTTGTATTTACCGCATGGGCTATAATAGCGGCAACTTCGGTGGCATTCATAGTACCCTGAACATGTGTTGGCTGGGGCTGGGGCTCGGGCTGGGCACCCTTGGGAACTTACTTTGTACGTCGAGGATCTGAAATGAGAGAGAAGCTTTATAAGTCAACAGTTAATATCTCAAAATAGCTGAAGATGTAAAATGTGCAAAAGAATACAACAATCCTAGAATATAGGGCTCTATATCAAAGGACGCTATACAGAAAGCATAATAAACCGTATAGATCCTAAAGACTCTAAAACTTGATGCTCTGATACAACCTGTTTTTAATTAAATACAGGGTAGCTACTCCTTTATTAAATTAATAAAAAATATCAAGTTGGTTCATTCTTAGCATCATTGTCGAAAACATTTTATTAATTACTAGCCACCTAATATTTAAAAAAATTGATTTCAAATTTTATATTTCAATTAAACAAAAAATAATATAATGAATAACTAACCATACATCATATAAATAATCTCATAGAAACAACTAACAGAATGAAATAAACTGAGTCTGGAGTACACACTCCAATAATAGTCTCGAAACAGTAATGATAAAATCCCAATACAAAAGTTTGATTAAATAAAACCAACAACTGAAATAAATGAAGTCTGAAACTGTTATCTCAGAATAAGAATGGGCAACATGCCCTAACTGATATGAATGACTCTAAAGGAAGCAAGGATAGCTGTGGAGGCGTCTAATACCAAGGTCTTGTAACTTCCACAGCAACTACAGCACGTGATCTGAATAAAACTCATGTGCTCAGTGTCCCTGTGGCTGGGCACCTAAAAGGTTATACAAAAACAAAATAGATCTGGAAGAAAACGGGTCAGAGATCGAGGTGAAAATATTTTAAAAACAGCAACTGTGTAATTGCATTAAACAGTAAATATTATATACATGTTAGTCACGTGATCTCACATGAGTTTCTCACCCTTCAACTAATGTTCACGCCTAATGCATACCCTTAACCCATTCGAGTTATTCCATTACCTAACTAGTCTGTACCAATTCTGACTATACGGTCCTCTTTAAGATGCCCACCCGTATTACCCAAATAAGTCATACTTACCTCTCACATATTCATTAATGAAACCACTTATCTCAGGTATTAGTTAAGTTCTCACATTCTTAAACCATTTAAATATCTTAGTCATTCTCGTCTACTAAGCAATAGTGGAATAATCACAAGTGTATATATAAAATTTACTAACATGATATATATACTAATCTGGCACCCCAAAAGGATGGAACCTGCGGTGCACACATACTCTGCTATCAAACCCCGATACATCACGTACGTAAGGATCTACAAGTTTCGAATCACTCAGGAATCGTATTAATACAAATCACAAGTATTGGAGGCGAACATAGTTCACATACCTATGAGTCATGCACTTATCTACGCTCCCATAGTCAGCTGACTTATCAACTCATAAATATGTCTTCACAGTCCGATGTTCTTGAGGTACCAAATCTAAATCCCCCCGAAGGCACACAAGACCAAATTTTCCTCTTCCTACAACCTCCCGTGATAGCAAGTATGGTAGGTATGTCATACACATAATAATCCAGATACTAGGTAATCACACAACCAAAGTATTTATTAATTTAATATCGGTATTCACCCGACCCATATTGTAAGTCTCATACGTAGTATATTTATCCCTAATATCCTACGTAATTATTTAGCGTGACCACTCTCGTCGTATAATTTCGAGTATCTAAAGCTATCTCAAAAGGATCCTAGGTCTCCCATTTGTCTCTAAGGTTATTTCAATAATCTAAAGTCCCTCTAGTACTCTTCCTAACCTTAAGTTATCATTAATCCAATATCAGTCCCAATTTATATTATTTATAACCGTACCTCACTCGGCAAACACCCGTAAGTATTCCATTTAATCCCATAAGGTATAACATTTTTCGGGCATTAACTACAACCCTACTGACCTTATCTAAGTCCCACAATATTCTATTTATCACACCAAGAAATTTTTTAAAGCTCGGGATTTGTCAAACGTTAAAGGAAAATAATTAACAAAAATCAGGACAAGTCGATCGATCGAGGAAAAGGGTCGATCGATCAATCCAGTCGATCCATCCATCCATCAGATATAGGCCTACGATTTCAACATATTTTTGCCTATGGGTTTCATCAATTTAAACCCTCAAATCTTCTATTATAATGTCCCAAACTCCCAAATATTTATACCAAACGTTATACCAAGATAAACACGTAAATTCCAAACGTCTAGAAATCATCGAATCATTATAGTTATCATTTTTTTGGAACAATTCGTGTATTTTTCATAAAAAACATATTTCTTCTATTTTCTTCAAGAACATCATATAAGTCAACATAAATTTGTAATTCTCTACACATGGATCATGATTTCGTGGCTACTATGCTTCCAGAAGTTAATCTACATGCAAAACCTACTAAGATTAAGATTTAAATCTCCAAATCCATTAATTCATCATTTTTCAAGGTTTTTCTCCAATTCTAAACTAACATAGATTATATATACACTCAATTATTACAAGTTAAAACACTTGCCTAGAAATAGAAGTTCTGATCCTTTGGAGAAGATGATATAAGAGCGATCTTATCTTCTCCATCTATTCGATGGTGGTGACGGTGGTGCAAAAAGCCTCGGAATGGTGTTTCTCCTTTGGGAACTTCCTTCACTTCTTCTCTAATGGATGTCTGTGAATTTTGGTGGTGAAAACCCTAAGGCTCTAACCTAATAGCTGATAAATCTTTCTAAATTTCATGGGTCACTATTCCTCAAATAGTAAAAATGATTAAAATACCCTCCTAGGTTGTCGGTTAGGCCTATAAAATGCCTCGGGATCCAAACTAAACTCCCGACTAGTATTTTCTGATTATCTCCCTTCCGGACACGTTGGCGGACTCAAAATGACCATACGAATGATATAAAAATAAACTACTTAAATTCATTAAATTGGGTCCTGACACGACTGACACGCGTGTCCCAACTTAATTACCGAAACTGTCGTATATTCAACTCATGACAATATTACTAAATCCATAATCATATATTACTATACTCGCTCAGTAATATTCAACATAATTATCATAATCAAATACTATCTCTCGTCTCGCCAGTATTTAATTATGGATTAATTTCTAAATAAATTCCCATTTTTAATTCAATTAATCCCATAATTAAAATCAGTAAAAATACGGGGTATTACAGCTAGCGAAGTTCTCTTTGAACTCTACACAATCTAATTTAGGGGCTCTGAAATGAGCGTAGTATTGAATACCCATGGTGTTTTTTATATGTGGCGGGAAGCTTTTCTTCACAATACTAACTTGATCTTCCTTTGACAAGACATTGGTTATAGTAGCATCCTTCTCTCTCCATTTGGTTGTAAAGTTTTTGACAAATTCTTTTAGGCTTTGTTTGAAGATTTTAAGGTCACGTCGAGTTAATTCCAACTCGTTATTGTTATTGTATTGAACCATGAATTATCAGGCGACATTCTCCTAACTTTTGACTCGATATTCTTCTAGAGTCAGGAAACAATATAGAGCATTGTTTTGAGTTTTTAGTGAAAAATTTGATCCATATTTTGTGAGGACCTAAAACATGATTAGGGGTGTTAGTTACACAATTAAGTATAAGTTATGATTGATACGTTTGGTGATGGGTATTAAACAATTTAAGTATCATGTTTAGAGGATCCATACTCACGTGATATATATGTTATTTGCATTAGATTCTAATTGAGCTTATGATCGGTGATAACGTGTTAAGAGAATATGTTTAGTTATTTGGTTAAATGCATCATTAAATATGTTTTTAATGTATCATTATGTTTATAAAAACAAACTAGGGGGTTGGTGCGAAATTGGGGATGTTTGGTCGCTAAATGTGAAAGTTTTGAGATTTTCGGTACATTGCTACTCTCTTGTTCGAGCCCAAATTAGGCATATTAGTTTTATCGTTTTGGAAAAACATAAATTTGAAAGTTGTATATATATAAGTTATCTACACGTAGACGCAAAGGGGGAAAATTGGTGTCTGTACTAGTGAGTTATGGTGATTTTACAAAGGCGGGACAAATCTGTCGTCAGTGGAATTATCTTATTGGACCTCTTGTCCAACCAATCACACACAACAACCTTAAAGCGGTCACATGACCACATGGCCATGTTTTTATGGGTATAAATCAAGCCTTCCTCATTTTGTTCATTCATATTGTAATCTTGGGAAGAAATATGCCTATGGAGAGAGAAAAGGGATTAAAATTGGTCAAATGAATGAGTTTTACACTCTGTACATTTTTTTTTAATTTTGATAAAGATTTGAATGATACCCATATTGCCCAATTGTATTAAAACAAGGATGGTTTGAGAACATAAGTAAGAACTTGTGCTAGGATAGTAAATGTTAACTTTGAAGTCCTAGATTTGAATCACCTTCTTGTAAAGATTTTTAATTTAGGAGATTCATGTATATGATATGTGTGTGTATGTTAAATCACGTTTAGTATATGTTTCCATGAACTAATGTCCAAGATAGATAGTGTGGAGATTTAATTGTATTATGTTATGTGCTAAAGTCTATTTTGGACGTAGTCCTGTTAAAAGTGGCATAACTCATTAGATACTTACTAAAATCAATTGATTCCAATTGGAGATGTTAGATGACATATATGAGTATAACATATTCAAAGATGAGCATAAAATACCTTATGGTTTGGCTTGGGTGCTGTTTTGAAGTTGAAGTTTTGTTGCTATTTTTCTGTAGAAACCACTTTTAAAATGTTGTAGTAAAATTGGCATAACTTTCTCTAGTACTATCAAAATTTCATTTCTTAAATTTTGTTAGAACCCTAATGCATAGGTGTTATAAAAAGGTGAAGTAGAATATCTAATTCTTTTCCAGTTATTTCAAATTAACCAACTAATGTGATGTGTTACTATGTTTAATATTTTTTAGTGTATTAAAATACTAATGGTGTTGAATTGATAAATGAGGAAGCGGCTAATACTACCTTACCAAGGAAATAGTTTTGGTACTAATCTTATTAGTTACTCCAAGGTGAGTGACCTACCCTATGAAATGTAGATTCTTATACTTTCATATGGAAATGTATAGCTTAAATGCTTGTGTTGGGGTACTTGTGTAATTATGTGATGTTTATGAAACATATGTATATGATTAAAAATGTTAAGAGAAGTTATCAAATGTTATGGAACGTAGTGGATCCCATGGGATACGGTGGTCCCGTTAATCCAACTTAAGGTTTGTGTACTCGGGCCAAAATAAAGGGATGTGGTGGTCCCTATTAACTGTGGTGGGTTTATTAGACTATGATGGGTTCAGGCTTGCGAGAGTTCACAATTCATAATTGGATTATATAATCTAAAACGTTTATTCAAATTTGTTATATGTGTGGTGTGCATGTATATGGTCATTCACTAAACTTTATAGCTTACACTCAAATAATATTTTGTTTCAGGTATGCCTATCGTTTGGAGTTCACTTCCAAGTTAGGACTTTAAAATGAGGGAGTGATGGTTATATAATATGGGTTGAATATCAACAATATTTTTGTATAAATGATAAACTAAGAAACTCATGTATGTAAAGTCGTTTAGTACTTGTAAGTTATATGTAAAGGTAGTTATGTTTTCATATAAACACGCATTTGAAGAAAAAATAAATATTGTGCTATTTACTGAAACATTTAAAGTAAAGTATATTTTAAGGGAATTTATCTCTATATAAAATGATGATTTTAACCTAATTAAGTTAGGGCGTGACAACTTGGTATCAGATCATGGTTATTAGGTTCTGGACATGGTGTTAAGGTCTAGATTGGAAGCGGACAATAGAAAGTGAGTTTGTTATGGGTCAGGATCTTGACTAACAATATTAATGTTAAATTTGTGTTATTGTATTTTGTTTTATTTATATTGCAGTAAGTGATGGATCCACATGAACCACGTGATAGAGCAAAGGGTGAGGCATCCCGTCTTCCTAATAGTCAGGAAGGACATAGACATATTGAAGTGGATGAACCAGAGGTGCAACAACAATCTATTGATGACCTGGGAAGAATATTACGTGTCGTGGCACAACTAGTGGAATAAGCGAAAGGTGGAGCACATGGTGGATATAGGGATAAATTGCATGAGAGGTTCACGAAGTTAAATCCTCCTACGTTTACTAGGACTACTGATCCGTTAGTGGCAGAAGGGTGGATTAAGAATATGGAAATAATATTTAAGGATATGGAAGTACAAGATGAACAAAAGGTTTTGTTAGCAACATTTACATTAGAGGATGATGCAAAGTTATGGTGGGATGCAAAGAGCGATTACTTACTACAATTGGGGCAGTGGCGCCAGTAAATCCTCCATAAATTACTTGGGAGAAATTTGTGAATGCTTTCTTTGAAAAATATTTTCCAAGGCTTCATAGGAAGGAGAAAGAGGAAGAATTTATCATGCTGAAATAGGGAAACCGAATAGTGGTAGAGTATGAAACTCAATTTATATCTCTATTTAGATTTGCACCTGATTTGGTGAGGACAAAAGAAAGTAAATGTGATCGGTTTCAAACTGGGTTGAACGTAGATATAAAAACCATGGTTGCTAATATGAAGATTACAAATTACGTGGACTTGGTGGATAGAGCTATGGTGTCATAAAAGTCAATGAAAGAAATGCAAGTTGAATATTCAAAGAAATCTAGATATGATGGTACAAAATCATATGGATGGGAGATGGGAACCTCAATTCAAAATGTAGCACAGGGGGTATCTAAAGGTCAAGGACCTAAAAATAGCAAAAGTGCTCATGAAAGATTTCAAGCTCGAGGTGGAAGGACTGGGTTGAGTTGGTCAGAAAGTGCATCTGTGTTGGGACTGAGGACCATTTTTTGTTATAGATATGGTGGTAAAGGGCATATGTCTCATGAGTGTACAAAAGCTGAGACGACACATTTATGTTCCATTGTCATCAATCGGGGCACGCGAGAAAGAATTGTACGGTAATGGGAGCTACAACATCAGTTGGGAGTGTGACGGTATGAGGTAAGAGTTCTACATAGAATGTATAAAGGGGAGGTAGATGAGGTATATCTTAAAACCAAGGTCAAGGCAGAGTGTTTGCACTGACGCGATAAGATGCACAAGCTACACCGAATGTACTGACATGTACACTTCCTATTTGTGAGAAAGATGCTTATATGTTGATAGATCATGGTTCTACACATTCTTTTGTGTCTTTACTTTACTCGTTGCATCTTAATAAACTATTATTATCATTAGATTATAGTTTAGCTATTATTACTCCAGTAAGGGGATTGATTTCTATTGATATGGTGTGCAGGGAGTGTGTGGTGAAAGTATGTGAAAATGAGTTGTTCTTTTTTTATTACTTCTCGATATGGGTTATTTTGATGTGATACTAGGTATGGATTAGTTGGCCTCATATCACATATATAGAGACTGCTTTAGAAAGGAGGTGGTGTTTCGGTTACCAGGTGAGACCGAGTTTAAATTTATAGGGGACCGAAATGTCACTCCAAAATTTTGATTTCTACTACAAAATCATATAAAATGTTAAGGATGTCATGGTTATCTTGCTCATGTAGTGGACACATAACAAGAGGCTGGAAAACTATCTGATATACCGGCAGTTAATAAGTTTGCCGATGTCTTTCCAGAAGAACTTCCAATGTTAACACCAGACCGTGAGGTAGAATTTATGATTGAGTTGGTACCAGGCACCGCACCAATATCTATTGCACCATATTGTATGGCACTTACAAAATTAAAATAACTAAAAATACAATTGAAATATTTGTTAGACCGTGGTTTTATAAGGCCTAGTGTGTCACTATGGGGAGCCCCAATATTATTTATAAAGAAGAAAGATGGAACCATGAGACTGTGCATCGATTATCGTCAGTTGAATAAGGTGCGAGCCGAAGTAAATACCCACTACCCCGCATTGATGATTTGTTTGATCAGTTGAAAGGAGCTAAAGTATTTTCCAAGATCAATCTTAGATCCGGATATCATCAGTTAAAAGTAAGAGATTATGACATTTCTAAAACTACTTTTCGTTCTAGGTATGGACATTATGAATTTCTTGTCATGCCATTTGTGTTAACAAATACACCAGCCGTATTCATGGACTTGATGAACCCCATATTTCACCCATACGTAAATTCTTTTGTTATTATCTTCATTGATGATATTTTGATATGTTCTCATAGTAGGGAGGATCATGAACAACATATGCATATTATTTTACAGACCTTGCGAAAGAAGCAATTATATGCTAAATTTACTAAATGTGAATTTTGGCTAGATATGGTAGTGTTTTGGGGGCATGTTATTTTTGCTGATAGCATTTGTGTTGATCCCAAGAAAGTGGAAGTAGTAATAAATTGGGAAAGACCAACTAGTGTGACGGAGGTGCATAGTTTTTTGGGATTGACTGGATATTAGAGGAGATTTATACCGGGGTTTTCTTCTATTGCATTGCATTTAACTAAGCTTACCAGAAAGGAGAACATGTTTGAGTGGGATGATGATTATGAGAAAAGCTTTGAAAATTTAAAGGGTAAGTTGACATCAACTCCAATATTGATGATTCCAACAGGTACAGAAGGTTTAGTCATTTATAGTGATGCCTCATATCAAGGATTCGATTGTGTGTTAATATATCACGGAGAATTAATTGCTTTTTCTTCTCGATAATTAAATATACGCAACTACCCTATACATGATCTTGAGTTGGCCACGGTAGTTTTTGCACTAAATATCTGGAGACATTACTTATATGGTGTAAGTTGTGACATTTTTACTGACCATCAAAGTTTAAAATACTTGTTTACTCAAAAGGACTTGAACTCAAAGCAAAGAAGGTGGATGAAAGTTATAAAAGATTATGACTACATAATACATCACCGTCCGGGTAAGGCTAATGTTGTTGGTGATGCTTTGAGTAGAAAATCTTTAGGTAGATTATATTGTATTTATTGTATTCGAGTTGACCTGCTGAGAGATTTAGCTTTATTGGGGGTGGAATTAACTTTAAGTGATTCTTGCGGCATAGTAGCACATTTAAATATTAGACCTACTTTGATAGCTGAGAGATTTAGCTTTATTGGGGGTGGAATTAATTTTAAGTGATTCTTTTCGAATAGTACAACATTTAAATCTTAGACCTACGTTAATAGACTGGATAAGACAAGCACATGAAGGAGATATAAAATTGGAGAAAGTTAGAGACAATATGAAAAAGGGTAAAGCAAATTAATTTTCAATTCGTGATGATGACATTGTTATGTATGATAACCGTTTGTGTGTACCTAATATGCCTGATTTAAAGAGAATTTTTTTAGAGGAATCCCATTGTTCTTTATATGCTATGCATTCGGGTATCACAAAACTGTATAGAGATTTGAAACAATGTTATTGGTGGGCGAAAATAAAACACGACATTACAGATTTTGTTGCTAAATGTCTAACTTACCAACATGTGAAGGCTGGGCATAGCCTAGTGGTTTACTACAGTCCTTACCTATTCCTGAGTGAAAGTGGGAACATGTTACCACATAATTTGTTATAGTTTTACCAAAATCATCACGAGGATTTTATTCTATTTGGGTTGTCGTTGATAGATTGACTAAGTCTGCACATTTTTTCCTTCTAAAACTACTTACTCCATGGATAAATATGACAAAATATATGTGGACGAGATAATTAGATTTCACGGTGCACCTATTTTTATTATTTCTGATCGAAATCTTAAGTTTACTTCTCATTTTGGCCCAATTTACAACAAACTTTGGGGACTAAATTGAAATTTTGTACATTTTTTCATCCTCAGACTGATGGGCAGTCAGAAAGAACGATCCAGACACTCGGAGGCATGTTACAAATTTATGTATTAGAGTTCAAAGGCAGTTGGGATGAAAAACTATCACTAATAGAGTTTGCTTATAATAACAGTTATCATTCTAGTATTGAAATGGCTCCTTACGAGGCTTTGTATGGGAGAAAGTGCAGGACTTCGATATGTTAGACTAAAGTAGGGGAACGAAAACTACTTGGTCCAAAAATTGTGCAGTACACTACCAAAAAGATAAATTTTATTCATAATCACTTGAAGGTGGCGCAAAGTAGACAAAAAACCTATGTAGACAACCGAAGGAAATAATTGAAATTTGAGGAAGGTGATCGATTATTCCTACGTGTTTCTCATTGGAGAGAGGTCATGAGATTTGGGAAGAAGGGAAACTTAAGTTCTAGGGATATTTCCCCTTATAAAATAATGAAATGAGTTGGAACCGTGGATTATAAGTTGGCATTACCACCAGAATTATCTCGGATACACGAGGTTTTTCATATATCGATGTTGCGTAAGTATATGTACCCGATCCTTCACATGTCACTACACCAAAATAGGCTATTAGTAACAAACTTATTTAAGAATTACTAATGCAACTATACCATTACTACGCATAACATTCTTGTAATGTTAGTAACAACTTGTAAGTGTTAATAATAGGGGTGTGCAAAATAACTGACCAACCTGAAAGAAGACGGCTAGACAGACTGAGATCAAACGACTTCGACAAACCTGTCCCATGGGTTATTCCATATCCATTAATTTATTGGCACATCTCCTTGAATGATTTGTATGCCTCGATTTCAGCTTCTTTCTTAGTTGGATATGCCGATTCAGAAGAAACGGGAGCTATTAGTTCAGAATCCGAACCAAACAGGACCGAATCGAACCGAAATCGATAATTTTTTCACACTGGTTCGGTCTACGTTTTAAGGATTTAAAAAATCTCGATTGATGGTTTGGATAAGGAAAAAACCATTTCGGACTGAATCGACATCAATATTTATATTAAAAAAATTCTTAAATAACTTTTATTTTTATATCCAAAAACCATTAACCGACCTCAAAAACTGACCAAAACTGAAAACCAACCTAAAATATGAATAAACTCCCGAACCGAAACTGACGATTTTATTCACCATTATTTCGATTTCGGTCTGACTTTTTCGAAATCGAACCGATCGGTTCCGTTTGAATTATGGTCCAAAATCGAACCGACCCGAGCAACGAACACCCCTCGTTAGTAATACATATTTAGTATATTAAAAAATAAAAGAAAACCTCCTAAAAGAAAACCCGATATCGTAGCACATCGACCTTCTGAAACCCTCAAACTATTGCCCTGGCGTTGGACTTTTACGTTCCCTCGGCTTTGCCTCAGGTATATTTTTCTTCACCGAATCAATTTATTTATGAGAATTACCTTTATCTAAACTTGGATTCATTCTCCGAGTGCCCTTGTTTCACACAAATAGTGCAAAATTTAGAATGATTTCATAGTCAATCACTTGCCAAAAACCTTTACCTTTGCTTGTTGCCATACCCAATACAAACTATTATGGGAATATCTCCATTTAATTCGACTTCAACACCCACTATAGGTAGACTAGGTCCAGTTAGAGAAGTTGTTACTTCTTTTAAATCAAGTACACAAGTGTGAATCTTCTCAGGTATACAAATGGCCTGTTTCGTTGCTCAAATTATTTGATTATGTAAATTGGTTCATCGTGAATTATTAAACTGTAAATAAGTAGATTTGAAATGAGTTAAAATTCAAATTTACGCAATGTTTGGTAATCTGAAATTGATGTTAAGATTGTACGAAAATTAGATATTAAAACAAATTAAGAGAGAGGGACAGGGGAGGGGGAAAGGAGGGAAGGGAGGGAATGAGAGAGAGCAACATGCATTTTATGTGATTCTTATTTCAAATGGATGCATTTCAAGTTTTTTTGTGAAATGGTTCAATTTCAGATTTTACACATGAGCTAAAATGAGAGAATTACTGAATCATTTCATTAATGAAACCAAACACAATTAATGAATTAATTTATAAATGGGTCAATTTATAATTTTGGGACAACCAAACGGGGCCAAAGGGCTTGTTTGGGTGCATAAATTGTTTGATTATATAAATTTTTTTTATTGTGAATTAGTAAATTGTAAATGAGTTTAAATCCAATTTTACGCAATGTTTGGTATTCTGAAATTGATGTTAAGGTTGTATGAGAAATAAATATAAAAACAAATTAAGAGAGATAGAGTTGGTGGGGGGGGGGGGGGGAGGGGGGAAAGGAGGGAAAGAGAGAACAATATGCTCTTTATGTGATTCCTATTTTAAATGGATGCATTTTCACGTTTTTGTGAAATGGTTCAATTTCAGATTTTACACATGAGCTAAAATGGAAGAATTGGCCGGTTTAGTTGCGCAAATTGTTTGATGATGTAAATTAGTTCATTGTAAATTAATGGATTTGAAATGAGTTTGAATCGAATTTTATACAATGTTTAATAATTAAAATTGATGTTAAAGTTCTATGAGGAAAAAAAGATAAAAACAAATTAAGAGAGAAGGGGATGGTAAGGGGGAGAGAGAGAGAGAGAGAGAGAGAGAGAGAGAGGATAATGCACTTTATATGACTCCTATTTTAAATGAATGCATTTAATGTTTTATATGAAATGATCAAATTTCAGATTTTACGCATTAGCTAAAATGCGACAATTAATGAATCATTTCATTAATAAAACCAAACACAATTAATGGATCAATTTGTAAATGGACCAATTTATAAATGGGTCAATTTACAATTTTGGGACAACCAAACGGGGTCTTACTGAATCGTTTCATTAATGAAACCAAACACAATTAATGGATTAATTTATAAATGGGCCAGTTTATAATTTTGGGACAACCAAATGGGGCCAAATTTTTTTGGGGGTTAGTATCAATGCGCATTATGTTTGTAATTTATTATATATGCATAAATTTTCATAATGTAAATCTTTGTAATTTATACATCAATTTTTATGTACATATCCTTGGTTAGTAACTACACATTTTTCTAGTGACTACTCTTCAATTTTGAGCATATTTGGTATACTTCGAATCCTCAATTTTTTATTTTTGAAGAACAAGTAAGCATGTTGTTTGTTTATTTTAAATATTATGTTAATTCTGTATAGTCTGGGTAGTGTTTATTTTTATCTCCTTTTGACGATAATAATTTTTAAAATTGAGAGATTTCTAACATTTTTATTCACCAGATGAAAGATTAGGGTAAACGAATATTAGTCTACTTCTTTTGATGGATTTGCCTTGTATTTTCTCCTCGTTTTACTGTTTCAAAAACTTACCATTGGTTTGACTATTGCTTGATTACCCTTTATTAAATTTACAATGTGGCTTGTTGGTTTTATTTATTACTAATGTGGTTTCTTTTTTAGAAAATTATATTTAAGTTTCATTTGTCAGGTCAACATACATATAAGTCCTATTGACTTTTCAACAAGAATATAGGTCCTATTTCAACTTTTTAGGGATTTTTTTCACAATTTTATCCTTTTTAAAACCAATCATCCGTAACTTCCTTTAGGAAGTTACATAAGTGGTTAGATTTTTTTTTAATCTTAAAATGATCATAACTTTTGATTCACAAATCCGTTTTTCGCAAAATTACTATTTTTGAAATCTGCTCGATGAGATCTATCAAACAAGATCCATGAAGCCTATAAAATTTCAAAGAAAAAAAAATTACACAAATAGTAAACTTTACTGTATGCACTAGAATATGAAATAGTTTTATATATGTGACATTTTCACAAATAGACAGGAACATTTACTGTGGTAATATTACGCAGTATATATATATATATATATATATATATAGAGAGAGAGAGAGAGAGAGAGAGAGAGAGTCTGGCTCTCATATGGATCGTTCTATGCGGATTAGCTAACGTCCAAATAAGTCTTAGGACCGCGTTTGTCTTTTATGGACCGCCTAGGGACCACCTTCTCTTTCTAAGGTTTCTGGGAATATGAATTTCTACCCCAATGGTTTCTAAAGTCTTTTAAGCTTCTTTTAACGCTTAATCAATCTGGAAGTCTAAGTGTAGAAGTTTCAGCGCTACTGCTACTTCTCAAGCTTCTCCCGTCACTATCGTACTGGAGTTTTGAATAGCGATGATTATCTATATAAATAGTTTCTTCATGGAGTCTAGAAATTGCAAGAGGTCTTGATGGAAGATATTCTAGTATTAAATACCTTATACGGTATTGTGAGTTTATCTGTCTAGTTTCTTTAAATATTTGATTAATAATATCAATTATATCGTCTTCTATAAATTTGTCTAATTCGTTATCTCCGTAAGATGATAAACATCTTCTATATGTTCTTGGGGCAGTTGTCTCTATGTTTTTAAGGAGAGGGCGGATTCCTCTGGCTCTAATTAAAATAGTTTTAGTTTCAGCTAACCTTTTTCGTCTAATATATTTTAATACGTCTATACTATCTTCAAGTATTCTAGAGCATTCTTGATATTTTTCTAGTCTTGAAAGTTCTTCTGCAAATTTTACAGTTCTTATCTTTTGTCTTAAGAGATCTCGGATCCCAGTTCTAATTATTTCTATTCTAGGTACTTCTCTTCCTAACCACTCAATAATCTGGTCTATATATTTGAACGTACCACCTGCGTATATTAAAGCAGATTCTATAAGTTATTTATCTTTAGGGTCTGTAAGAGTCCAATCTTGGATTTCTCTAGTTAAGTCTAAATTTGTTTGATTAACAAATTCTAAAAAGTCTTTAGTGATTTGTAGGCTCATATAAGATTCTTTTTAAAATAATAATCTGTAAAATAGTTATGGGTTTGGTTCGAGTTATACCTTCCTTATGGTCTGCAATATCTTTATCTTCCTTCATTCTTCTCTTCAGCCTTGCTACTATTCTTCTCTGGTCTCGACCTCCTACAACTCTCTCTTTATGTGTCGCACCTCAATCCACTATTTTGGCATTGAACCCGTTTTCTGCCTGTACGCCTTCACGTCTAATGCCCACCTGGCTAACGACTCACGACAAATCGACACCTGACGGCGGTTCACCAGTATAACACCTTGTGTGCTATACCAGAGGCTCCACATAATAGTCCTCTATGAACAGAAAGTTGGAGACAATTTGGAAAATAATAACAACTTAACATAAGAGATTTCTGGAAAAGAAAATACTTTTATTGCATTGCATAAGTAAATACAACTCTCCCCTCTTCCCTAACTATGAGAGGTTTACTCACTCATATACATATTACTTATTACAAGCTTACTCTCTCTTACTAATATCTAATACTGAACGTATAACAATTGATCACTCTCTAACCACTGATATCTAAAACTCAAATGGACTCTCCCTTTTATAGCACAAGGGCACTACAAATGACTGGTAACCGGCTACCAAAAGCAATCCGGTGGAAGAATATAAATTATTAAAGCAACTTTGTCTTTAGAGTCTTATCAGCTCGGTCTATAGGCTTTTAACATCTTTTGATAATTGGGGAACCTTTTTCTTTTTGAAAAGAAAGGCCAGCTGATGGGGTGTACCAAGTCTTCATCATGAGTCTTGTCGTCTTGTAATAATGTAAGAGCATCAAATAACGTCTTCGTCTTTTTTATCAGTTTGGTGGCCCATGTGGGGCAGGCATCCTTTTGCTTTATGGAAAGCAGAGTCTAAGCAAATGAGTCTTCCGTCTTCAATAATTCTTCCACTACTAAGGGGCCCTTTTTTATATCTGTGTCTTCTTCTTCTTTATCTTGGTTTGGTAGGGAATTGTTGAAAAATTCATTAATGAGACCAACAGTTCTAAGGCTAGCTGGCAAAGCTATATCTACCATTTTCTTGGATTCTTTCTTGAGCCTTCTGTTGAATGGCTCATCAGCTTGAATTATCAGGTCTTCTTTGTGGTAGGCAGTATACCACCAGTCTTCTCCTGTCAATAACTCCATGATTTCAATTGTCTCCATGGCGTGAAAGACCTGGAGCTTGGACTTATCAACAATTAAATCTTTAGCCTCGTATTTTGATAAAATCTCAATGTCTTCGAATATATAATTGAAAAATCTAATAAGTCTAAATCCTTCAACTCTCATTCCTCTACAGGAACTTGGAGCAATTTGATAGATTCTAGCAAATAGAGGAAGGAAGTCTTCTACATTCTTAATATACTCATGGACTATTTTTCCAAGAGTAACAGAGTCTTTAATATCTTTTATCTGAACGAGTCCAATGAACCCGTGTTCTGTAAGAGTTATATTAGCCATGTTTGATTTTCCAAAAAGATATATTTTTGGAACGTATTTGAAGAAACCTTTGATCATTAAGGCATCTCCATTTATTTCTAATAATAACATATTAAAATGATCAATAATGTTATTAGTTTCTTTTTGAAAGTCTTCTGCTAATAGGAGATTATTATGACGAAATGGTATTACAATCTTAGTCTTAAAAGTCTTTTTCTGATAACAAAAATCAGTAGGTCTAGTTTTGGAGGATTCTCCAAGAGTCTGAGCATAAGTCTGAGTATGAGGTCTAGGCACAGCAGTACCACTGAGTTGGGTAACTGCAAGTCTTTGAGTTCTCATAAATCTGATAATGGCTACCAAATTTTGTTTGAACTCTATCCATAGTTTATTCTTCACGTTCCACTATATAACGTCTATAAGAGTATTTTCATTATCTGAAAATTCTCTTCTAAATTTGATCAAGTCTGGGTATCTTTGATCGGGTCTATATTGGGAAAAATACATATTCCCAATGAGTCAATTTTTTGAGCAATAATCTCTTGTCTAGATTTTTCTGGAGGAACCAAGATATCATCAAAGTTTTCCAGGATTGGTATTTCTTGAGAGTCTTGAATACAAGTCTGTCTTTGTATTGCACCAGCATTTGGTCTTACGCGTCTAAGATAGTCTGCAACGTCTTCCTTATTCAGTCTATTTGTTCTAGAGGAACTCGTGTCGTCTAAGTCTTTTGTTTGCAACATAAAACATGAAATCATATTAGTGTTAGTAAACATTGGCTCTCTTGATATAATGTCTGGAATGGTAGTTCTACTTCCCTTATTATGTATAACAGAAAAGTCATAACCATTAAGCAATTATTGCCATCTAATTAGTTTATTAGTCCTTGATTTGGATAAGTCTAAATCTCTGAATTTTACTGCATAAGAAGAGTCAGTATAAACAGTAAACTGTTTAGGTCTAAGAAACAACATATATTTTTCTATTACCCTTACTATGGCTAAAACTTCTTTTTCATGGGCAATGTATCTTGTTTCTGGGTCTGTAAAGGTTCCAAAACTATGTCTACAAAGTTTCTTCTTTTTTGTCTGATAATCAATGGCAAAGTATACGACTCCCCATTGTTTATAAGAGGCATCTGTTTCTACTATAAACTAGTCTTCTGCATTAAGCAGTTCAAGTAAAGGAATATTCTTGACTGCATCTTTAATTTGTCTTATTACTTCAAAATCATCTTTAGTCCAATAAAAGGGATTGGTTTTGTTTGTTCCTTTTAATTTGGCCGTTAAGCTTTGTCTTTTTGAAGCAAGGTCTTTAATAATGTCTGCAGCACAATTAAGCAATCCTAAAAATGATTGTAATTGTTTTTTATCTTTAAGTTGGTCTGAAAACTCAAGAATCTTTTTAGTCATGTGTTCTGCCAAGGATAATTTTTCTTTATTAATATGTATCCCCACAAAGTCTATTTCAGTCTGAAATAATTGCATTTTCCTTTCGGAAATAACAATACCATGTCTGTCTAATTCTAAAATAATCTTTTTAAAATGGTCTACATGCTCTATCTCAGTCTTACTGGCTACAAAAATATCATCTATATAAACAAGACAAAATTCTGAATAAGGTCTAAATATATTATCCATTCTTCTTTGGAAAACTTGAGGAGCATTCAAGTATCCAAATGGCATTACTAGCCATTCGTATTTTCCTTGGGGCACACTAAAGGTTGTCCAAGTAATACTGTCTGGATGCATCTTAATTTGTGAGAAGCCTGGTTTGCAATCAAACTTACTGAATATAATTCTATCTTCAATTAAATTAATCAAATTATTCTTGTCTGGTATCTTATAAGAATCAAATTCACAATTCTTATTTAATTGTCTATAATCTATAACCATGTATCTTTTTCCTCTTTTACATTCAGATTCATTTTGAACATAGACGGCAAGACTATTATGTCTACTTTTACTTTATCTAATAATGCCTAATTTAAGTATTTCTTCAATGACTTTCTTGAATTCTTCTCTGTCTTCTTGTGAATATCCTTTCTTATAGGTTCCACCATTAATAGTGGCGTCTGGGTTAATAGGGATGATTTCACAATAACTTTGGTATTTATCCCACTTAGCAATGAGATTTTCTCCTAAAGTAGGCTCTGCTAGTTGCCTAATCTTTTCCTTTTCTACTTCTATATTCATTTTCTTCTGTTTGGATATAGCTTGAACCTGTAATAAAGTATGTTGGGCTTGATCTAAGATGTCTTGTTGTATAAGCGCTATTTGCTTATAACACTTTTGGTCTGGGCACTTACATTCTTTTTGTAAGGGCTTAGTAATTTCTAAGGCTTCTTGTTGTGTTGTAGGTCTAGGTCAACTATGCTCAGCTGAAGAACTCTGATGTTTTATGGGTCTATAATTGGGTTTGACTTGCATAAGGTCAAAGGCAGTCTTGTGATCTATTAAAGGGGCTTTAATATTAAATTCCTCTGTATCACTAATTAATATCTTATCGTTATACTGAGTATAATTATGATATTTAGTAATAAAGTCTTGTCCTAAAATGATATTTCCTGTGAAACTAGGACGAGGATCCATTATCCAAAATCGATGATTAACGGTTTTGTTGTTCTGATTTCCTAATTTAAAATAAATAGGAATAGTCTAAAAATATAAGGTAAATGGATCTACATTAGCCACTTTACCATAGATTTCTTGAGTACTTTCTAAAAAATAGTCTTCAGGAAAGGCATTAGCCTTGCAAATACTCTGAGAGCATCCTGTATCTATAAAAACTGAAAGTCTTTTAGGATAGTCTTTGTGTTGAACAAATAATTATACAAAACAAGCATGTGGTTTAGTAGAAGTTCCTAAATTATTCTTTTCTAAAATAGAAATTCCTTTCTGAGGTTTATCTATAAAATCTAAGGGTATTTGGTCTTCTGAACTACTATCAGAATGGTATTCTTCTAAATCATAAGAAATTCCCTTTCCTTTGAAGTCTTCACTTTCTTACAATCTTTTGGCTATATTTCTATCAATGTCTTGATAATATGTTTTAATATCTAAGTCTATTTGAACGTCATACTGGCTAGTATAAATTGCTCTAAATCTAGTTCTCCAACAGTCTTCATGGTAGTGTAATTGACAAATAATACAAATCATAAATAATTCTGTTTGTATAATCTCAAAGCATTCTACGCATCTAAAGTCTTTTTTGAAACATTTCATTTCAAATGTGCAATAATGTCTTTCATCAAATTAGCATCTAGGTATATAGGTTAGTAACTCAGGATTACTAACTGTCCATCTTTTCTTTAAAAATGGGCTTAATATACACTTATACCAAGCTTCTTCAAAGTCTATATATTCATTATCTAAATTGTCTTGATTAGTCTATATCATATATAAGTATAGAGTATCCTGAGAGTCTTTATACTCATCAGTATCACTATAGTCTTCTGAATCACTATTTGTATATGCACTATAAATACTAGTATTGTCATCATCTTCTATATCTCATATTTCTATAGCATATAGGATGTCTAACTCTTCTTGATCTGCATAGTCTAATATTGTATTAATTATCTTAATACCTTATTTATCTTTCTTATTAGTCCAGTCTTTAGCAAAGTGTCCTTCTTTGCCGCAAGTCCAACATTCTTTGATGGCAGTCTTAGATTGAGTTATATCTTTATCTTTCCTATAATTAGGAACCTTCTTATATTTACTAGTATTCTTTTTAAAGTACCTTCTTTGGTTAAATCTGTTCTTCTTAGTCTTAGGATTCTTTTCTCTAAAGGTAGTAGATTGTCTAAATTTATACTTCTTTGGAAATCCTAAAGGTCTAGTCTTAAACTTCCTATGTTTCCATTCTATTTTCTTTTTAAATTTCTTAGATTCACTTCCACATCCCCATTGGATTGGGGTGTTGTCTCTTTCGTCTTTTATTGGAGGGATCTGCTTGAAAGTCTCTTCTATCAACTTTCCCTGAGTTATATCACGTCTCTTAGATATGATATAGTCTTTGGCGAAATTGATTATTTCTCCAAGGGAGTTGTTCTTTACTCCAGCTACTCCTGGCCAATTCCTATATTCATTAATTAGGATTTGTCCCATGGCTGGTATCTTTCTAAAGTATTTATCTTGTAAGGTCTCTCCAAATTCTTTAATTTGGTAATATAGCTGCTCATAATTATTGCTATATTCATTTATCTTATCTAATTTGCAAATGCTAAGAAGGGCTAACTTAGTTTTTGCTAGGTCGTGTTCATTAATCTGAGCCAGATGTCCAGCTCCAATGAATTCTGACGTGAACAATTGAATATATTCTTCAATTGATCTTTCTTCTAAGTTTTCTTTCATCTTTTCAACCTTTGTTAAGGAGTCTTCATCTGTAGCCTTTCTTAAGCGATCTAAATAATCTTTTGCAATACCTTTAATGGATTTCTCAACGTACTGCTTCCATGAACTTGTATCCCATTGTTCATTAGATGCAAAACACATGTTCATCTGATTACGCCATTCATCTAAGGCCTTCTTCCTATCTTTAACATTGTCTAGGTTAAGGTATATACCTACTGAATTTATGGCTTGACTTGCCATAGTCTTAACAGGAGTGAAACTCTTGTTACTAGTTGGAAAGTCTTTTATATAATCAGGTTTAGTCTTAACTACGGTGCTTGAGTATATAGGAATATTTATTCCTATTCTTTACTAAAAAGTCTAGGAGCATCTTCTAGCCTACTACTACTTTCTATCTCTTGTTTACTAGGCTCTACTTGTGTAGCTGGCATTAATCCTTTTTTTCCTTCTTCTATTAGTCTTAGGTTTCTAAGAAGTTCTTTTGTATTCTTAGACTCTTTTAATTTTAATACACACTCTTGAGCTATCATATTAAATATTTCTCTTTCTTGAAATACAACCGAGTGGCTTTTCCTAAGGTGATCTTTAAATGTCTTCATATCCAATTCTGAGGGTTCTTGTTCAAAGTTTTGGATTCTAGCTTTTTCTTTAATTAAGTCTTTTTGTTCAAATGATCTTCTAGGTCTAATTACGGGGGCTTGTCTTAGTAAACTAACACTAGTCTTACTACTACATTTTCCTTATGAAGGATCATTGATTATGGCTTCTCCCATATTTCTAAATCTAATTTCTTCGGTCTGGATATTCCTATTGATAATCTTAGGAGGACCAAACTGGATGGTAACATTTCCAGTGACGTCATCTTGATTAATAAATAAAGGTTTATTTTGTATAGTCTTAGTTTCTTGAAATTCTGGCAATTGCCAGAGGTCTTAGCTTTTTCTTTCATAGGTCCAGTATTCCTAATACTGTAAGTATGATTATAGTCTGAAACATTGGTTCTAACTAAGATTTCTTCATTAAGTCTACCGCTAGGAATTCCCGATTGCATTCCTTCATAAGGAAATTGGGAGAACTTCACATAGCTTTGGAATTCTATATTTATATTAGCGTATGGGATAATATAGTCTTCATAGCCACTAGTATATAAGATTAACTTAAAATGTTTGGTTGTGTCTACGGTTACTGTAAATGCCAGAATGGCGTTAAAGTATCCTATATTGTCTGACATTTCTAATTGAGCTATCCCAATAAGGCTTTTCTCAAAATCTTTCCATCTTTTATCGACTAAACAACATAATATGTTGATATTATTCTGAGGTCTATGTAATCCTTGGATTCTTGCTTGAAAGAGTCCAAAGGTTAGGAATTGGAACTTCTTATCAGTTTTTCTAGATCTAAGCCATTATGAGTCAAACACTTGGAGCTCAGTATATGATTTGTCTAACACATGATTTCTACAATGATAGGTCATGTTATAATTAGGAGTCTTAGGAGTGGCACCTTCTTTAAACAAGTCTATATATCTAACGGTTGGAAGTTGTCCATTATGAATGGAATCTTCAACAATCTTCCAGTCAACTTCACCGCATTCTTCCCATTGGAGAGGATTGGTGAAATTTCTTTCTTTCCACCATGTCCTAACGTTGGAGGGTGAATCCTTAAGTCTTTGGAGCATATGGTTACTTTGTCCAATGTTTGGGATATAGCTAACTATCTTACTAGTCTTATCTAATCTGTCACTTATGACTCGTCTACCTAAGGTCTTTCCTTCTCTAGTCTCTATAGTAGGGGGTTCTCTAAATTTACAGGTGGTTACCTGTTTTTGTTCAAGTCTTTTTTCAATTCTTTCTAAGAAATCTAAATAATCTTTTTGTCTTTTTATCTGCCTCAGGATTTCTTCTTTAAAATTCTTATTCTCTTTTATAGTTTTCTCGGAAGTTTCTTCACTATGTCTAGCTAGAGAATTAACTAGGGATTTTGCAACATTTGTAATATAGTCTTTTATTTCATTATCTTTTTCTTGTTGTTGCACGGATCTAGTTCTATAGATTCTACAGTCCTTTCTATTTTATCTAAACGAGTTGGAATAAAATGAGAGTCTATTTCTGTTTGGGAAGGTTTATTATATACGACCTTAATTCCGTTTATAATTTCTTTATATTTTTCTTCTACTTGAGCGATGTTTAGTCTAAGTTCATTAATAATACTATCCATTTTGGATTAATTATGGCTTTCCTTATTATTAAGGTAATTTGCTAAATTTTGTTTGAATTTAACAAAGTCTGTATAAAAGGTGGTTAATCCTTCTGTCTTAGCCTTTAAATCTAAATACAAGTCTTTAACAAAGCTACTGTTATAGTCTTGGGTAGAAGCTATGGATGTAGAAATTAAATTTAATATTTGTAAAATAAGTCTAGTTGCTTTAGCAGCGTTGACAATCTCATTCTCATTTATCTTATAATAAAATCTATCATCATTTATCTTTTCTAAAATTCTTTGATAAAATTCTGATAAAGTCTGAATGGGGAGGTCTCTTGGTACCTCATTCCAGTCTGATCTAACTATCTCCATTAGGAAGATAACTATCTAATCTAGGGATAATGTTAGCTTGTTCCTTAGTAAGTTTAATTAACTCGCTGTCTTGATTTTTTGTTAAGGTTTTAATTTCTAAGATGTCTTTGTTAAGGACTTCTATATGATTAGTCTTAATATTTATTTCTTGTAAAACATGTACTAAGTCCATTGAGATTTGATTATCTATTTCTAGTAGTCTTTTAGAGATATTTTGTTTATCTCTGCTTCTAGGGTTTGAGTCTCTTTTATTATTTGTCTTAATATAAGGAGTATACACTTATTTTGGTATATTATGCTATTAATAGCACTAGCACTAACTTGTCTAATGTCTGCGTGTTTGGCTGGGATGTGTTCAGAGTGTGAACAACGTCTATGTGAGAGGTTAAACAACCTACAGAGTCTAAATCAGTTATGGGTATATGTTGGTAGTCTGGGTTGATTTAAAAAATATCTTGGTAAATGTGAGGGATAAATCCCAAGGGCATTAGTGTCTTTTTACTATAAATCTAAAAGGAGCGTCTTATGGCTCTGAAACCAGAATTAGGGGTTTGTCGGAATTTGGTGAGTTTCTAAAGTCTTTAAGGTCTTTATACTAATTTGGGTATAAACTATAAATCTTTTAAATGTATAGTCTTAAACTAAGATTTTAGTATAAGACAAAAGGGGGACCATCTAAAGATAATAACAAAATGTCTTTAGGGACCACGAGGGGACCACGTGAGGAACATGACAAAGTCCGCACCGGGTGCGCACGATTTGGTCCGCACCTGAAAATATATATATATATATATATATATATATATATACTATGTTAACACAGTAAATATTACTGTTTGTGAAAATGTTATGAATATAAACCTAACCCAACCCACTCCAAATCGAAGCTCTGATGAAGATTGTTGGATAGCGTGGACCTTTAAAAATAAAATAATTTCGACAAAAAAAGTTTGGATTCACTGTGTGTGTGCGTGTGTGTGTGTATACTGTGTAATATTAACACAGTAAATGTTACTGTTTGTAAAAATGTTACAGATATAAACCTATTTCTCTTTATGGTGCATATACAGTAAAGTTTACTGTCTGTGTAATTTTTTTCTTTGAAATTATATAGACTTTATGGATCTTGTTTGATAGATCTCGTCGAGTAGATTTAAAAAATATTAATTTTGCGAAAAAATGATATGTCAATTAAAAGTTATGATCATTTGAAGATTAAAAAAAAGTTCAACCATTTATATAACTTCCTACGGATGATTTATTTTAAAAAAGTAAAATTGTGAAAGAAGTTTCAAAAAATTATGAGTAGGACTTACGAAAAACATGATAGGACTAAAATGTCAAAAAAAAAAAAAAGTTATAATAGGATCTAATCAGGAATGCTTCTTTCTATTTTTTGTTTTGCTATCGAAGTTCCCCGCTGCGGTAGCCCTCGCCCTCGCCCCCGCCCCCGCCCCTCACGGTCAGACCATTACGCACCAGCATTGGAGCCTTCTCAGACCATTGGAACCTTTTCAGGTTCCAACGTTATAAGTAACTCCTCTTATTTCAACGCTTCTCAATCACTTGTTGTTTTCTACGCTTTGATTTGGATTTGAGGATCAGGGTTTGATTTGTTAATTAGGGCTTGGTTATGCTTGGGTTTGGGTTTGATTTCTTAATTAGGGCTTGATTTGGTTCGCATCCTATTGACTAGTCAACCATTAATTAAGCCCTATTTTTAAATTTACGATTTTTTCCTTACTAATATTTCCTTTATATTTTCTCCAAATTTAAATTGGTAGTTACTTTTTTTTTCCAAACTTGAAAGAATTATAACTTTCAATATACAAAGCCAAAATTTACGAAATTGATATTTTTGATGCGTTTTCTTTGTTTTTTATACCAATTCATATTCAATAGAAAATACTAAAAAATAAATCCATATTCAATAGAAAATAATAAAATAATAAAAATGATGCGTTTTCTTTGTTTTTTTATGCAGACTGTAAATATTATAATCTTTGTGATATTAGCACAATAAATGTTTAATGTTTGTGAAAACGTGTCAGATATGAAATAGTTTTATTTTCTGGTGCACACAGTAATTATATACTATGTGCGTAATTTTTTTCATCGAAATTTTATAATGCTCATGGATCTTGTTTGATAGATTTCGATGAGTAGAATTCAAAAATAGTAATTTCGTGAAAAATAAATTTGCAAATTAAAAGTTATGATCATTTAAAGATTAAAAAATAGAAAAAATAAAATTCAATCAATTGTGTAATCTTTTCCTATAGTTTCGGAATATAATATATTTAATGGTTTACAAGTCAATAAAATTTATGTATGGAAAAAAATTTGAATAGACCTATACGTAAGATCCCCAACTTTGACTATCGTCCTAAAAGTGTATAAATTACATAGTTAAAAGTAGAATTTAAAAAAGACACACAAGTCTAGTTTCAATATTAGAAATTGTTTAAGAAATGAAGAAATGTTCCTCAAACCCTCCCTCCGAGTGTTAGTTGATTGAAGATTTATGACGTTGAAGAGTGATCTGCAGGAGAGAGACGAGACGAGACAAGGTTTCTAAATCCTACAATTAGAGAGGCGACAATGGAAGGTACATATACATACATCTATGTGTTGAATTGAGATTGTATTGGAAATGAAAATTGAGATAGTTCAGAAAATTGTTGATTTTTAGGTAAAAAAGATGATATACATGGGAAAAGAGGTAGGGCGGCTGTTGTGGTTCTCGGAGATATTGGTCGCAACCCACGTATGCAATACCATGCCCTTTCCCTTGCTCGTCAGGTATCTTCATCTTCATATTCGATATTTGATATGGCAGGTTTTTGGAGGGGTTGATCGGTAACTTGCCCATTAACTTCGTTATATATTTATATATAGAGAAAGGTGGGAGGGGGGGGGGGGAAGAAGACCATAACATAGTTGAAGAGAGAGAGAGAGAGAGAGAGAGAGAGAGAGGGGTTTCCACATCCTAGAAATTAGGGGTGCCAAAATGACACAAGACTCCACCCGCACGAATTTTTTAGCGGGTCGGTGGTGACGGATAGAGATTGAGGTTGTGTTTGGTTTTACATCTGGAAAGAAGTCTGAAATTTGAATTTTACTTTAGAGGTACATTTACCTCTTAATCATTTAGAGGTAAAAATAGTCATTAGTCTCATAATTATTTAAATAAGCAAACACTATTTGATACCTCTTAAATCTGAATGATTCAGATTCAGACAAAAACAACACTTGAAGTGGTGCTTTATTTTTTTATTTTATTTTGTGTTTGGCCCAATATCTTTCTTTTGAGGGTTTAAATACCATTTTAACTTTATTTGATTTTAAAAAAAAGGTGAAAAAGTTCAATGGCCAATATGGAAAATTAGGCAAAGTTCGTTGGTTATTTGTCAATAACCCAATATTTGCTCTGTGGAATCGATGCAAGTGCGTTGTCTTAGCTCCATCGAAACTGAAAAACTCAACAATATCTATTTTCCCTCTACAGTAATTATTTTTCCATTTTTTTTTGGGTGGGGTGGGAGGTGAGGGTTCGTGGGTTTATTGAGCTTAAATTTTACATCAAGAACCCAGTCGTATAGAATGCTCATATTTTTTGAATCAATCAATTCTTCTTATTTGAATGCAATAATTGGTTTGATAGTATTTAACAATTGTCTCTCGGTCTCAATTTTATCATGTCTTACATCGGTTCCAAAATGTCTAATTGATATGCGCAGTGGGAATTCTAGCTTATTGATGTGGCTGCTAATTCGTGTCTTGCTCTTCTAAACAAGAAAGTAACCCCCCCCCGAAAAGGAACCTATGGATAAGGTTTGGAGAAGATGGATTTTAGAGGAAAACATAACTTCCGCATCTCTCATAAAGATTGTTTTATGATATTTATAGAACTATTAGAATTTGGTTAATATATTATGTTAGAGCATTAGGTAATCCACCTGTGTCGTGCTTAACTTCTTATATTCTTTTTTGGGTTAATTATACTAGGGTCCCCTATACTTTGATTCTCTTTCCACATTCCATCGCATATTTTCAATTTTCTCAATTTACACCCTAGTTTCACTTCCAGTTCAAATTGCCCAAAAATGTGACGATCGTCTCTTTTTTGGAGGGAGAAAAGTCACATGCATGGCAAATGAGTTTTAAGAGGGGTATTTTGGTCACTTAAGAGGGTATTTTAACTTTTTTAAAAACCCTAAACTAACACACACACACACGATCTCTCTCGCTACTCTCTATCTTCTCCTATCTCTCTCTCTCTCTCTCTCACACACACACACACATGCACACACAAGCAGATCTCGGGCGGGGGTGCTAATTGCTGATGGGAGGGAGGGGGGCGGGGGATGGGGGGTGGCAGCGGTCAGGGTGCACACACAAAACCCCTTCACACACACAACCACAACCACACATACACACATCCTTACACATACACACCCCATTAGCAGATATGGGACAGATCTGAGGCGGAGTGGCGCTGAGGGGGAGAGGCTGTTGGGCGGCGCTGGTGGGCGGAGGGGTTGGGGCAGGGGGGTGGAGTGGGGGATGTTGCAGAATTTATTTTTATTTTTATTTTTTGCTGCTGAAATAGATTAGGGTTTTTATTTTTATTTTTATTTTTATTTCTTGAAATTATTTTTTTATTTGCATGAAAAAAAGTTATCTTGGGAGAAACGTTTTTTTATATATGGAAACCATTTTTTTATTCAGTGTATTTTAGCGTATATCTAATGAATTTTTTTAGAATTTTAGTGTATTTTTCAATAAATATTAGTATTTTAAGTATTTTAGTGGAATCAGTAATTATTTTGTAGTGAAAATCAGTAATTATTTTTTAGTATTTTAGTGTATTTTTTAGAATTTTAGTGTGTTTTGGTGTATTTTTTAGTGTATTTTGGTGGAGATTTTTTGCCCAATGGAGATTTTTGGAGTTTCATCATTTTTAATTTTGTTTGGTGGCGATGGTTTAGTACAGATTTATTCTAGGCGGTGCATATGCTTTGTTGGAGATTCTTAGAAATGTTTTTAGTGTTCTTCATTTTTTCTTGTTTTTTGGTATTCTCAAATATATTTTTTGTCAAATATTTTAATTTTATTTTCTCCTTTATAGATTTTTAATTTTATTTCATTTTCCCCCGTTTTTCAGTATTTTTCATTTTCCCTATATTTTCAATATTTTTAAATGTAGTTTTTGTCAAATATATCTTTTTCAACAAAATTTAAAAAATGTCTAGTTTTTCCTTATTTTTTATGTTTACAGGTTTTTCATATTTTCAAAATTATTCCAACTTTTTCTTATATTTTAAAATATTTTTTGGCATTTTTCGGAATTTTTAAATATATATTCATATTTTCAGATTTTATTACAATTTTTAAAAAAAATATTTTTTGGTATTTTCAGAATTTTTAAATATATATATATATTCATATTTTTCAAATTTATTTCAAGTTTTTTTTTTATTAATATTTTTTAGTATTTTCAGAAATTTTAATATATATCAAAATTTCAGTATTTATTCCAATTTTTTTATATATATTTTAAAAATATTTCTTGCTATTTTCGGAATTTTTAAATTTATGTTCTTATTTTCAGAATTCATTCCAAGTTTTTTTCAATATTTTAAAAATATTTTTTGTTTTTTTTGTAATTTTTAAATGTATTTTCTGTTATTTAAAGATGTTTTTTAAAAATTATTACGTTTGGACAAAAATGCCCTTGCTTAATGTCATGTGCCATGCACATGACTAACAGTTTTTGTCAAAAGTTAACGGAGTTGGACGGCAGGGGGTATACTATAGCCGTTTTCAAAGTTTAGGGTGTAAATTGAAAAAATTAAAAGAATGTGGTGGAAAGTGGAAAAAGAGTCAAAGTATAGGGGCCCGAGTGTAATTAACACTTCTTTTTTTGGACACTGTCGATCCCAAATCCTGATAAAGGAGGAGGGTTGCATTAGGTAGCTGACAGCCTACGTAAAACTTTGTCAATTCCTTATGAACATGAATTCTATGAATATACTGATATCATGTTGTTTAACCGAATATATTGCGCCGAACAGAGCAGCATAATGAAAAAGTAGGATTCATGTGGTCGACCCCAAATAATTGGGAAAAGGCTTTGAATAGGTAGGTGATGAGTTAAGGGGAAGTTCCTTCTAGATACATATTCATTTCGAAATCATAATTCGTGTTTCTAGTGGTTAATAGTGCAAGATGTTATGTTCTGTTAATTGTTTAACGATAAAGCTTAATAGTGCAAGATTGGAGAAGTGTATGGCTCATGCTTAGTTAGAAAGTCAAAATAAAAGTAAATTCCTAATGACTGTTTTCTCTGAGGGTGCTTTTTGGAATCCCAATTCCGTGCTTTGGAATTAGATTCAGTCTATATTTTTAAAAATTTGAACTGAAAATTTTCGAATTCCAGTTCCAAGGCATGGGATTGGGTTCCCAAACACAACTTGAGGATTTTCCAGTAATTCGTGCTCCATGCTCCAGCTTATTTAAAGACCATTTAGTCGTTTTTCACTATATATAAGTGAATATCTATGTAGAGATTGGCCATAGATTACAATGAAGTCATATTGACTAAGGTAATCGAGTATGATGGGGGTGACATCAGGAAATAGCGGTGAAAAGTAGAGCTCTATAGTCTCCAAATAGAGGAAATCGAGGAGAATGGAACTGATTGTGATGACTTAGATAAGCATATTAGGGAGAAGCACTCAAAAACATGCAAAATACAACCAAAGTATGTGTTACTGGAAGAAACTAGATTTGTAGAATTCTACATGCATTAGTTGAATGAGTTATAATAATTTTACTCTGTTTCTCTTGCAGGAACATCCAAAGGTGGATATTGTTGCATATGCAGGTATGTTTAGTTGAAATACATTGTTAATTTTGAAGATATTGTTTTCAAAGTTGAATTAGTGGGTAAGGAGAGATTGCTTCGTGCAAAGATAACAACTTGAGCTATTAAGCATAATATATAATTTTCAAAATTGACACTTCATGCATATGACATCAAATATTAGGTCTGCAGGCACTTCGGCTTGTTTTTTCCCCTCTCTTCAATTTGGTGGAATTTTTTCCTTTTTACGTGATAGTGTTGTTTTGTTTCTATACTAATTATTTAGATCCATTGTTTGAGATGCATAATTTTGTTCAGTATGGAAAGGACTTTGTTTTAACTACTTTAAGCTTATCGTTTCCTTTCTAATCGTTTAAAACTTATATTTCAATTTTAGTCGGTGGTTTTAGGGTTGTGAAGTCTAATCAAGCATGACTAGATTAGTTCATTGTAAGAAAACCAGATACGCTCTTATATATTTTTACAAGATGAAGCAAAGAAATGTATCACATTTGTAATAATTTGAATAATACCATTGGACTGGCATCTACTCTCAACTATAATAATGTCCATCCCATAAACAAAAGGCTTGCAAGGAGAAGGGGGACCATTTGATTTAATTGGAACTGTATTTGTGTTATTTTAGAAATCGAATTGTATCTTTATCTGATCTGTTGCTATGTATACTTTTGGTGCAAATGATCGAAATGCAAGACATTTTATGGGCAACGGGAGGTTTTGGGGGGGGGGGGTATAGAGGGATTATATGCATGACCCTTGTAACTGAAGATTCTTAAAATCATTAAATACTAAAAGTTGGGGATGTTTTGCTTAAATTAATCTGGATCTTGCAACAACAATGCAGCAGATTGAACACTAATTTTTTGTCAAATTACGAATTTATGTACATATTTGCAGTTTCTTTATCACAGTTCTTACTAATTATGCTGATTTCTTTCTTTACTAAATGTGTGGATAGGTTCGGATCCCCATTCTGCTGTATCACTACACCAATCTATTCATATTCATAAAATGATAGTGGCTTTGGCTAGTTATGAGAGACTGGGTCTAGTTGATACTCTTATGTTTATATATTATATTTGTTTTTCTTCTTGTCACTCTACTTTAGTGTTTTCTGATTTTCAGACAGAGTGGCCGATAATTCCTCGAAGTTTGCCCAAGATACTACGTCCCTTGATGCTTTTGCTCAAGGCATTGGTTCAGTTTCTCATGCTTCTTTGGTTTCTTTGTTTCAAAATACCAGCCCCTGATGTTTTTATAGTGTAGGTAAGATTTGAAGTTGTACTTGAGTAAAGCTCAGGTTCCTTGTTTAACATCTTAAAAGTTTTACAATTTTGGTGGTGTTTGATACGTCCCTTGATGCTTTTGCTCAAGGCATTGGTTCAGTTTCTCATGCTTCTTTGGTTTCTTTGTTTCAAAATACCAGCCCCTGATGTTTTTATAGTGCAGGTAAGATTTGAAGTTGTACTTGAGTAAAGCTCAGGTTCCTTATTTAACATCTTAAAAGTTTTACAATTTTGGTGGTGTTTGATATGACCTTTCTTTATATGAGGGATATGTCAGGGGGAAAAAAGTCATTGTTTTTTTCCTTTGGTTTACTGCTTATGTTGTAACAGTGAATAGAAAAACAAAATGTGAATATGACCAAGATGTGTTCTGTTTTTTGGTAAAGTATCTTTTTTTAAGAATTGATAGGTACAAAGTATAAATTATTTATCATCTTATGATTTATGAATCCTTAGAGTTCACGTGAATGTCATCGATTGAGTGCATTGAGTTTTTGGAAAAGAGTAATTATGGTAATGACATGGACCTTCCCTCTTGTTTGTCCTAATTATAAATACCACTTCTCTTATTTAAAAAATTACACTTGTCTCCTCTTTTGTTTCAAATATTACACACACCTCTTCCCATGTCTTATTTTTGCAACACCCGCCACCCCTGCTGCACGTGTAGTGAGTATACAAATTTTAAAACAAGAAGATAGGTATCCGTTATTACAACTAACAAGAATTGAGGTCCATGTAATTTACCTCCAGTATTATCATTTTATAGTTTCTGATTTGTGATTCACTGCGGTGGATTCTTGGAAGTGAAACCTTCTAATGGAGAGTTTTGAGGCAGAATCTTATCACAGAGAACTCGTTGGTGGGCCCTCTCTTCTCTCCTTTGGCACTTTCCCCAAAGCTGCTTTTCAATTTGAGAACTTGGGGGAAGATCACCTCTAGTGTTGTATGTGCTAGATATAGAATGCACAGGAGTCGATAAATCGTTTTTTATGCTCTGATGCTTATTTGGTGCTGTGTTTGGCGTAAATGCAACAAGAGGTATTTAGAGGGGGTTCAAGTGTCAATAATAGTGGAGTTAAGAGCATATTTTAAGTAGCTTTGGATCTCCTTCTACTCGTAGTATAGCTTTGGATCTCCTCCTACTCCTAGTATAATTTTATCTTCACTTTTTTGTGTACGCCAATGTTACTTTGATCGTGTGTTGCTATGGTATGGGATTTGAGTGCAGTACAAGGTATTTACTTTAGTTGGTATCCGGTGTGGTAAGGGTAGACTAGGTTGACCTTTAGAACACTTATTAGGGTTTTTTGGTACTAAAAGTATATTTTCATGAATATATATATGCCTCAAATTGTGAACAGTTCACTGATATTACATATGTATAATCTATAGTAGTAATAAAATAATCTTGTGTGGGTGTTTTGGTTGAGAACTCTTTTATGTGTTACCCACATTTTTTGTTAGATACAAAATGTTGCATTATCAGTAGAATTAGCTGAGAGAGTAAAGAATTAAAATACTTCCCAGACAGATCCTCCCACATCTATATATAAATGTTGTTTTATCAAGAAGACGCAAGAAAAGCACTTCGAATTGTTGATTAATCACAAGAGATGAAGGATGCCATATTTGGGGAATTCTGGTACATAGGAATTCTAGAAGCTCTGGTAACTAACTATTTCTGAAATAAATAAATAAAGTTCTGGTAACAACGGTGTGTACATTTTGTCTACATTTGGTTGCACCCTCTTGGTCTTGGAACTGTATAGTGACCAGTTATATGTAAAAGAAAAAATGTTCCCAGGAAGGCACATCTGTTTCTGCAACTAAAATCTCCTGAACATGAATAGGCAGCTACGCTGTGTTTAAGTTACTATGATTTTACTTAGATTTTCATCTGTAGTTTGGATTCTTGAACCGATATCTTAAATTAATACGTTATTTCTGCCTCTGCAGAATCCACCTTCTGTACCTACTTTAGTGGCTGTAAAATGGGCCAGCTGATTGAGACGTTCCACATTCATTGTTGATTGGCATAATTTCGGATATACTTTGCTGGCATTGTCTCTTGGAAGAAGAAGTTGTTTCGTGGCATTATATCGCTGGTACACTTGAATATCCTTTATTTTTTTTCATATTTATTTTGGCATTTAAGGGCCTTTTTACCCCAAACTTGGGTTTTTGATATGTTAGGTTTGAGAAACATTACGGGAATATGGCAAATGGTTCCTTGTGTATGATTAGGGCAATGCAGCACGAATTGGCTCAAAATTGGGGAATTAAGTAAGAGGGTCAGCCTAAAGTTCACAACTTATTGCATTCTTCTTGTTCACATGTATTAATTTGACGTAAGCGCAGGGGAATATTTCTTAAACTTACTCACACACAATAAATCAAATAAATTGTCTCTCAATCATAAATTTCATAAATCTACAATAAATTAAGTGACTATGAGAGGGCCAAAAGCCTTATTTGTTATAGTACTAGCTGAGTCTTAAAAAGAGAAACATCGATAAACTAAAACACAAGTAAAAGATAAATCTTAATCTAATCCTAACTCCTAAAAATCAGCAACTAAAAGTACGATAAAATTAATTTCCTAATTGCCTTTAGTCATGTCATAATCAGTGTCACAATGTTAATTTCTGCTATCTTCTGTTTTAACATTTCAGAGCTACGGTTCTCTATGATCAGCCTCCTGAGTTTTTTCATCCCGCTTCACTTGAAGAGATGCATAAGGTGAATTGAATCCTTCACTGAGAATATTGATGAATACATTGACTTGATTAATTATATACCAACTGTGGTTTGTAGTTTTTTTGTAGGATTGATAAAAATCTTAGTGAGCCTTCTGGTCTTTGAGATTGCATCAGCAGTGGTAACGTAAATGAGTAATACTAGATTTTCGTTTTTGTTTCTGTTGAGCTCGAGTAAACATCGAGTCTTAATTTGGGTAATATTCAAACATCGTGTAGGAATGGTAGGTTTGGACAGCCGTGATCCAAATGAAACTCTATTTACAACCCAGGTTGGCACTGATATATTCTTGAAGCAGAATAGACCAGCGCTCATTGTTAGCAGTACAAACTGGTGAGTCATTGATGAACTTACTGCTCATTATTTATACGTCTGACTTATTTGACTTATTTGCATTTCGCTGAGTGTAATTATTTCTACTTATTGTATTTTTTTGTAGATTATACATGCATAATTTTAATACTGGCACTGAGCCCAGCTCCACGCAGGGCCAAAAAGAAAATTAAAACCAATTATGTATAAGTTGCCTCTGAAGATTATGTGAAGAAAATTTGATTTGAACCATTTATTTATTTTCCTAATCTTGATCCACACTTTTGGAGGGCTAAACCTATCTTAAAATGATGTTTTTTGGTTGTAGTATAAGATTCCAGCTCTTTAAAAGTGGAACCATTTTAAGTATACATGGCTTAGAGAATCCAACTAAAACATTTGGTGTTGGTCGGAGAGCCATGCCCTTTCAAGTCATATAATAGTTTGAGAGGCTTCAAAGAGAGAGCTATTCCATCACCCCCAACACTAACAGATTTTTATTGTTGGCTAAAAGATAACTTGAAAGATAAAGAGTGGAAAATGTGACGGGGTTGACATTTTGATAGAGTATAAAACCCTTTTTATAGAACTGGTTGTTTTGTAGGATTGATAAAAATATTAGTGAGCCTCTGTTGAGCTCGAGTAAAAATCGAGTCTTAATTTGGGTAATATTCAAACATCGTGTAGGAATGGTAGGTTTGGACAGCCGTGATCCAAATGAAACTCTATTTACAACCCAGGTTGGCACTGATATATTCTTGAAGCGGAATAGACCAGCGCTCATTGTTAGCAGTACAAACTGGTGAGTCATTGATGAACTTACTGCTCATTATTTATACGTCTGACTTATTTGACTTATTTGCATTTCGCTGAGTGTAATTATTTCTACTTATTGTATTTTTTTGTAGATTATACATGCATAATTTTAATACTGGCACTGAGCCCAGCTCCACGCAGGGCCAAAAAGAAAATTAAAACCAACCATGTATAAGTTGCCTCTGAAGATTATGTGAAGAAAATTTGATTTGAACCATTTATTTATTTTCCTAATCTTGATCCACACTTTTGGAGGGCTAAACCTATTTTAAAATGATGTTTTTTGGTGGTTGTATAAGATTCCAGCTCTTTAAAAGTGGAACCATTTTAAGTATACATGACTTAGAGAATCCAACTAAAACATTTGGTGTTGGGCGGAGAGCCATGCCCTTTCCAGTCATATACTAGTTTGAGAGGCTTCAAAGAGAGAGCTATTCCATCACCCCCAACACTAACAGATTTTTATTGGTGGCTAAAAGATAACTTGAAAGATAAAGAGTGGAAAATGTGACGGGGTTAACGTTTTGATAGAGTATAAAACCCTTTTTATAGAACTGGTTGGTATTTGCTTTGTATTTAGCACGAAGCTTGTGGTGTATGTTGCATGGATTGGATACGGTTCTGGGATACCAAAGCGATATGATATACGTCAAATCAAAAAGTAGAGTTTGGATACGGTAAGGATATGGGAACATCATAATATTATATATCATGTGTGTGCATTTAAAAAGAAAGTTAACTACAATACGAGCATAGGTAATCTACTTCAAAAGAAAAGTAAACTATGGTGATATATTTATTTCTTTTCGTATTGAGATGGGACTGTTATGAATGGCCTCATATACGTGTTTCAATCTCTCTGTTTTGCTTATATATGCTGAATCTTAAAATTTAGCTTTTTACCATTTATAATTCCCCTGAAATCCTTCTTTATGAAGGAAAAAAGAAAAAGAAGAATAGCCCCTGCTGTATTCAAGATGTATCCATGTTGTATTCGTATCGTATCCAAAAGTAAAAATTGATGATTAAGTCAACGGATACTATTCGATACTCCATTTATGCAATTTTTTTAGTATTCGGGCTCTTTAGCTTTTGATAGATCAAGCATTTATGTAGAATTTAAAATCCTTTCTTTCTTCTATATGTTGTGCATTTGAAAATAATACGTCATTTTTTATTATAAACAGTATGCAATTCGCATCCGAAATGTGACCCCCTGGATCATTTGTGTTGTGTGTACAACGAGTAGTTTAGGAGCACTGACTAATTGGTTTTTAAAATGTCTTCAGAAGCAACAAAATATGCTCTGGCAGCAAGGTCACCGTTAACAAAATTGAGTAAAACATGTGCTGGACGTCGACATGAACCTTAAGTTTCATCCTTACCAAATCATCGAGGCCCTTAATGATGTAATAATTCACTTTGTTTAATGTAGTACGGGAACTTAACTTGTGTGGAGTTTGGATTATTGGTACCCTAATATAGGGGTGACAATTAGTATTTTTGGGTTGTGTTTCGGGCCGACACGACAAGGTTTTTTCGGACACGAACATAACACGACACTAATTTGTGTTTTTTTTAGCTGACACGAACACGACCCAAATAAAGCATGACACGAATAACATGATTTTTAAAATTTCACAGTAAATTAAACATAATTAGACACGATAACCCGAATAAAAACACGTTAAACACGACAAGACACGACTCATATTTTTGACACAAAACATGACTTTGTGTCAAAAAAACCCAACACGAACACGACATATCGTGTCAATTTCAAATCAGTTTTGTGTCATTTCTGAAATTGCCACCCTTACTCTAATGTAGGGCAGCCTTTGTACAATCCATAACTTTAAATGTTTCAGTGGTCAAATTAGTCATCTAGTATGGGCGTTTTGCTTACAGTGTGGAACAACAACATTTTATAATAGCAATGGTGGCTGCTTTGTCAATGTAGTGCCTTAGTAAATTTACCATTAATGATGAATAATAAACTTGGGTAAAAGGATCGCTTCCACTATATTCTAATTAGAAGAGTGATGTTTGAGTGACAACTGGAATCTTGATTAGCACCTAATACACTATCAATACTGAGTCCATTTTAGGAGGCGTACAGTCTTTCTCTATAAAATTTGGGTGGTTTGACTTAGATTACTCGATAATTAGCATATTTAAACCAAGTTACCTCTTTTAATTTTCGTTAGACTTGGCCCATTTCCTGTCACAGTTGGGGGTACAAAAATTTTTAGTGGCAACACAAATTTCAGTTACTGAATGGCACCTTTAGTGGCGAAAATGTGTGTTTTGCTGCTGAACTTCACCTCTAGTATAAAAAATTGGTGTCATCATTGAATTGGTGGATCTATAACAGCAAGTAGTGGGTCAGGTTCAAGAAAAATGAAAAGAGGCATCTTAGTCTAATTATGTCAATTAACGAGGTACCCAAGTCAAAGTCACCCTAAAATTTTCATATGTATACGAGAATATGACTTGGAATTATATTGACAAAACCCGTCCAGGAGAAATATTTCCCTATCTAATCTACCTTGTTAGTTTTTTACTCCACTAATGCAAATGTTTTTACTGCATAATTAGTCTTCTGATTAGGATGTTGCCAATGAGAGAATTATCCTGTTCTCAAACTATTGCATATTCTAAGAGAATGGTGCTTCTTTTCAGGACACCAGGTGAAGATTTTGGCATTCTTTTGAAAGCAGCAGTTATGTATGATAGACGTGTGGCTGCATTATTAAACGAGGACGACTTAATAGGGGATGATGTTCTTTGGAAGGAAATTTGCGAGGGGAAACAATTCTTGTACCCAAGGTTATTATTCATCATTACTGGTAAATGATTCTGTATCTTCATATTTTAGATCACACTTCTGTCCATTTATGGTAAACTTCTTGTATGTTTCACTTTTAGAACTATTTTGGACAATGTGAAGGTAAAGGCCCTGAAAAGGAAAAATATGAAGAAAAAATAAGGAGATTGGATCTCAAACGTGTAGCATTTCGTACTATGTGGCTGCCAGCCGAGAATTACCCATTGCTTCTTGGTAATTCATATGATCTTTTATCAAAAACAAATTAACCAAATATATTTATCATCCTCCATTAACTGGTTTGTTATTCCTTTCATTGCTATATGTACAGGATCAACTGATCTGGGTGTTTGCCTGCATACTTCCTCATCAGGGTTGGATCTTCCGATGAAGGTATAATCATGTGAAATTCTGATTTCCTGGTGAATCTTTGATGATTATATTTTAGAAAAGGGGATATTGCAAGAAAGCCCATAACCCATCACACTTGTTGCAAATGCCTCCCTGAACTATCATTTTGCAAAATAATTCTTCAACTATTCCATTCGTTTACACCCCCCCCCCACCCACCCACCCACCCCCTTCTCCAAAAAATGTCAGTGAAAAGGTTTTTAGCAACACGTGAGGGGGTATTTGTAGTTAAGGGGTAATTTGTAATGCTAGGGGGGTATTTGTCATCCCGAGTTATAATTTAAGGAGGTTTCTTTTATTTTACGCTTTAAAAAATCTTCCGCGACGAACCCAGTTCTCATCCTTGTAAATACCTGTTGTTAGGTTGTGGATATGTTTGGTTGTGGACTGCCTGTGTGCGCAGTTTCCTATTCTTGGTATGTCATTTTCTTTTTATACCACTCACGGATTGTATGGTTGGGAGACTACATTTTTAACTATTGTTATGACTTTTCTGAAGCATCAAAGAGCTCGTAAAAGTTAAAGAAAATGGTCTGCTCTTCTCAGTAAGCTTGTTTAAATTGGCTGGGGTTATTAATTGTGATATTATATGTCAACAAAATAATTTATCTATTTTATGGATTATGTTATATATGATATTATGATATTTGAGAAACCTAAAGAAAGATAAATAAATAAATAAAATCTTTATTTTCATTTTCTTGTTTATTTGTACTAGGGATTTCAACATAACAAAAATGGTTACTTTTTGGAGAAAATAAAATTTGATGATGCATAATATACATCTGTTACTTTATTTTTATGTTTCCAAATGGCAAACTCCGCAGATGCCTTTTTAGGGCTTTCCAGATGAATGTGAGGCTTTGGAGTTGTTGAGAAATGGGGTACTGGAAATGGGCTCATCTGTAAGGTGGGCAACCGAATGGGAAGAGAATGCCGAACCCTTAATTTCTGAGGCAAGACTCTTCTCATTTTAGACTCGGTTGATGTTTCTTAGCTCCTGCTCCCCCCATTCCATTTAACCATACTTAATCAAGAGGGTTGGAATCATAATTTTGCAGGTTATTTCTGATCACTTCAGTTGATTTATGGTATATAGAAGAAACGGATTCAAGCACAATTATGATTCCAACCCTCTTGATTAAGTATGGTTATGGTATATGATTAAGTTTCTTCTATATACCAGAAATATAGAAGAAACGGATTCAAGCACAATTATGGTACCGCACGCACACACACACACACACACACACAAGCACACGTTCATGTACACAACAAAAAAATAAGGCAAAAAAAAGGTGAAGAAAGACAATCTTGAGTCTTGAAAATTCATGCAGAAGATTCACGTGTAATCCGGAAGACCCAAAAATGTAGTAAATATGTAATCAAAAGCTCAAAGTTATTTTTTTAAGAAGGAAAAATGAAACAAAAAGTATATGTTTAATTGTGTAGCTTGGTTGAAGCTTTACAGGGGATTTGAAATGTGTATGGGTCCTTATTTTGAGAGCATTGACATCGCTTTCTTCAATGTTCAAGGGTATTGTAGGAGTTTAATTAACGATTTTGATATTAGTTTACTTATGTATTGGAGGAAGTTTTTTTTATTATTGTTTTGGTCATTATGAAATGACGTAAACTACACGTCAAAAGGCTCCTAAAAATATCTCACGCACTTTTAGGAAGAGATATGGGGGTATTTAAAGGAGCTTAGGCTCTAAGCAAAGACCCTAATTACAAAAATGCCGTTACTACTCTTTACCTCTAAATACAAAAGTAAAACAAAGGAAAATACAATAACAACATAAAAGAAAAATAACAAAAGAAAATAAAATGCAATAAAATCCTAAAATGGGGCCATTTCCACCATTCTCCCCCTCTTAAAACCAAGCTCGTCCTCGAGCGTTCAAAAATTGGGGATTCGTGGGGAAATTTCAAAAATTAAGAGTCAAAAACTTGTGGGGGCCAAAAATTAATTTCTAAAACTTGAGGGGTGCCCATCCCACAACTTTTCTTTTTCTTTTCTTCACTTTCTTCACCCAAACCAACCCTATAAGTTTCCACCATGGTAAAAAATTATCGTTTCGGAGCCTCTAGAAGGGGTTGGGCTGGGATTTGTTAGCTTAAACAGATTTTGGGCACATATAGGGCAAAAATCTAAGGTTTTGGGGCCTGGGGGCAGCCGAGAGACTGGGGTGGGTTTCGGCCTGTGGGGGGTCGGTTTTTGGGTTCGGGTGGGTACAGTTTAGGGTGGCGGCAACAAGGGGACTGCCAGGGAGGTCGGCGGTTAGGGAGGCTGCTGTAGAGATTGTTTTTGGGGCCGGAGGGTGGGAGAAAAGGTCGGACAGGGGTTTGTTTTGGTTCGGGGCAGGAGCGGTTGGGTGTTTTTTTTTCGGGGTTGAATGGGTCGGGAGATCCGAGGTGGGGAGGTGGAGGGTGGATAGGGCAGAATGGTGGCTGTTAGGGTGGGGAAGGGTGGTGGGAGTTAGACTAGGGTTTTGGATTTTGGAGGAGATGAGTTAGAAGAGGGCATCAAGAATGAGGGTTTGCTATTTTTGTTGTTGTGTCAGTTCGTCCATTCTTTGTTTGAGTTCTTGAATCCTCCCCTTTCTTACCTCTTGAATCTCTCTTTGTTGTTGTTTTGATTTTCATAGAGCCATTGCGAGTAGCGTACGATTTGATAAAAAATACTCTGATACACCGAACACCAATGTTGGAGTGACACCCGTTCTGATACCAATTTGACGTAAACTACACGTCAAAAGGCTCCTAAAAATATCTAACACACTTTTAGAGTGAGAAATACTATTTTCTATTCGAAAATCAAGTCTACCTCAAATGAGGCTTACATGGGGGTATTTAAAGGGGAGAAGTAGCTTAGGCTCTAAGCAGAGGCCCTAATTACAAAAATGCCATTACTACTGCTTACCTCTAAATACTAAAGCAAAACAAAAGAAAATACAATAACAAAAGAAAAGAAAAATAACAAAAGAAAATTAAATCCTAAAATGTGGCCCATTTCCGTCATGAAATATTTGCACCAGCCAGTGCATTTAAATGCTATTAGATACTGAAGGGATTCATTGCTATCCAAAAGGAAACAATATCGTGCTTAACTTTATAGCGAAATTGTGTCTTTTGTATCAGTGCACATAGAAGTAGTCTTTTTTTTTTACCAATTAGTCTCGTTTACTTAGTATGTAGTTCACTAGGTCCTTCGATCTTGTTTTGCTTTAACAGGTCCTATGAAAACACATTTTTGCTCCAATAGGTCCTATTTGTAAATAGGTAGTGAATATTCACTATGATTGAATTTGCAGTCAGTTCGGTTCTAGTCTGTACTTGGCTGTGTAAATAGGTCCAATTTCGAGTGAGAAGCTTTATCTGTACTTGGCTGTATTTGAATTTGTAGTTAGTTCGGCTCTAGTCTGACAAGAAGAAGGGGTACAAAGGCTTGTATAATACACCAGCAAGTCATACCGTGGAGCAGAAATCCGGTATCCTTGATTGGAGAAACTAACTCTGGCCCTTATTGAAGCTTCTAGAAGGATGAGGTCTTACTTTTAGGTCCATATCATTGTTGTCTATACAGACCTCCCTGTACGCCAAGTTATTCATAAACCTGAGAAATCAGGTTGATTGATGGTTTGGGGCATGGAATTATGAGAGTATGACATCCAATACGAACAAAGAACGACAATCAAGGGCCAAACTGTGGCAGATTTTATCGCTACATGCACTTACGAAGAAAAGCTTGCCGAGCAGATTTCTACGGAAAAGAGCTCAGCAACGAAAGTGGCAAAGCAGACTTCTGCGAAGGAGAGCTCAATCTTAAGTTAGATCGAGAAGACTTCTTTGGAAGATATCTCACCATTTCAACCAAACGAGCAGACTCCTGCGGGAGATAGCTCGATCATTAATCCGGACGATCAGATCACTGATGTACCAAAGTCATCGGCCAAACAAGAAGAAATTGCTTGTGACTTAGAGCAAATGAAGAAGTAATTCAAACATAGAAATTTGATCGAAGGAGATTTCAAAGAGGAGCTCCCTTTCTGGCAAATGTTCGTGGATGGCTCATCATGTACCACCGACAGTGGAGCGAGTTTAACAATTACGATGCCAGATGACATCGATGTGGTGTACGCCCTTAGATTCCAATTTGAGGCCTTCAACAATGAGGCTGAATACAAAGCACTCATAGCAGGGTTTGGGCTGGCATCATCTCTTGGCGCCGAATAGATATTGGCACAAAGTGACTCTCAACTCATAGTGAATCAAGTATTGGGAATTTATGAAGAGAGAGAGGAGTCTATGACAAAATACTTGGCCAAAACCAAGTGGAGCTCCCTGAGGTCAGGATGGTCAGAATCCCAAGGGAAAAAAACGCCCGAGCAGACGCACTTGCTCGATTAGCATTCGCAAATTCGCAGCAAGGACAAACCTGAGACGAACAATTCCAGTGGAAATCCTCATGCATCGGAGCACTGATGAGGAGATAGTCAATAATTGCTTTATAGAAATATAAGACAGATTTAAATGGGTTATAATTTTTACAACTTGGATTGTGGCTAAGACAACCTTGTACTTTTCATTGGATATAATTCAAACACTGATTCAATTGTTTAAAGTATTTTTGTTTTGATATTTATAAGATTTGAGCCTTCATTGGTGTTTTGTTGCTGAGAAAATATCTGAAAAGTAAGATCATAGGTCTCTGAACATCTATTTTAGGATATTTGAGTAGAGAAGAGCTTCCATAAAATTCAAACAACTCTTATGTGCTTGTTTTTTACTCCGCTGTAGAGGCTAATTCAGTCTTAAGTTAAGGGGCGTTTGAGTGATGTTATTTTTTGGTGAAATGTAATATATTAAACCAGGGCAAAGTCCAACAGAAATACAAAGATATACAAAGAAGTCCAAACATCAAACCATACAAGCCCAACAAAAGGCCACACAAAACATCTGGACAAAGTAAAACCCAACCCAACAAACAAACAAACCTAGTACACACATCTACCCAAATATTTGACACTACAATAGCATCCATCAGCAACGCCCCAAAGAAAGCATAAGGAAGAAACACATATGGACCACAAAACGCCACACTACAGCCATTTAAGCCAACACGTGTAGCAACCTCCACCACAGGCAATCACAAGGCTGTACAAACAAACCATGTCTGCCACTATCAAACCTCCGAAGTAAAAAATCAAAACCATTAACACAAACCACTTCTGTAAACACAAAACAACCTCTTCACACCTCTGCATTTCAAGCCACCATCTCACAACTCCGGACATAACCAAACTGTAACAAGCTTCACCAAATTCAACCCACCATCTCATATCACTGTGGTGACAATTATTATGCAACACAAATAAATGTGAAAGAGGTAATAACCAGGAAAAGATAAATAAAATGCCAATCACACAACAACAGGTGTACGTGGTTCAGCAAAGATGTGCCTACGTCCACGGTGGTGCAGTCAGTGTTATTTCTCTATATTCTGAAGAATAAGTCCAGAGAATACAACTTGTCCTTTGCCCCGGACTTAGGGTTTAATTTATACATGTATATGTTGGTTAGTGGGGGTGATGTGTTCCTCCTTATTAGCCATCTCCCCTATAACTTTCTTACATGGGATCGCACTTCCCCACAACTTCTCTTCGTGGGATCGTGGAGTAATCAGATCAATACAAAAGGTGATGGGTCTGGGCTTTGGACCACTAAGGCGAGGCTACTCGTCCAGGCCTATAATGCTAAATTCAGGATACCCACAATTTCCCCTAAATTTGTTGGGCCATTTTTATGGGTCCAATGAATTTAAATGATCAGCTATTATGGTTGATTTCTTTGAAAACTGTGAAGTTGCTTTGGCGGCACCCGCTTCACTATCCGTGCGTTATGATTAGACTTGAAGGCTTGTTGGAATAAGGCACATTTCTCTTCGTCGCTTCAGCTTTTCCAGCAATCTTCTATCTTCTGAGAACTCTTACGCTTTGTACCTTCTGTTTTCGATCTCTACTCTCGTTGCTTCTTCGCCATTTGACCTGGTCTTCTGTCTTGTAAGTCTCTCGTGCTCTTTTCATTTTCTCTTGGGTTTATAGTTTGTCTTGTATTTTTCCAATGGCGAAGATTGGAAATAGGTCAGTCACTGAGTTTAGAAATTTCTAAAAACATTCCGGAGTGGGTAGAGATTGAGTGTTGCGCCTCGCCTCCTAGGAATGTTTAGGGATATAGAGGATGCGCATTGGATTCACATTTTGTTGCTCTCCCAGGGGGGACTTACCTTTCCCCCTAATGATCTGTTTCTGCATTTTTTTAGCTATTTTAGTATTATGCCTGCACAATGTTCGCCCAACGTATGGAAAATAGTGAACGGAGTGCATAGGATAAATCAATTGTACGGCACAAGGTTAGGGCTTGCCGAGGTCTGCTTTTGTTACTCCTTTTCTCGAACGAGTTCAGGTGTCTTGTACCTTAAGGCTAGGAGTCCTGATAGGGTATTGGTAGTAAATCTACATGATTCCCATAAGGACTACTGGCAAGAAGGTTCCCTTGTTAGGAATTGGCAACTCTCCCCCCATTCTGAAGGGTCGAGGTCTGAGAGGTTCACTGTTCCCTTTTATGGGGAAGAATATATAGGTAGATGTTGTATTATTGTTTCAACCTTCGCTGACTTGTGATTTTTCTAACCTCTCTTTGCTTTTTCTTTCACAGCGAGGACAAAGAATTTGGAGCCTGCTCTCAGCGAGGTTCGTATCTCGGAACTGGTGAAAGCTTGGAATATTAGGGAGCCTTTGGATGAGGGCGAGCATCCTAGGGCTGCTGCTTTTTTTCTTGAATACAAGAACACAGGCTCCAGCTTCAAAGCTCGACCTGTGGATAGTGTTCCAGACTTTGACTCTTCCGTAGAGACTTCGGCTGAGCCCATCCAGTTGGACGAAGAGGAGAGCAGCTCGGAGAGTGAGCCTGCAGGCGTTGTGAGTAACTTGGGTGCAGGGAGTGCTGACAGTAGCAGTTCTTCTGAGGGGGATTCCGAGGCTCAAGACTCGTCGAGTACTACCGGCAGTTCTGGTGAAGATATGCCTCCCAGGAAGAATCTGATCAGAGATGACGATGATGATGATGATGTGCTCCTTGCACAGAGGTCCAAGAAACCGAAGACTGCCTCTGGGGCCATAGCTACTGGTTCTCGGCCTTCTTCTCAAGAGCAAGCGAAGAAGAAGAGAGAGGAGGAGCAGGCGAGGGAGAGAGAGAGGAAAAAGGAGGAGGAGAGGAAGAAGGTGGAAGAGAAGAGGAAAGTGGAGGAAAGGAAGAGAAGGGAGAGAGAAAAAGAGGAGGAGAGGAGGAAGGTGGAATCAAGGACCAAAACGGGTTAAGCCCTGGTCCCAGTGTCTGCTTTGCCCGAGGGGGCTTCGGTGGCTGCCTCTCCTCAGCTTGCCCCTGCACTGCTCGAGAGAGCAGTTCTTCCTGCAGATCGCGAGAGGGCGTTGGGGTCCGATCAATTGGCTCTGCAGGCTAGCCAGAGGCTCGCCTTGGTAAAGTTTTCTTCTAATTCTCAATTTCTTTTAACCAGTTTTGATGGTTTCTTCTTCCTGATCTTTTCCTTGCTTTTTGCAGTTTGTGACCGACTTCGATGTGCTATATCGCTCTCGCGACGAGCTGATGAGAAGGAATGGTGAGCTGGAGCAGCAAAAATCTGCTCTGGTAGCCAGGGGTTCTCAGCTGGAGGCCGATCTGAAGGTTGCTGATGCAGCTCGAGCTTCATCTGCCTTGGCTCTTATTAATTCTGCTCGCGAGAGAGATGATGCTGTCAGGGAGCTGGGCGAGCTGAGGAAGGCGTACGACCTGGTGTGCTCGAACAAGCTAGACCTTGCAGAGAAGAACAGGGTTCTGGTCGAGCAACTGGAGGCGGAGAAAGCCCAGGCAACCACTCTTAAGGAAGATTCGTACAACTCTGGCCGGGCTGCTGCGTATGAGGACGCTGAGGTTCAGATAGGCTACATCAGCCGTCTGAACTTCAAGAAAGGCTGGAATAAGGCTCTCGTGGCTGCTGGGGTGGACGTTGCATCCCCCCTCTTTGACGAGCATGATCCAGGGCCAAATCCAGTCATAGACGAGGACCCAGCCCCAACTGCTGAAGGCACCAATCCTGTCTCTCAGACGACTTCTATTGATGCTCCTTTGGTCGAGAGGGCAGTGGACACCCCTGCAGAGGGTAATGCCCCTGCTAATGCTGATAAGGACAAGGGTCCATCCACCTCTGGGCCACTCGAGGTTGCTAATTGATAGGGCTTCTTTGTAATTTTTTCTTTTTTGATCTGATGTAATCTCGTTCATTATCAATGAAAAGACTCCATTTTTGTTTATGCTGATCTCTTTTCTTTTCCCTTTCTTTTACTTGTAGTTGGTCGATGTGGATGATTATATTCCTGTTACCTCCCAACTAGGTAGGACTCTCGGTCCTATTGCAAGCCCTACAGTTCGCCAGGCCTTTGCTAGACTTTGTAGGTTTGCTAAGTCAAGGAACCAGAAATATAAGGATCAGTCCGAGCTAGTGGCCAAGTTGAAGGACAGGCTCCAGGAGATGGAAGAAATCGGTGCTTCGGTGCAAGAAGAAGTTAGTGCACTGAGAGCAAGGTTGCTGGAGGCCACCGAGATTAATCAGGTTGGGGAGTTCCTGCAGCAAGAAAATGAAGACTTGGGGAGGGAAGTCCTTAGGCTTAAGGAGCACTCGCCGAGCATCATTTCGGCAGTCCTCCAAGGCTCTTCTTCATCGCGAGCTGCTCGGCCTCCCCTCCCGCGTGCTGGTAGGAGTGCCAGGGGTAGGAATAGGGAAGCCGAGGAACAGCGTGAGAGGGAAATGGAGGAGCTGCACGGCGATATTCGGCGAGCTTATGTGACTGCTGCTGGGCTCCAGAGGGACGTTACCCGTCTGCGGCATCTATTCAAGAAGGGCCCTCGCCAAGTGTGGTCTGATGGCTATGATCAGGGCTGGCTGGATGCTCCCACAAGATTATCAGAGTTCGAGGAGCTCTCCTTCATCAGGGGGTGGTTGAGTGCTCTCAAAGAGCTGCAGGTCCCGAGGAACTCGACGTTGTGGTATCGACACGAGATGTCCTCCTCTACTCTGATGCCCAATCCATTCAGGCGGGATGATCGATGGATCCCCATCGATGATATTCCCCGACGACTATTGGATTTGGACGCAAAATGAGGTCGTGGAGGAGCTCGCTCCTGCTCCTGATGATGGAAGGAGAGCTAAAGTTGCTGATTATCTTGCTCGGAGGCTTCCACCTCCTTGAGATTTTGTTTTTTAATAATTGTAAATGCTTTGGGAGAGCTTCGCCGACTAAACATGTACTATTATTGTTTGTTAATATAAAAGATTAATGGAAAGTTCGAGTTTTGGGCGATTTTGCCGACTAAACGTGTTCATCCAATCCTTTTATTTTTTTGCAGCTTCACAATCCTTTTTATTTTGTCATGTGAGTGTCCGCCCAGTCCAGTATTAAGAATACCATTGTGCCCTCCCTTTACCTTTTAGGTCGTGTCGTCACACTCCCTTAGGCCTAAGTAGGGCAATTGGCGAGGACACACCTGGTATTGGATGTCTTCATCCGGTCAGGATTTTCTTCAACCAAAGTAGGTTTGATGCCTAAGAATACTCTGTAGGGCTTCATATTTTGCCATGGGCAATGCTAAGAGGTCTTTCGTGCTTCATGATGATGACCTGAGGAGGGGTGTTCCCCTGCTATATCAATCATTATGCCTGTGATTTGAAAGGGATGTGCAATAAGATGTAATTGCTATTTTTAGGAGAGTGATCAACTGAGAGATTTTTATTGGTGAATCGAGAAATGAACTGCCCTTTCACATAATGAGTACAATAAAAGATCTAACAATAGAACTCCTAAAAATAGAATTTCTTGAGATTAGCTGCGTTCCATGCTCGTGGTATCTCTCTGCCCTCCATCATTTTCAAATGATAGGCACCTCGCAGGTCGTCTCTAATTATCTTATAAGGTCCTTCCCAGTTCGGGCCCAGTTTACCGTCTGATGGCTTCACTGTGTTGCCCAGGACCTTTCTTAGAACATAGTCCCCAACTTTGAATTTCCTCGGATTGACCCTTTTGCTGTAGTGCTTCGCGAGTTGTTGCTGATAGCTTGCTAGTTTTACTAGGGCAAGTTCCCTGCGCTCGTCGGCCAGGTCGAGTTCGGCGAGCAAAGCCTGATCGTTCTGGCCTTGCTCGACAAGGTCGGATTTCATTGTAGGCAATCCTGCTTCTAGTGGGATGACCACCTCCATACCATATGCTAGCGAGAATGGCGTTTCTCCTGTGGCTCGCCTAGGAGTCGTTCTGTATGCCCATAGGATATGCGGTAGATCGGTTGTTCACGCACCTTTGGCTCGCTCTAACCGCTTCTTCAATCCAGCGATCACTGTCTTGTTGGAAGCCTCAGCCTGTCCGTTGCTTTGAGGGTAGGCCATCGAGCTGAAGTGGTGCCTGATCCCGTGTTTGTCGCAGAAGTCCTGAAAAGGGCCACTCTCGAATTGTGTTCCATTGTCAGTGATGATGGTTCTGGGGATCCCGAATCGAGTGATTATATTTCTCCATATGAACCTCATCATGTCAGCATCTCGGATGTTCACCACTGGTTCTGCCTCGATCCACTTGGTAAAGTAATCAGTTGCAACCAACAGGTATTTGCGGTTGCCGGCAGCGGTGGGCAGTGGTCCCACGATGTCCATTCCCCACTGGGCGAAGGGCCAGGGACTGGTCAGGGATTTTAATTCGCTGGCGGGCTGGTGGACCATGGGAGCGTGAAGTTGGCATTTTAGGCATTTGCGGACATATACTGCGGAGTCCTTTTGCATGTATGGCCACCAGTAACCTTCCTTCATTGCTCGGAAGGCTAGAGACCTTCCTCCGACGTGACTTCCACAGATTCCTTCGTGAAGCTCGTGAAGCTCGTGAAGCACCGCTTTGACATCGCCTGGGTGGACGCATCTAAGGTAGGGGTCGGAGAAAGATCTTTTATACAAGTCGCCTCCTGTGGATAAGTGAAAGCGAGCAACTTTGACTCTTATCTGGTGGGCAGTTCTCTTATCTTCTGGGAGCGTTCCGTTCTTTAAATAATCTCTCAAGGGATCCATCCAGCTGGGGGCTGATTCCAATTGGAGTATTGGTTTTTCTTTTGTCAGCTCGCAGTTGGGGTAAATGCTTGGGCAACTGAGGAAATCGATAGGGATGATCCTTTTAAGGCTAGAGTCAACTGCCGAGCTCAGGGCTGCTAGGGCGTCAGCGTGGCTGTTTTGCCCCCTGGGAAACTGTTGGATGTTGATTTCTTCAAAGTTTGTCATTAAGTTTTTTACCAAGGAGAGGTAGGCTGCCATTCTCTCGTCCTTCGCGTTATAGTCTCCACTTATCTGATTGGAAACTAGTTGCGAATCTCCGAATACCTGCAAATGCTTTGCTCCCAGAGTTTGCGCCCTTTGGAGACCTGCTATCAAGGCTTCGTATTCCGCTTCGTTGTTGGAGGCTGCAAATCCCAGCCTTATTCCTTGCTCGAGGACTGTATTTTCTGGAGTGATGAGAATAATTCCTACTCCTGCCCCCTTTGAGTTGGAGGCTCCATCAACGAATAGTTTCCAGCCTTCCCTTGTAGCCTGGTTGCTTTGTTCTGTTGGCTTAGGCTGGTCGAAGGGTTCTTCGCCTGTGAATTCAGCTATGAAATCAGCAAGGATTTGACCATTGATAGTTGTCCTTGGTTGAAATTAGATGTCAAATCGGCCGAGCTCGACTGACCATTTAGACAGTCTGCCCGACAAATCCGCCTTCCTTAGGACAGCCTTGAGGGGGTGTGATGTAAGGACGATGATCGTATGAGCTTCGAAGTAATGCTTCAGTTTCCTCGAGGACATTACTAGGGAGAATGCGAGCTTTTCCAATGGTAGGTAGCGCTGCTCTGCGTCTAGTAAGGTTTTGCTCGCGTAATAGACTGGATGTTGGATCCCTGTAACTTCACACATTAGCGTTGAGCTGACAGTATGGCTGGATACAGAGAGGTAGAGGTACAAAGAGTCCATTTGCTGTGGTATGACAAGCAGCGGTGGGGAGCTTAGGTAGGACTTGAGCTCGTCTAACGCTCGTGTGCAACCTGGGGTCCATTCTACTGTTTTGCTGCCTTTTAAGAGTTTGAATAAGGGCTTGCATATCTCGGAAGATTTAGAAATGAAACGATTTAGAGCAGCGAGCATTCCAGTGAGCTTCTGTACATCTCGGATTGTGCGAGGAGGTTGCACTCTTTTGATTGCATCAATCTGGTCCGGATTAGCCTCTATGCCTCGCTTGCTGACCAAATACCCAAGAAACTTTCCTGACTGGACACCGAAGGAACACTTGCTCGCGTTGAGTTTCATTCGGTACTTCCTGAGGATTTTGAAGGTACTTGACAGGTCCGAGAGGTGATTTTCCTTCTCCTTGCTCTTGACGAGCATGTCGTCGATGTAGACATCCATTGTGTCTCCCATTTGATTCTTGAACATTTTAGTAACTAGCCGCTGATAGGTTGCCCCTGCATTTTTTAGCCCAAAAGGCATGACCTTGTAACAGTATAAACCAACCGTTGTGATAAACGCCGTTTTGTCCTGATCTGGGGCATACAGGGGGATCTGGTGATATCCTGAGTAGGCGTCCAGAAAACTCATTCGTTCGTGAGCTGCGGTGGCGTCTACTAGTTGGTCTATTTTCGGAAGAGGGAAGCTATCCTTGGGGCAGGCTTTGTTGAGGTCAGTGAAGTCTATGCAAACTCTCCACTTCCCGTTGCTTTTTGGAACTACCACTGGGTTGGATAACCATTTGGGGAATTGCACCTCCCGTATGGACCCTGCATCCAGCAGTTTTTTGACTTCTTTTTCTATTGCTCTGGCCTTCTCGGGAGCAGTTCGTCGTGCCTTCTGCGCTATTGGCTTGAATGTGGGATCGACGTGCAACCGATGGCAGACCATATTGGGATCGATTCCTGGCAGCTCATAGGGTTCCCAAGCGAAAACATCTATGTTGCTTCTGAGTAAGGTTAACAAATCCTTTTGCTCTTGGTCAGTGAGTAAGGTCCCGATCAGGAAGATTCTGCTGTTGTCGCCTTCTTTAGCCGTCACTTCTACCAGGTCCTCTACAACACGCTCGGAGCGGAGGAGCCTGGTCTCTTCCACTCCAGGCCTTCCATATTTTAATTGCTATTTGGAAGGGATTGCGCCTTCCTCCACTTTCTCGCTGGTTTGAACGGCTCTTTTCTCTGGCTTTGGTCGGATGGCCGCAATGAAGCACTTCCTTGCTATCGCCTGGTCGCCATGTATCTCCATTACTCCCCGTTCGGTGACATATTTGAGTTTCTGGTGGTAGGTCGAGGAGACTGCCTTCATTGCATGAAGCTATCCCCTGCCGAGGATGGCTTGATACGGTGAATCGATGTCGACCACCAAGAATTCGATCATCTTGGAAACATTTCCAACGAGCACTGGCAGTACTATTTTGCCCAGAGGCATAGTCATCTTCCCAGCGAAGCCGACCAGAGGGACAGTGGTTCCCTTTAGGTTGGCGATGTTCAACTTTAATTTCCGGAACAGGTCGATGTACATTACTTCGGATGAGCTCCCTTGATCGACGAGCAGCCTGTCGATATCAAAGTTGGCTATCCTAAGTGTAATGACTAGGGCATCGTGATGTGGGGTCCTTACTCCCACAAGATCTTCATCCGTGAAAACAATATGCTTGTTGTAGTTGATGTCTTCTGCTCGCCGACGTTTCCCTGACTGTGATTTTGCTGGATCAATCTGAAAAGCTTGCATTACCGCTGTTAGTTTCTTTACCTCCATTCGAGCTAAGTTACCTTGGATTTTCTTAACATCTGATACTCCGTGGATCACGACGAATTCGTGTCCGGCGTCATCTTCCAATACGTTGTCGGGTTTCGCCTCTTTGTGGGCAGTCACTCTCTCTACCTTCTTTTCCACAAAGTCATTCAAATGTCCGGATTGGGCCAACTCCTCGAGGTGGGACTTAAGAGCCTTGCAGTTCTCGGTCTTATGCCCTCCCTCTTTGTGGAAAGTGCATCTTAATGCATTGTTTCTTTTCGAGGGGTCTCCTCCCATTTTCCGGGGCCATTTCATGAACGGCTCATCTTTGATCTTCGCGAGAATTTTGTAAATTGGTTCTTTGAAGACGGTGTTGACCGCCTGGAACGATTTTGTAGCGTCAAGGTTCCCTCCGCTTTTGGAGCCATTCTTGCCCCCACTCTTTCCTCCTTTTTTCTGGTTCTCGACTTTCTCACTTCCCTTGGTAGTGAGCTTGGCTCGACCGTTTTCTCCTACATTAAGGCGGGTGACATCTTCCACCTTTGCGTATTTCTCAATCCGGGCCATCAGGTCGTCAATGCTCGTAGCTTCCTTCTTTGTCAAGGACTGGTAGAAGAAGAGCTAGGTAGCCCAATTTTGAATGAAGCCACTGCCACTTCTTCCGCGCAGTCCTCGACCTCATTGAATAACTCCCAGTACCTCTTCGCGTAGTCTCGGAGTGTCTCCTGAGGTGCTTTCTTCATTGTTAATAGAGCATCCATTCTTTTGGGATGGGAGCTGCTGGTGATGAACCGGGCCGCAAAGAGCTCGGCCAGGGATTTGAAATTTCTGATTGATCGGTGAGGGAGTTTCTCGAAACATTTCTGGGCCACGTCATGAAGGCTCGAGGGGAAAATACGGCACATCAGTGCATCTCGGTGATTCCAGAGGGTCATAGCCTGCCGGTACTGCCTGACATGATCAATGGGATCAGTTTTCCCGTCGTAAATCTTGAACCTTGGAATGGCAAACTTTTTGGGAGCCTCTTCTTCTGCAATTTCCCTCGTGAAGGGTGATTTCATCTGGGTCTTGAGGGCTCTTCTGGCGAGTTCTCTGGTCGACCTGGTGCCTCGGTGAGCTGGATGTTGGTCCATTTCTCTGCGGACCAGGTTCCGTATGTTGTCGTCGCTGCGAGCAGGGCTCTGGTAGCGGCGAGCTTTTCTTAGTTGTTCGCGGAGGTTATCGTCTGAGTCGCCACCTTCATACCCTTGATATTGTCGCCTAGGGCTCCTTCCTCGGCTGCGAGATTTTCTCGCCTGAGGGCTAGGAGTGCGATAGGGGTGTCTCCTGGTATCAGGACGTAGTTCCTTCTCCAGTTTCTCCAGTCTTCTTTTCAAGCGAGCATTCTCAGCCTCATATCTGCGAGAAGACTCCCTCTGCTCGTGGAGCCTTGCCTCGTATGCATCGATCAACCTGGATATCTGTGTGGACCTTGCTGGTCCTTGACTCTCTTCTGAGGCTGGCCTTTCTAAGCGAGCCCCTTCATCTGAACGTCGGACTTCAGACCTAATCCTGCGAGGAGCAGGTGGTTCCTGAATATCTCCTGCTTGAGGAGCGTTGCTGCTGTGACCAGACATCTTAGATTTTTTCTTGGCGTGGGCTCTTCTCAGGGAAAGATGAACGGTTCCCACAGACGGCGCCAATTGTGGTGACAATTATTATGCAACACAAATAAATGTGAAAGAGGTAATAACCAGGAAAAGATAAATAAAATGCCAATCACACAACAACAGGTGTACGTGATTCAGCAAAGATGTGCCTACGTCCACGGTGGTGCAGTCAGTGTTATTTCTCTATATTCTGAAGAATAAGTACAGAGAATACAACTTGTCCTTTGCCCCGGACTTAGGGTTTAATTTATACATGTATATGTTGGTTAGTGGGGGTGATGGGTTCCTCCTTATTAACCATCTCCCCTACAACTTTCTTACATGGGATTGCGCTTCCCCACAACTTCTCTTCGTGGGATCGTGGAGTAATCGGATCAATACAAAAGGTGATGGGCCTGGGCTTTGGGCCGCTAAGGCGAGGCTACTCGTCCAGGCCTATAATGCTAAATTTAGGATACCCACAATCACCAACTCAGACAAAAGGAAATCATCGACACCAGCCATGACAACCTAGAAACATCTACTCAGAAAGATAAAAAACACCTCACTCAAACCAAATAAACAAGTTCAATATCGCCAGCATAAAGAACAACCAAGATCCAGGAACAAAGGCTTCAAAAGTATCATCAAGATCAACAACTGCCATCAACACATCAACAATCAACTTCACCTGATACACCATAAGGAAAACCCCCCTACTCCACCCATACACCATATAACAATGATCAAACATTGAAGAGTGAAGATGAGGACTCCAGGCACGCTCAGAACTCCAACGATCTAAGAACCATCCATAAGAACTCAAAGAACTACCAGCTCCAAGCAATACCCCTCAAGAAACTCAGAAGAAAATCAACCAAACAATAACTCCAACCCCAACAATCATCATCAAGAAAGAAGGAGAAAAGGATGGTTAAGACACCCACACATATAGAGGAAAAGATCAGAGCTTCCAAGATCCGGAATACCAACCATTCAGTCCCCAAAAAACATCAGCAAACAAACCAGAAGGAGAAACAAAGCCCCTCACCAGCCAAACAAGGTAACCATCAAACTATCCTTTTGGTAAATCGAAAATATTTTATGTTATACCCTGCTTCTGGCAAATCTCCCAGTTACTTTGTTTTCTAACCACTTTTCTCCACTTGCATGTCACATTCTGAATATTAAAATCAATATCCTTCTTGATTTGGTCTATGTTTACACTATATTCTTAAATATTCTTGTATTTCTAGCTTTCCAGGCTATATATATGGCCATATAGAGGGAGATTTTCTACATAAGACTTCTAAAATACTTTCTTCATTTTGAAATTGCGTTGATCTCGTCTTCAAAACTTAGAACATTCCTAACATGCCCATTGTTGTTCACATTAAAACAACAAATGGTTTTTGGTTTCCACCTCAATATTGCAAGAAACACACAAATCACAGTCAATGATGCCCCAAATCTTCAATTTATCTCTAGTTCTCAGTTTATTTAGACAAGTCAATCATAGGATGAAAGCAAATCTAGGAACTCTTTTGGGAAACCAAATGGCCTCTGCCCAACTCACCTTCTATTTTCTTCTCCTCAAGGCATTATAGGTGCCCATACAATTAAAATCACCATCCTTATAAGGAATTCAAGTAATCCAATCATCACTATTTAGCCGAGGTCTAACATTAGTGCACTTAATCTCAATCAAGTCATTAAATACAGGTCTAAAAAAAAATCCACTCACGATTAACAATAAACCCATAAACTTTAGCATCATCTCTACTAGCAGCATCATAAATGATTCTTCTCCCATAGTGATCAATAAGAGGGCCCTTTTCATGCCAATTGTCAACCCAAAAAAGAGTATTCTCCCCTCTGGCTATATGATTGTAGGGGGGAGTCCCCACTATAAATGATTAATGTAGTCGAACATATTATTTGACTTACGAAGAAGGAGAAGGAAGGCTGCCCGAGCAAGTCACCTCGAAGATTCTCCACAAGAGGTGGCTCGAAGGACCCACCTCGAAGATTCTCCATAGAGGTTGCTCGAAGGACCCACCTCGAATATTCTCCATAGAGGTTGCTCGAAGGACCTACCTCGAAGATTATCCAACAGACCTGGTTCGAAGGATCCAACTTGTAGATCAAAGTCACTTCGATGACAATAGCTTGTAATAAGTAATAGAATGATTTGTATCATGTACTTTATCTCATATTATATATGTTGAGCGAGGTGGTTTGGTACCGACGAGGGACCATGCATGGAAGGGCATGGGAGAACTAACATGCTCTATCGAACAACCTCCTCTTGGGAACCTCGAAGGGACATGGTTTGGAGGATTGAGAGCAAGACAACGTTGGGAATACAATTACTAACCCTCTTGACACATTTGGGCAAAACTTCACTTGTCACATATGGTTGCTCGAGCCACTACGGCTGAGCCACCTCAACTCTTACTTGTTCGAGGGGAACCTCCTCGAGGTACCTCCATCTTGCAACCTTGGTTCTAAGATAGTCTTTAACCGAAAAATAGAAACTAAAACACTCGAGCCACCTACTAGCCGAGCAACCTTAAAACATAAGCCATCTCGCCTAATTGATGTGACTATACATCTGCCAGAGTCACTGTTTAACCACTTTCTGACGTCATAACGCCTAGCGTTTACGGACTCGAAGCTACAACACTCAAGTGAGTTTGTCCTTAGGACGGTAAGTACAGTTCACCAAACCTGACCCTTTAATCGTCTTAAGGTAAGCTCCAAGCTGCCACGTCACGTCCCTCATTAATGCCCGCCATACTTCCAGTCAATGAAACAACTTCCCGCCAAATTATAGGATCCCATGCATTTAATGCAATATCTTATGCATTTAATGCAGTAAATCATGGTGAGCACGAGCAAGTTTACTCGAGTAACCTTGCCTCCATATAAATACACCAGACAAACAGTTTAAGAGGAGAGAGAATGGGTGTCTAGAATTGTTGCCCAACTCCCTCCATACACGAGAGCTATCTGTGAAAACACTGTTTCCTGTATCCATTAAATAACCACATCATTGAGCATTAACTGAGCTTGAAGTTCTAGCCTTGTCGTTATTGTATCTAGAGTGCTTGCTCTTTCTCCCTACGACCACACTACCTGCTGGTCCCATCTATTTATTATGCCTGTTGCGTATTTATTGTGCCATGATATCATTTAATACAAGTCTAAATATTGAATCCTTTTGTCTCTTATTCACCGGTGTTCATCGTCAATATTTAATACTGCACGGTGTTGATCCCGATCTTGATAAGGGGTTACGCCTCACTTGATATTAACTGTATTCCAAGAATACACATCTTACAATGATAATTAACTTTTTAGCCCCATCTCTTAACTTCTATGACTTCCACCAAGTCCAAGAACAATTAGCCTTAAATTTCACCGTTCAATTTGGCTTTCTTTTAATAACCACTGAATGAATCCATTTTACCCAATGTGAATCTTTTTTCCTGGCCGGGTCCCATATATGCCTATACATGCATGCCTTATTCCATTCAACTAAGCTTTTCACACCAAGACCTTCGTCATTTGTAGGGATAACAAACATCACTCCAAGACACCTTTGCTCCAGTTTTCCTCGAATCAACTCCTGACCATATGAACCCACTCAAGATTTGATCAATTTCTTTTATAATCCTTTCGGGAATAATAAACATACTAATCCAATAAACTTGTATGCTTCTAAGAACAAAAATCACAAGTTGAATTCTTCCTGCATATGAAAGCCAAATATTGGTCCAATTCTTCACCTCAGACGTTAACTTCTCAACCAACACTTTGCAATCATAGCTCCCTAATCGGGTAGAAATCAATGGGACCCCAAATATCTAACAGCGGCCTTCCCTGCTTCATGCCCAATATATTACTCGATCTATCTTTAGTAGCTTCATCAACACCAACATATAATATCTCACATTTAGCATAACTAGGGCTTAATCCAGAAAGCTCTTTAAAATCTTTTAAAACGTAATCAATTACTTTGAATGAATTATCATCAACACCAGCCACAATGAAAAGATCATCAACAAACATGATATGAGCGATGTTAAATTGCTCACACTGAGGATGGAATTTAAATTCACCATTCTAAATTTCATTATCCAGAATCCAAGAAAAACACTCTGTTACCAAGAGGAACAATAAGGACGACAATGGATCTCCATGTCTAGGACCATTAGTACCCCTGAAAATGGCAATAAACCCACCATTAACACCAACACTAGGAGTTTGAATACACTCCATAATCCAATCAATCACCACATCAGGAAACTCTAGAGCCTCCAAAGCAGACTTAACGAAATTTCAATCAACAGAGTCACGAGTCTTCATCAAATCAATCCTCAAAGCACATCTACGAGGGTCCTTATCCAAATGATACCCCTTAACAATCTCTTGCCTTAAGAGAATGCTATCAGATATATTCCTACCTTTGACAAATGTTGACTGTCTATTATTAACACGATTAACAAGATTAGGAATAATCGCTCTAAGCCTTCTAACAATTACCTTAGAAATGATTTTGTATGTTGTGTTGCAACAAGAAATAGACCTGAAATCCCTCATAATAGAAGGGCTATTAACCATAGGAATAAGGCTAATAAAAGTACTTTTCCACTCTCTAAGTAGCTCACCATATTTGAAGAAGTACTAGTTACCTTGTTATCTCTTTAACAAGGAAGGGGCCCATGGGCAATATACTTTTTCACGGGATGGGTTTATTGGTTGGAAGAGAGTAAGGAATGGGATGAATTGTGCATTTTTAAATCATGTAGGGAAAGATCCCAATTCATTACACAAAATTGCTCAAAAATCATGTGATGATTTAATGAATCAATCACAACATATTGACAAAGTTTTTGAGAAACAAAGTTGTGAAGAAATTGCAAACAATCGGATACGACTCAAAGCCTCGATTACATCGGTTCGTTATCTTACACTCAAGGTTTGCCCTTCAGAGCTCACGATGAAAGTAAAAGTTCTATCAACCGCGGTAATTTTCTTGAGTTAATTAAGGTTTTGGCGGATTATAATTAAGATGTTGCAAATGTTGTGTTGGAAAAGGCTCCTCAAAATGCCTCATATATATCTTCTGATGTCCAAAAAGAGATCTTATTTGTTTATGCAATGAAAATTAGAAAGATCATATGTGAGGAAATTGGTGATTCAAAGTTTTGTATTCTTGTTGATGAATCTCGAGATATTGCAAAAAAGGAGCAAATGGCCATTGTCTTGAGATTTGTTGACAAAAATGGTATTGTTCGGGAGCGTTTCTTTGGTGTTGTACATGTATCGGATACTAAGGCATTAACTCTAAAAAATGAGATTTTTTCCATACTTTCTCGTTATGATCTTGGGAAACAAAATATTCGAGGCCAAGGGTATGATTGGGCAAGTAATATGCGAGGTGAATGGAAATGCCTACAAGCCTTAGTTGCAAAGAATTGTCCATATGCATACTATGTCCATTGTTTTGCTCATCGCTTACAATTGACATTATTTGCAACATCTCGAAAAGTTTCTCACGTACACCGATTTTTTTCAAAATTGAGTTTCATTATTAATATGGTGGGGGCTTCTTGTAAACGTAACGATGAACTGAAAGTTGCACATGCCTCTGATATTGCTTATTTGATTTCCATTGAAGAGTTTGAGACTGGAACAGGATTGAATCAAGTTGGTAATTTGCAAAAGGCTGGAGAAACACGATGGAGTTCTCATGTGAGATCTCTTCGTAGCTTGATAAATATGTTTAGTGCTACTTGTCAGGTTTTATTAAACATCATTGATGATGGAGGCGGGGAACAAAGTGGAGATGCTGATACAACTTATAGTTTTTTGACTACTTTCGAGTTCGTGCTCGTATTGCATCTTATGAAAGACATTTTTGAAATCACCGATATGCTTTCCCAAGCACTGCAACGAAAATCCCTAGACATTTTGAATGCAATGCAACTTGTGAAGACCACAAAGACACTCATACAGAAGTTAAGAGATGATGGGTGTGACAATTTGATTGGGAAGGTGAAGTCTTTTTGTGAAAAACGTGCAATTGAGGTACCAGATATGAATGCTTTATATATTGATAGACGGGCCGAGCTCGCATCAACAAGATAATTTTACAATTACTGAGCATTATCGGATTGACATATTTAATGATCATACAGTGAGGTTACTTGTTCTTAGCTCTTCATTAGATCCTCAAAATGGGCATACTACTTTTAATGTTGATGATATCTGCAAGCTTGTTGATGAGTTTTATCCTTGAGACTTCACTGAGCATGAAAGAGATGACTTAAAAATACAATTGCGACATTATGAGGTTGATGTTCTCCCACATTTGGAATTTCAAAAGTTATCCACTTTTCCGATCTATGTCAGTGGTTGGTAAAAACAAGAAAGTCGAGTTTTTATCCACTAGTTGATAGATTGATTAGGCTTGTGCTAACTCTTCCGGTATCAACTGCAACCACCGAACGTGCATTTTCCGCAATGAGTCATGTCAAATCCGAGCTTCGAAATAAGATGGAGAATGATTATCTCACAAATTCTATTATTATCTACATTGAAAAAGATATTGCGACACAGTTTAGTGCGGAATCAATCATAGATGGATTTCGCGATTTGAAAGAACGTCGTGTGCGATTCTGATACATCTCAACATGTGATTTGCTAGCCTTTTGTATTATGTTCCAACAATTACTTAATAATGTTGGATCTTAGTTATGGAGAAAATATGTGTTTTGTGTGTGGTGCAACTTTTGTATTTTGATGGTGTATATATAAGATATTGTTGGAAAAAATGCTTATGGTTAATATATCTTTAGTGCTAAAATATTGCATAAAAGTGTAAATAACTTTAAAAAACATCGCCTCGGGGGCCTCCCCTGAACCCCCCCGTAAATTGTGGTCCCCTCCAACATACAAATCTGGCTTCACCCCTGGAAGTACATCACTGCCTTTGTAGACTATTTCCAACAATATCCCAACTGCACTGAAAAAACCCAGAATTATAGCCATCAGGACCTGGAGCCTTCTTAGGGTCTAAATCAAACACAGCTTCTTTAATTTCCTCCGGGAGTAACTGGTCTTTGAAGATAAACTCTCCGATCAATCATTAAGCCATCTTTGTCTAATATTTTTAAGACTATTGCCTTCTATAATCCTCCCATTCTATTTAGAGCCCAGTAGATTAGAGAAAAACTTCATAGCCTCCTTTTGAACAGCACTTTGCCCACTAACAATATTACCAGCAATATCTTTGATTGAAAGAATTCAATTCCTGGCTATATGACAATTAAATTTTTTATGAAAAAAAGAATTGTTTTTATCTTCCAACTCCAGCTATTTAATTCTACACTTTTGCTTGTACAACTCCTCCATTTCTCTCAATTCCAGGTACTCACACCAAGACATTTCTTCCTATTACTGAGAAGTATACGATTACCCCCATTTTCAATTAATTTCTCCTGAATACCATTGAGTTCCACTTTCTTGGCATGAACCCTAAATGAAATATTTGAAAACCAATTCTTATTCGGAGTTTTAAAATCCCCTTTCAGAACTTTTAGTCTTCTAGTAACAATGAACATAGGATTCCCATTAACCTCAAGATCCCAACCCTTCTTAAGAGTTTTAAAATCCATATGAAATGTTTCTCTCTCTCTCTCTCTCTCTCTCTCTCTCTCTCTCTCTCTCTCTCTCTATATATATATATATATATATATATATATATATATATATATATATATATATATATATATATATATATATTTGTTGAGAGAGAGAGAGAGAGAGGGAATGATGCCCTAAACGTGCTTGAAAAATGGGTATGAAAGAAGGAAACTTTTCATATGCTTTTTCACATGCCAGTTGAATTTGATTATATACATCTTAGGCCAAAACCTTGTATTGAATTACCAATGTATGGATTTTTTGTTTAGAAAAATTGCACTTAGTATTAACTTATCAAATTGTCAACTTGGCTGCAAAATTAATACTCAAGTATTGGGTTGAATTTAAATAAATGATGTGAATTTTATTTTTAGTTTTAGCATATATGTTTTACTAAAAGAGAATTTCTAAATATTCTTGATAAAATAATCAATAGTATGGCTCGCTCCTAGGAAAAGGTTGGAACCCGAAACAAGGCTGTGCTGTGTTTTTAGGCTGTTTTTTATTCCTGCTGACTTATTGCTCTTTCATCCATGACACTTAGTTCCATTACAATTAAACATGTTTTAGAAATCTTAATCAAAGAGATCTCCTAAAATCACTCCCACTATAAAATATTAAATAATTTCTCCCACATCGTCTTGCTTTCTGATCATGCAGCCTATGAGGCTCCAAAAAAATTCTAACATTCTCTCAATGTATCATCATTCTCAATATTTACCACTGCAACAAACCTACACCTGTGGCGACATCTGTGGCATACCGCACGACTAGGTTGCTCAATTTTGAAACGTGTTTATGACTATCCATATCCACCATTAAGTTGTAGAAGATATCTCCAGTTTAGTTGGGGATTACGAGATAAAAATACTGTTATGAGACATCATATTATAGGACAATAGATTAGGCGTAATTGCAATAGATTACATAACTCGTATAGGACATCAGATTAAGAACATAAGAGCAATTCCGCGGACAAAAAACCATATTATGAATGAAAATTTTGATAGTAGGACTTCTATAGAACATCATATAAGCAGCGCCCCCCCCCCCCCCCCCCCCCACACACACACACAAAAAAAAAAAATAATAATAATAATGTGTGCTAATTTATTATTCTATCTTCTTTTTCGTCCCTGTATTAGGACTGACTGTGGTGTAAGAGCTGCATTAGATGTTCATGGATGCCCTCAAAATATTGGCTCCTATTTTGGGAATATGACTCTTGCTCAAATGTTTGATTGTTAGCAATGAACCTGGTTATACTGAAGATCATGACTTTGACATTTGGATAGAGGTATTCACCTATTTAGCTTTAATTCTTGTATATAAAGGCCATGGATGCTAGCAATTAACATGGTCATTATGAAGACCATGATTGTTAGCAATCAAACTTTTTGAGTTAGGTCTTCCTTATCTCACATACAAAGACTAGGTTCATTGCCAAAATGAATTATATTGACAACAATGTCTCCAACAGTAATTGAGGAGTCCGTCCCATAGATGCTCTGTTAAGGAAATAGACATCTTGTTTTATTTATTTTTTGTCAAGTATCCAAATGCATTATATCTTCTCTCTTAATATGATAATTTGTATGATAATTTTTAGAGCAATATATATTGCAGTTGAACAAAATATACGCTTTTAATTTGTGTCAAGATTGGGTTGTCAATAAATGTTCTCCCTTTCAAAGGAATTTCACCAAAAAGATTTGGGTAGGTAGCAGCCCGTTGTAATATTTAAATAAGATACCTTAACATGATGTTATTTCCGCTTTTTCTTTCAGGTTATTGAGGTGATGACAAGGGAGGTGTTTAGTTGACGTAGCAAGTAGAGCTTTTACTGCACATGGATTATAAAGATGCATCGATGAGGAGAAATGTTTTGGATGATTTATGATATTGTATTAGGGCCCGTTGGATTGCGTAAATTATTTAATTTTATAAATTGATCAATTTGAAATGAATAGATTGTCGATGTATTAATTTTAAATAGATTTAAATCTAATTTGTGGTGTGTTTGAAAAAGAAAAATGGAGTTATTTACTTTTGATGTGTGTGTGTGTGTAGAGAGAGAGAGAAAGTAGTATGGTGAGAGGTACTCTATGGGAGTGGTGCATTTAAGATTCATGTTGTAATTATAAATTGTGCAATTTCAAGCTTTTGGTGAAATGAACTAATTTAACTTTTTGTGAATCATTATGAATTGGTTCATTTTTGAATTTGTTCATTCTTGTAACCAAACACTAATAATAAGACAATTCATGAATGAGTTAATTTTAAATGGGCTAATTTATAATTTTGTGGACAACCAAACAGGCCCATAGTCAATTAATAGATTTGACTCAATGTTGAGTTACCGGGTTAAAAAATCGAGCTAAATTCTACGGTGGCATTTATGAATCAATTTTTAATAACATTTTTAATTCTTCAACAATGAATTCAGCAGCATTCATTTTCAATTTCAGTTTCAGTTTTGGGTCCTCAACAATGAATCCAGCAGCACAGCTCTTCAGTTTTGGGTTCTCTTTTCCTCTTTCAACTGCTTTTTCAAAATATCAGTAACTTCCAGGTGAAAAACTACAAAGTCAGACCACAAAACTAAGAATGAAAATGCCTTTTGGCAACAGATGGCTCACCTTTTGGCAAGCACACCAAGAGGAAATGAAATGAAGTAGTGAGTGAAATGAGTGGTGAATGCTTTTCAAAAATTCTAACAGGTCTAAATACTTTCTTTGTAGGTTGAAGAGTGGATATGAGTGATGAATAATATCCACACGCACATGAAAAACAGTTCTCTGTAAATTTCATATTATATTGAATGATACAGTGCACTTCATTAACATTCGAAATATTGCGCTATATCTAAACAATGGAAACAAATTACAGATTGATCATAAAGTAGACTCTTAGAACTAAGACGTGTAAGTGTAAAGATGAGGATGCTTAGGAAGTATTGTGAATCTTGGTCGAGAAAGCAATGACATTTTTTTTTCCCATTTTTTGAAATTAGTTGGCCAAATTTCATACGACATGCCCATATTTCCATACAACTCACGTAATTTAAAAAAATTGGATAATGAATCACTTTTAGATTTTCCATAATATGGTCTAATAATCAAGACCCATGTAGGTTAAACCACACACACACACACACGTGTATATACACATAATCAATGTGAACACGAATTACTCTAAATTATCCACAATAAATCAATGATTACAATTGAGGGCATGGCTGACCCTGGTCATGTGCCAAATGGGCAATGGCACATGACCCATTTTAGAGTATGCACTTATATATATGTATATTATATGGGTCAAAAAATATTTTATGGATATTAAAAATTTCAATTTTTAAAATAAGTTTAATTTTTTAGGAGTTCATTTTTTTAACTACCCAAAAATAATTTGTACAAATAATGATTCAACTACTCAAAAATCTCACCCAACTAAAATGAGCCCCAAAAAAATAAGTTTAATTTTTTAGGGGCCCATTTTAAGTATTTAATATCTTTGTACAATATTTTTTTAGAAGCGCAAACCAAGGTTGAAAAAGATAAACCTTCCTCAAAGTGAAACAAACGCAACCCAAAACCTCAATGTGATGCCTTGAATAGCCAACTCAGTACGGGACTCAAATGCGTCTCACCTCGAGTCCACATAGCCATGATAAATCAACAACTCTGCATCAATAAACTTAGGTTTGCCTTAAAAATGGGTGGACTGTCATATAATGGTGAGTCACATACACAGTCAACCTCAAAAGACTCTATGAAAATAGTAAAGGAATCTCCAATATGAAAGGTCTCCCAACTCAAATATAGGAAAAAACCACTAATATCAACTACCCCAATATCTTTGAATTCCATGCAAGTAATTGAATCCTCTTCAGCATAAATATTGGAGAAATCACTTGGGTGGTAGTGTGCACTCTTCAGAGTCAAAATGGGGTTATTTTAATGTCAAAATGTAAAGCAAGGACAATAGTACCCTCCATGATGATTGCGCAAAGCTCTTCCAAGAAAACTTTGCAATTATAGTTGACATCTTCATACATTGATCTCCGATATAGATCATCTTCTTAACAATAAGCCACCCATGGGAAAAGCTATAGCATGACAAGAAGGGGCCAAGGTCCTCCCCCAAACTATGTGCTAGACTTGTGTAATAGGCAGCATTGTTTTCCTTTTGGGTCAAATTCAGGGGCTAAAACTTCTTACTGTTTTTTTTTTAAAATTAGTTACAAGTCATGTTTCTGTTGGAAAATTGGAACTTAAATGGGTATTATAAAGCTGTCCAGATTTTTGAACAACTTTGAGCTCAAATTTAGGTGGGACCCACACTACGGAAATTGTGGGATCATATACGAACGCGTTCACCTCCGCAAGGAGATTAACGTAGTATATTCATATGTCCAATTTCAATAAGTTATGAATGATAATTATGTCCCCAAAGTGACTCATAAAGCAATGAAAGTTAATGTATTGGGTATGTTTTAACTCTTGTCCCACATTGGAAGAGTAGTGGAAAAATGATGAGTTAATAAAACCCAATTGATGGACTAAGGCTTGGATGCCTTTGGGGTATCCCAACTCTTTGAAGGGGAGATGACCTAAGCTATGCTTGGGTTGACTTTCGGTCAAAGGTCCACGCGCGCGCGTCCGGCCGGCTCGGCTCGGTTCGGGCTCGGGCTTATAAAAATTCTTAAATTTTTGGGCCGAACTTTCTGGGCTTTAATTTAATTAATTAATTACGGAATTAATTAATCTTTAATTAACTGATAAGCAGTTAATTCCAAGAGTCAGCAGTTAATTTCGGTTTTGACTTTTCCCAACAGTCAAAACATTTACTATAAATAAAATGTTTCCCCCTCAGTTTTAAACACAGAAAAATAAACCCTCCAAAATTCCGAAAATGCTACTGCATTATTTCCTCTGCCCAGAAAATTCTTTTCTTCATTTCTGCATTACATGTTCTTGGTTGTGTTGAGTACAAAACACAGAAATTGTGTTCGCTGGGATTACTCATTGCCGTGCTGCTTGATTAATCCGAAAATCCGTTCTATCTTGGGAGGCAATTATTCATTAAACTCAAGCACGTTGGAGGAATAATTTTGTCTTAAGGAGACTGTTCAACAGGGCTCGGATTTCTTTCTAATTATTATTATTTCTGCAAATTCTAGTAAGTATTTCATTTCTATAATTCTGTTTCAATTCTGTCATTATATTAATTGTTCATAATTCTGTACAATTGTTATTTATAAATAGTAGACATAACAGTTTCCATGGTATCCATATAATAAAGGAGCATGATTTTTGGCAAAATATCTCCACTTTTATGCATGACATTTCATTCATGATATTTTCTCCCTTTCATGCCCATGCATGAAATGTCATGCTAAAGAGTTTTTTTTTTGTTTTTCTAAAAGGAAAGTAATTATTTTTAAAAAGGGAAATAATTTAATTTCTATTTTTTTTTAAATATTTCTATTTTTATATTTTTTTAATTTATATTTTTTAATTTTTAATTTTTTAATTTATATTTTTAATTTTTTTTGTTTTTTTTATTTTTTTATCACGGGGACAAATTTATCGCCGTGCCCTCGGCACGGGTATCCACTAGTGTATATATATAATTGCAGGAAGGAAGTATCCTCAACTAATCTAAAGAAGGAAATTTTCATTTTTCATCTATGTGGGAACTAGGTAAGTCCTTACTATTCTCAATTTTATTATAACTCAATTTTCTAAACACGGTTCATAATATTCATTTCGAATTAATAATTTGATAGTTCAAAATAAATTATTTTGAGACAATTGTCCTTAAAGTGTTAAAGTTCACCGTGTTATCACAATGGGTACTTAGTGTTATATGGTTCATTTGGCATTTGACCCCATTAGTTATGTTGTATATCACTTTTGGTACCAAAGTTCAAAGTAATATCACTTTAAGTACCATTTTCATACGACACTTTCATGGGAAAAAAGTGTCACATAAAGTTATAGACAACGTAAAAATGCGTCGTAAAAATAAAATAAAAGTGGTATTCAAAGTGATATTACGTTAAACTTTGGTACTTAAAGTAATATGCAACATAACTAATCGTGGCTAAGGCCAAATGACCCTATATTTTGCGACATTTTAGTTAAAATGGTCACATAAAAAAATGAAAAAAGGTGCTATAAAAATTGAAAATGGTACCCGAGAGCGATAATACATTAAACTTTGAAAAAATGATGTATGACACAACAAATTGGTTGTTATGTCCCCCTCCAAAATCAAATCCCGGCTTCACCCCGCCACCTCAAAGTTTCCTAGAATTTCATCGAGTTATTGCTAATAATACTCCTCCATCCCCCTGTATTCTTCCTCCAAATCATAAATAAGATAGTCTAGATGCGAAAAAGAATGAACAGATGGTGGAAAGACTTTTCCACAATTTTAAGAATATATTTGGAAACTGTAGGGGGAATAAGTGTAATTTTTAATACTTGATGGGATGGTTGTTCTCTAGTCAGATCCAGAATCTAGGTTTGGGTACGTGGTCGTCAGAGTCCAATCACCCCGTATTGGGGCATGTAATAGAACTTATTGAGTCCATTCGTCGGAGTGCAAATTTGAACTTATTAGGCCAAATTTAGCATACATTTTTGTGAACATGTGGTTAAAGGAGGGTGCTCATGGGATTACGTTGTTTCTTCTCATTCGTCTATTCATATTCGTGATACGAGGCAAGTCAAAATACCCATCACGTATCGCGATGATCCTCACTTTTATTTTTAGTAATTGTCACCGCTCATTTTTTTCAAGGAAACAAAAGATAATTACATGTTCCACATTACCTTCTTCCTATAGAGATGTGCGTTATGATTTCAGATGTGTTACGAAACCATTTATGCAAAAATTTGGTAAGTAACTCAGATTACTTTTGTCATATCCCGAAAAAAAGTACTAGAAAATATCTATGGAATACCTTTTTATTCAGTATAAAGAGGTACCAAACATAAGATAACACTGACACATAACATAAATATCCCTTAACCATCTCACTGTTCACTGGAATCCAATACAAATAAACATGACCATACAAATATATTCCAATGTCTACCAAAGAATATAATTACATCCATCTCAATACAAATCCAATACATAAAGAAACATCCCTGAATAGAATACCGATATATCATCGTCCACTGCAATCCAAGATACATAAAATACCCCAACTCTCCCCAACTCAGTAATCTCCTGCAATATATTCTCAATCTGTTTTACAAAAAAAACAATTGTGCTATGTTATAAATTTGTTTTGAAATCCACGAATAAGTCGTATACTGAAGTTTTGATATAAATATCCACTTTTTCCCCCACCAGGGATTAAGATTTTATTAAGAACCCGTGCGTTTATTTACCTATTCAAACGAAAATGGACAATTTGGGATCCTTAGACAGGAGCTTGAGGTATTTCAGAGTTTGGAGTCCTGAAACTCCTATTTCTGTTTCCAACTCTGTCATAGAGATCGGATTTTGATCCCATTTTATTCCCTCTATCAACGTAAAAATGTTTTTTTCTCGAGCCATCCGATATGAGATAGGGAGATTTGGGACACGCTTGGTCCCAGATCTGAGTTGTTTTGAGTTTTAAGTTGGAAATTCCTACTTTTGCATCTAACTCTTCCATTGGGAATCCAAATTTAATTTTAGCTTCTATCTTGGTTTCAATCATCAAATGAGGGATTGATGTATTATGTTTCAATCGAGCGAGTACGGGTGATTTAGGACCCTCCTGACACAATTCTAAGACTTCGACATCCTAATTGATGGATAAAGTATTTGATTTCTAACATAAGAGGTTCTAAACTCAAAGCCAATTAAAAAAAAGATACCATGCATTTAAGTAAACAATATTTTTTTTTCTTCAAACTGGAGATTTAAGGTAGAATCAAAATTAAAATTGAGATTTTTTTTAAAGAAAAAAGGGAGAAACAAATTCCCCTATCTTTTCCATTAGGGAGTGGATTGAATTTTCTCATCCTAGAGGTTTATCACCGAAAATAAAGGGAAAGTATTTTTTTCACATCAATCAATATGAGAAAAGTCGATCAAAGACTGTCAGATTCAAGGCTTGAGGTTTTCTGAACTGTACGCCTTGGAAGTTCTACTTTTTCATCTAACTCTCTCATCGGGGACCATATTACCATCTCACTACTTGCAATAGGTTTATACTATTGAGCACGAGAAGTTGGTCTGTTTCCCGACCAATCAGTCTGAGAAGTATATTTGGCAGTCTTGGACCCAAGTCATAGATTTTTCAAATTCGAAGTCTTAGAACACCTGCTTCTGCGTCTAATTTTTCGAAGGAGGATGACATTTTGATCCCATGTTTTCTTACGTTTTTTTACCATCAAATATAAGGCCATGGTGCATTCCAGTTGAAATTAGAGTGACACTGTTAGGACTTGTGTTACTTACACCAATGTTTGAACTTTTCTGAGTTTAAAATCTTGGAAATTCTACTACTTGACATTTAAATTTTTCCAGGGAGGATCTTGTCTTTTACTATAGTATTCATCACAAAAACTGCGGAATTGGTTCTAGAGTCAATTTAAAAAAATGACTTTAGAAGGCAGAGGCTATAGCCAATTAAGCAAATAGCATCTTTCAGTCCTTCAAGATACCAAAAAGTGCCATTAATTAGTTTAACTGTGTTAGTCACTTAGAGTTATGTACTTGATGTTTCAGGAACACCGGGACAAAGTTTACTACTAAAAAATATTGATGCTATTTGCTAAACAGGTTGTGTAGTTGAATGGCCGCCTAGTTTTTTAATCAAGCATTTGATTGAGTTTAAACATCAATTTAACAAATGAACTCGTTTCTAGCTTCACAATTTTTTTTAATATAACATAAAAACTAGTGTATATTTCTTTTAGGTATCCAGCACTAAACTTATTAAGCGTCGCTTATATTTTACCTGGGCAGTGTGAACAAGTTTTAATTAAGAATGAGTAGGGAGAAGAAAACTGCGTATAACGTTTTCTTGGGAAATATGTACTTTATTAGACTCAATCTACTTGAATGAATAAGATAACCCTATATTTCCCCTCCTAAAGTTTACTATAATCTCTATCAAAATATGATTAACCAATTGAAATAGCAACTGCTAATGTGATTAAAAAAGTTGATATTATTTTGAAATTCGCAAGTTTCGCAGCTGTGTGAAACTAGTGAAACAAAAGAAACTGAACAAACAGGAGCATAGAGAGACTTACCATGCTCCTAGTTACATGTGCTCATCCAGAGGATTCTCTTGAGGACAAATAATTTTTCAACAGATGTTGTAGTCCGATCTTTCATCGACTTTTTGATTAGTCTCCTCCTATAATCAATTGAACACGTAACATAAAAAGATAAGATAATTAAGAAGCAATCATGGACAATCCCCAAAGAGAGAACATTCATTTTTTTTTATAACCCTGAACCTCCACAAGAACGATCCATTTGGACTCACCCATGCGAGCTATACATGGGACGTTGTGCCAAATCCATCCTAACACACGCCCCGCTTACTATCAGGTATCCGTTGGGGAGTTTCGAACCTTAGACCAACGGTTATTATCCGAGTCTATCAAGTTCGCACCTTACCACTAGGATAACCAAGGTGGATGAGAACCTTAATTAAAAAGAACATTAAGATATACCATGCCATTAATCAATTTCTAATATGGTTGTGTTTAGCGAATTTGGTAGATTTTCAATTTTCGCATCCAATAAGGTTCAAGTACCTTAAGGATTTTAGTTCCCCAAGTCCCCGGATTTCAGTTAGTTTCACACAGCCAAGAGAATCTATTGTTTCTATTTTCAATTCGCATCGCTATTTTTACTTTACATTTTTCTGTAGGAAAAAAAATTAAAAATTAGAAAACAAGTTGTTAATTTGTTAATAATTGCAACTAAGTATTTTTCGTTCTTTTTACTAATTTGAAGAAAATGAAGATCGAGTGACACACATATAGACAAATTTACACAAATTGTGTGTGCGTGCTTTTGTAAATTCACATTTACACATGCGCGCATGTGTGTATGTGTTTGTGCGTGCATTAGTGTGTGTGTATATCACCATAATACCACCCTATTCCCAAAAGCTCATGTTTTGGGAGTGCATAATTACATATACGATTATGTCCTTACTGACATAAGCGTCAAACTCTTGCACATGCAACCAAGTACAAAGGTACATAATTCATTGCCCTTAAAGGTACATAAATCACGTCCCTTTGTATATAAAAAATAATTTTTTTTAAACAGTTGTTTAAAGTAAAAAAAAATGGGTAACACAAGATATACAAACACCACAGTTTTCTGATACAGACCAATAAAAATTAGTAAACAAAATTAGGAAGGAAGCATTGAGATACCATACCCTGTCACTTGGAGTTGCCGCGTGACCATACTGGAGATCAGAATTGCTGGATAAAAAAATAGAACCTATTAGCTATTTATTATTTAGTGGAACTAAAATTTAGATTAGTTCACTATTTCCAACAAAACAATGTATGCCTTCAACAAAGGTAAGTTTGCAAACAAATGATAATTGGATCCATCAAGGGACTAGACTAGGGGTAGGCAAATAAAGAAAATTTTGTTGCTCGAGTTTATTTCAATGAAATTAGAGCCACCTGCTGTTCTTAGACGACATGAGGTGCCGTTTTCGAGTTTGAAGTAGCAATTTACATATATTAAGAACTTTCATTGAATGTATTTGCCTAAGTGGACATACTACTGTCAGTTGTCAAGTTAAAACTACCCATTCACGTATCAGACATGCCTAAAATAGGCTTACATTACAACAAAAGGGGTTAAAATGATCTTGCTACAGTCTTTGTATTTTATCAAGACAAGGGGGAAAAATCTTCCTCTAATCTTATAAGAGACACTATACCTAAAAGAGCGTGTACTGAGAGTGCATAATTACATTACGTGCACAACGAAGTTGGGGATGTCATCTAATGTATCAATTCAGATTCGACGAGGGGTATAGAGGATATGACTAAATGTAAGGAAGTAGTACAGGAGATTATCTTAGAGGAAATCTCATTTTCATGTCAATTTCCAAAATTATTTTGAGTGTTCCAATCCGTGAAGTAGGTCATGATAATTAGTAGGTAAATTCAACAAATTGCAGAAAATTGGAATTGTGGCCTAATATCAAAGATCAAATTGAAGAACTGAAGGATCTCATGCTGGATTTAATAAAGGATTGAATGAAGATTTTTACTCCTAAGTTTCTTTAGTGGCCTCGAGGATGATAAAAAACCTGTAGTTCACATGTTCAACTTAACTAGCCTATCAAGAATGCAGGAGGTTATCCACGGAGTCATTTTCTGAGCAAAACAAGACTATATCCAATCCTTCAAACACTCGTACTTTCCCAGCAACCATCTCAGTTGCTCTAAGGGAAACAAAAGCCTTTGCGACACGTTACCAATCCAGAAATCAAATCTTACGTAACACCTCAAATACTGAAATAGTTCTAAGGAAACCACAATTTATCAATTCCTCGATTAAACATCAATTGATCTCACCGGGCTATTGCAATCCCCTTGATCGCATGGCCCAGTCTGGTCAGTTTTTATGAGGGCCAGGTACACCTCACCTCGAGGATGTGGATCTGGATCGCATTCCTATATACTTTTTTTTCTTCTTAACCACATTGAATTTTATTTTGCATTTGAAAAATGTTTAGTATGGAGGAAAGATATGGATTAAGTGATCATTGACAAATTAGTAGTTGTAATGGATCTGTGGCTAATTGTCGCTTTTGTTGCCTGCATGAACATTTCCATCAGTACATTATATTCCGAGTCCTACTCAAAATGTGATAGAGGTTGTTATTCCTCAATTGTACTGAACAATAAACAATACTCCGTAGTCCGCAGAATAAATGTTGAATAAATATATATTCTGCAAAGCATAATGAGACCTAGTAATTAGTGACTAATCTTAAGTCTATGGATATTTTGGTCTAGAACTTATTTGTCTCTACTTCGAAACTCTCACATTTCCAATTACATGTGAATTTATTAGTGTGCATAGGTTGTCTCGTCTTGATTAAATTTATTAAAAACCGACCAAATTTTATATAAAAATAAGACACTAAGTGGGTATAATACATATATGACATGTCTTTTGAGGTTAAATTCCTCAAATCTTTTGAGGTTCATTCTGTTCAAACCAACCCAGAAATTTTATCTTTGCAATTTTTTATGAAATTGGAAATGATGGAATAAACCCTAACTCCCAACCAAGAATATAAAATAAAAAACAAAATTTAAAGTGGAAAAATAGAAATTTTAGTCTTTGCAATTTGGTATGAAAACGCAAATGAGATATAGCCCTGAACTCTACCAACCCATAAAAATGAATATATAAAAAAAAGGGAAAATATATATAGAAATGGACACACGGAAAATGTCATAAGTATGAAATGTGGCATGTTCAAGGACGATACAACTCATATCAATATAACGGATTCACCCCATCATTCAGGGCAACCATCGATTAAGTAATCCGGTTTATATAAAATGCTCATGGAATTTAGTTGAATCACAAATCGTACTGGAATTTAGATAACTATTTTAAACGCACATATTTTAAAAGAAAAATCCTATGGTAGTCATTCAAAATTTTCTCTGTGAATTGTTTGGTTGTAACAATGATGTTCACTGCAGAAAATGTTACAAGACAAATGCTATGGTAATCATTAAATTTACAGAGCAAGAGAAATGAGATTCTTTAGATTTTCACAATTGAGCCTAAATTAGTCAAAACTCTACTATATGATGCTGGGTTTATTATGCAATAATATATAATAAAAGAGAATTAATTTTGTATTATAGAAATTGTCTGAGAGAGAGGAGAAAACAGAGATCTGTTTCTCTTCTTACCTCTCAACAAACAAATTAAACATCATAGATAAATATGTACCAAAAAAATCATTACTATGTTTAATGAAAGTACCTCTCGTGAATACTCCATAGTTCTTTATCCGAGATCCCATTAAACATCCATAAATTTGTAAGCTTTGTCAAATCAGGTAGTCTTTCAATTGAATTGCATCCTTCAATGCTCAACGCTCTTAAAGACTTCAGCTCCTCAAGTCCCATGATCTCAATTAGTTTCTCACAGCTGGAAACATATAACTCTTCTAAAACTTCAAGATTTGACAAATCAGGTAGTCTTTCAATTGAATTGCATCCTTCAATGCTCAACACTTCTAAAGACTTCAGCTGCTCAAGTCCTGTGATCTCAGTTAGTTTCTCACAGCCGGAAACATCTATTTTTTTTAAAAATTCAAGGTTTGACAAATCAGGTAGTCTTTCAATTGAATTGCATCTTTTAATGCTCAACTCTTTTAACGACTTTAGCACCTCAAGTCCCATGATCTCAGTTAGTTTCTCACAGCCGGAAACATCTAACACTTCTAAAACTTCAAGGTTTGACAAATCAGGTAGTCTTTCAATTGAATTGCATCCACCAATAGCCAACTCTTCTAAGGAATTCAGTTCCTCAAGTCCCCGGATCTTAGTCAGTTCAATACAGTTAGAAGCTAGTAGGTTTTTTAAGTTTTTTAGGTTTGACAAATCAGGTAGTTGTTTAATTGACTGGCAACCCGTTATGTCCAATACCACTAAGGATTTCAGTTTCTCAAGTCCTTCAATCTCAATCAGTTTGTCACAGTTCGAAGCTTCTATTTTTACAAAATTTTCAAAATTTGACAAATCAGGTAATTTTTCAATCAACCTGCAATCATTAATGTCCAGAACTTCTAACCACTTCAGTTCCTTAGGCACCTGAATCTCAGTTAACTCAAGACCAGAAGCCCGTAGTTCCTTTAATTTTTTCAACTTTGACAGATCCAGTATTCCTTGCACTGATGTGCCCGACAAGATCAGGTGTTCCAAGGACTCCAAAACCGTAAGTCCCTCAACCTCACGTAACTTGGAGCAGTGACTTGTATTTAGTTCTTTTAGCATTTTCAACTTCGATAGATCAGGTAATCTTTCAATGGATTTGCACCCAAACATATCCAACCTTTCTAAGGATTTCAACCCGCTCAGGCCTCCAATCTCACTCAGCTCCGAGCACCAACTAATCTTCAACTCTTTTAACATTTCTAAGTTTGAGAGATCTGATAATCTTTCTAGGCGTTCACAACCTGATGTATTCAAGTATGTTAACGATTTTAAATCTTCAAGCCCATCAAGAATTTCTAGGCCTTCACAACCTGATGTATTCAAGTATGTTAACGATTTTAACTCTTCAAGCCCATCAAGAATACGTAGACTGCTACATCCCGTTAACTTCAAAGACTCTAGAGTTGCAAAAGCGGAACAGTCGAGTCTTTCCAAGGAATCAATCCATGAGAGATGCAGAACTTTCAACTTTGTTGCCATCTGTATGTACATCAACAACAGTAAAATATAAAGTCAATTTGCTTGTCAAGCGGAACAATCAGATGAATTAGAATGGCTCACATTCGGCGGACACCTTTGTGCGGACTTAAATGAGTTTCAACAAAATGCTTAACTCGTTTGGCTCCAACAGAAAAAAAAAATTGTTTAGTCAGACCAAATCCCAATAAATGGTTCAAATGGGTTTGCAAAAAAAAAAAACTGTCCGGCCACTAACATTACACTTTTTTTCTCACTCTTTTGTGTATGGGTGTAACGTTTTTTTTCTGACTCTTTTGTATATGGTTGAAATGTTTTTCTTTACTTTTTTTACACAACTTTTTTATTTTGAAAATTATGTAGCATTTAAAATCAGAGAAACAGCACAATAATGGTGTATTTTTGCAAACTGATTTGTCTGAGTGGTCAGAGAAATTTTCTGGCAGGACGAAAGTGAGTTGATGGTTTGATTGGGATTTGGTCTGAAATGGGTTTGTTTTTTTATTGGAGCCAAGCGACTTAAGCTTGGTCGTTTTGATGTAACTCATTTAAGTCGACAACATTGTGCATATGAAGCTGAGATAATTAAGTAATGACGACTGCTATGAATCCCAAATAAATAAAGTGATGTGATAGGATGCTATACCACCTAATATTGTTTGAAAATATTTAGAACTTTTATGTGGAACTCAAAACATTATTATTATTAAATAATAAGAATAAAACAAAGATTTTATTCTATCACACCTTGATTTGACTCCAACCCTCCCAGTCATCTGAGATATTGTATCTATATAGTTGGAGGATAACAAGATTCTTTAGCTGAAAATTGGGTAGACCTAAATTGAACCGGTATGACCTACACTCGAGCCATCTTAAATTCGAAAGTTTAAGATCCTTAGAATCTCCAACGAACTTTACATTTACCACTCTAAGATACCTCAGTTTTTTTAACTTCATCAAATGTTCTCCTGCAACATCTTCATCTGGTTCGTCAATATTCAGAGCTACAATCTCTTCTTTACCCTGCCAAACAAAAAAACTCATGAATATTAAATATTATTCACAAGCATGTTTTTCAAAGAAAATTTTAAAGATTATTTCAACTCAGTGAAAGTTTATTGCCACTCCTTTACCGCTTGTTATCTCATCTGAGGGCTTTTTTTTTTTTTCGAATGCCCAACTAAATTTAATTCCTCTAGAATTACGAAGAAACAAATCTTTACGTGGTAAATTTAGTCCCACGCAGGAGGATTTAGTTGTATTCGATCAATGTATTTATATTGTTAGTTGTTCATCCTCTTGAGCGATTTTTTTAAAGAAATGGAGATGGCAGTTGAAGGGGTTTATGAGAAGTTATGGGACTAATTATAATTATAAAAATATATGGGATGAGTGAAAATTAAAACTTTCAAAATGAAATTGAAGCTTCAAAACTATAAAAATAAATGATCAAATTTATGCCGCATAATCTACACTTTTTAAAATACAAACCAACTTGTAATTTTTTTTAGGTGACTGTTGTGTCGGAAAAAACAACAACCTAAAGACATGAATTGTCACCCCTTCGGTTCAAAGACGAAGTCCTTAAGTTTTATTTTTAGGTTATTAATTTATTTTTCAGTATATACCAACTTATAAATTAAATATGTAATAAGTTAACTATAAGATCTATATACGATTAAATTTAATACAAAACAACCCTAATTTGAATTCATAAACTATATGTCTCCTAATTTGAACCCTAAGTAAAACCATTTTGTATATTTTCTCTATTACTAAGAACATTTTATGTATTGTTTAATATGGGTGGGGGCTTGATTTCCCACTCGGCCTCACCTGGCCCCGTCTAAGGTTGGCACCAATTACGATGGACACTTATCTTTGTTATTAATTAAATATGGCATAACATGAAGTTATATTTTAAAAAATTATATCATTTATAAGTATTATTCAATTGTTTCTCACACACACACACACACACACACACACACACACACACACACATATATAATGCTCTTGTGCGGACTAGTCCGCATTTTAAGAATGCGAACCGGACATGTGTCATTTAACGGTGCGCCTAGAAATTATCACCTAAATTATAGGCACACTCTCTCTCTTTTCTAGGCTCACCGCCAGGTGACACATGTCTGGTCCGCATTCTTAAAATGCGGACTAGTCCGCACAAGAGCAAGACTGTATATATATATAAATCACATAGTTAAAATCAAGCAGGTTCTTGGAGGCATTCAATATATGTCCTCTCATGAAAAAAATTAAGAAAATTCATGGACGGGTAGTGCTATTTCTGCATAAATTAAGGCCTAATGCCCTCCTCACTCATGTTTAACTGATGGTAAAAGTTAATATAATTAAGTTTCTTCACATGGGTCCTTGGTGATCCCCCTTGTGGTTTACAATAAAATACAATATATATTTAAAAACCTGCAAAGTAATTGTATTTTTTTAAAGCAATTTATTTTTTACTTAATTAATGAGCAAATAAAAAAGTGCTATATAAGGAGACTAAAATTAACAATGCCTTTAAATTTTACCGTACAACTCTCTAACGCGTCACATTCATCCCCCCAAAGCGACAACCTACTTTGCTCCCCAATTTTTTTGCCAAGGTCTCTAATCTGATCGTGCATCCATATTTCACCATCATCTCCAACTTTTATCAGAGACCTTCGAATGAGGATCTTAATTCCAGTTTTTGGAAATAAGTCGAGATCCTCCCACATGTACCCAAACTTTTTTATATTCCGTCTAAGACATGCAATATCAAGAAATATTTCTTGCTGCTCATTCTCCAATGAGTCATAGCTTATTCTCAAACTTTCAAAGACGTCTTTATTAGGTATTTTTTTTAGCTTTTTCAATGTCTCTTCCCAATAAGCTTCGTCCTCCATAAGAGATAATAATGACCCTATAGTAACAAGAACCAAAGGAAGCCCTCCAGCAGTATTTACAATATTCTCTGCGAGCTTGTAATAATCAGTTGGAGGAGAGTTCTTCAAAAAAGCATGCTTGCTAAAAAGTTGAAGAGAATCAATGGAGTTCATGAATAGTGGTTCGTAACTCATATATACCTTCGATGAATGTTTTTTTCCAAGAATGTCTAGAACCTCCTTGTTTCTTGTTGTAATTATGATCCTACCTCTTGAACCAAACTCATCCCCTTTTCCTACAAGCTTATCAAATTGGGATGTTTCATTTACATCGTCAAGAACAATGAGAAAGTCTTTCCCTTTTCTGATCTTGGAGATAAGTTCTTTTTTCAAATTAGTAAGACCGTTGGGATGCCTTGAATTTTCTCTGACATCTTCAAGGAAGCAACAACATTCAAAAAGCTCACAAAGATGGTTGTAGATGACCTTAGAAATAGTTGTCTTACCAATACCACCCATGCCATGGATTCCAACAATCCGTACACCATTCGAGTTGAGATCTAATAATTCATTCATTTTTTCTATGTGATGATCCATTCCAACCAAGTTGTCTGGTAATTCCATGAAATTCTTCTTTAAATCTGATAAGATCTTTTTAACAACCCTCTTAACGAGTTCTCCTTCATGCCTGCCAGATATATAATTAACCTAAAGTGAGAAAAAAAATACTTAAATGGAAAAAATAAACATCAAAGAGAAAAGAGTAACGAAGTTTTCGTTCTTTATATTTTCAATCTCGTGAGAATATAGTTAGAGAATGAACAAAGAAACAAGTAAAGAGCTAAAGTAATAAATAAGTAAGGGTTATTTGGCCATTAATTATTTGATATTGAGACAAACCTCCACTTGTTTTTTCTTGGGATTTAGCAACTATTTTGATGAAAAACGTGTGTTAACTGTTAAACTTGCCTTTTTTGGACGTGATCTTCCCATTATACCCCTATGTATCAAAACCCAAATTAAAATACTATTTATAGATTTTTTATGGAAAGGAAAAGTGTTTTATTTTTATGAAAGACCGTTTTTTATAAAAAAAATAAAGGTTTTAAATAAAATAACACTTATTGTCTACAAATTAAAAAACAAATTTGACTATTTAAAAACAATTTTATATGACAAAAATTATTTTGGCTATTTAAAAAGCTATTTTGACCATTTAAAATTTGTTTTTCATTAAAAAAATTATTTTTGAGTCTTTTATATATATATATATATATATATATATATATATATATATATATATATATATATATATATATATATATATATATCTGTTTCATAACTAATTATTTCATATATATAAGGGAGCCAAACGAGTAAATTTTATTAAAATAAAAAAAAATGAAAGAAGAAAACAACAAACCCGAAAAGAGTGGCTGAACAAGAAATGGTCCCAAAGCCTAGTAGATTAGTTTATTCTGCCCCCACAAAGAAACTTACAAGAAAACTCATAGTAAAAAAAACTCATTTTTCATATAAATGTTTTACATTTTTAACATGACTTGATTGTCTAATTTTTTTGAGGTTGGACTAAAGTACAACTTGATGATTGCTGTAAAATAAAGAGGACACAAATAATTTATAGAGGAAGAGTTTCTTCATTTCATTTATATTGTATAGTTTAGGGGTATGATTCATATTTATAGTACAAATGATGATATCTCAAGAGACCCCTTATTGATTGTGGAATGCAAATAGACATCCACTAAATACATGTTAGACATTACGGCTGAAGTCCTGCGTGAGAAAGATAAAATGGGAACCGATCCCATGTTTTTTTTGTTTTGCCATCCATAACTGAATAGCTACAGCAGTTAGTCATCTTATGATTTTGAACGTGGGTGGGAGTTACTCTAAATTGTGATTGGTTGTATTTGTATGAATAGAACTAGCAACAAAAAATTTAAATACTTGAGATCGGCAACTAATGATTCTTAACAATTGGGACTAAACCCCATGAGTCCCTTATAACAATGATGCATATTTTTAACATTTTCCATATAAATTTTTTCTCGAGGAAGTATGAAAAAAATTCCTCTAATTTTTTTTTCACGTACTCCACTCAAATACACTAAAAAAAAAGTATATACTCATCCATATTTTCCATGACAATTGTCCTCAATCAAACACACCGCGTTAACCAAATAACCCTTTCATTAATATATATAATTGATATAGCAATACATCCATCAATATAACCATACATCCATAAAATTATATTCACAATTTATATATAGCAATACATCCATCAATATATATATAATTGATCCTTCACAGTTATTTATAAATATATAAAATTGTATTCACAAACACACAATCTATTTTTTATTAAACAAACACAATTATTAAGGTGTAAACAATTATAATATGATTCATGAAATAGTTGCATATGTCAACTATATATTTATGGTACCGATTATAATAATTAAGGTGTAAGAAACAGTTTTTTTAAGTTTCTTAAAAAAAAACAGTTTCATATAAAAAAACAGTTTTTTAAATAAAAAAGACTATATATATTAAAACAATTTTTATAAAAAAAAATAGTGAATAAACCGTTAATTAGTTTATATAAAAATATTTTTTAAAAAAACAGTTAAAAAACATATTTTTATATATATAAAAAAGAGTTTTTATATAAAATAGTTAAAATAGTTTTTAAATAGTCAAAGTTGTTTTTAAAATTTTTATGTAATAAGTATTCTTTTATTTAAAAATCTATTTTTTTTATGAAAAAATGTTATTTATAAAAACAAAACACTTTCGTTTTTTATAAAAAAAATCTATGAAGCAGTTTATTTTTTGGGTTTTGGTATCGAGGGGTATAATGGGAAGATCACATCCAAAATAGAGCACTTTAACAATCAACCCACGTTTTCTGTCAAAATGGGTGCTAAAGCCCAAGAAAAAAAAAGTCGGGGTTTGACTGAGTATCCAATAATTAATGGAGAACAAAACCCATATAACCCAATAAATAAAACTAGTGTTAAAAAAATCCCCACATTGTCTCCTGGCACTTGCTATATCGCCTCTCCTCAGCCATAAGCGCCAGGCTATCATCTCTCATTTTTTAAGGCAAAAATATATATATTCCCCTTGCAACCAAATTAAGAATCCCTTTTTGAAATTCAACCATTTTAAGTAAAAAAAAATTAGTTACAAATTTATCCTGAATAATTATATGATACCTTTGGAATAAAATACATGCATCTGAATCATTGTTATCTCACGAATATTGTTGGTATGGGTAACATTTAATCTCACTAGGTTTTATATACTTAATTTGGGACAAACAAAAAACGAAAACAAGTCTCTCAATATGGGACACGACTCTTTGGCTACTATGGTATGTAGTTTTATTGATTGAATGATTTGATTCAAATTTTATATTGAATTCCTAACCTTTTGATAACAATATATTTTTTTGATATTCTTTTTAAAATATATATAAAAATGGCCTAGGTGCTAGGTGACCTCCCAACTTTCGCTTTCTATTTTTTTAAACATTAACTAAAATAGCTTAAGTAATAATTTTTTTAAATTATTTACTTGCTATTTCAATCTCTGACATTTCTAGAACTTGTGGCTACTTGTTATATCTTAACATTTAATAATATAAATTAATTATGCATAAATACTCAAAATCAGACGAGTTAGCAAATGTGATTGAGTGAACGAATTACCCGTTAGTTTCGTTCTTCAATTCCAAACCTTTCAAATTTCCGACCTCGGTGAGAGCCTTCTTCCATCCTTGGATGGTCATATTTTCAAAGTTTGCCGCATGTTCGCGAAAGGCCTCCTCGTAACACCCCGTTTGATGTTTTACGTCAGACGGATCTACATCGTAGAAAATAGGGACAATCTTTTGACCTTTAGTATTCTTGCACTGGACAATGTGGGCGAGCTCCTTTAAGCACCATTTACTATAAGCATAGTTCTTTGAAAATATTGGGATGGATATTTTGGAATCCTCAATTGCTTTAAGAAGCTCGGGTCCGATCTCCTCTCCAACGCGAAGCTCATTATCATCCCGAAAAGTACAAATTCCGTTATAGACAAGATCGCTATAAAGGTAATCAGTGAAGCCCTTACGAGTGTCTTTGCCGCTGAAGCTCAAGAAGACTTCGTATGCCCCTCCTGGAGTTGGGCTTTGTGTTTCCCTTTTATTGTGCTTTGGATTTGGCTCCTCAATCTCCATTCCACATTCTCTAAATTTCTTGTTACACTTCATTTCCCTAATCCCCCTAACAAAATCATGGAAGACATTAAATATCATGCATGTTTAACATGCATGACACACAAAAATGTGGCATATGCTACTATATTATGTGGACATATATATAAACGAAACACATGGATATTCAAATAAAAATCTTGTCAATTTCAACACAATCACAATCCACGAAGAATTTCTATATCAGTTCTGCAATACAAATTTAATATCCATATAATCCCAAGTAAAAAATATAGTATTGTGGCTTTCACTCATATATCACCAAAAACATCTGTATATATTGTAGTTTTACCTTCATCAAAGAAAAAAGAAAAGTAACCATATGATTTCATTACATCCATATCAATCCCAAAAGTCTCTATGTTTTACATTACATCAATGGAAAAGTTAAAAGAACATCACAAATATTTCATTGCTCCTTCGATTCATCAATTTTTCTTCTCAATGTCAAACTTTAAGTTACATAATTGTTTATATGTGTACTTGCATGAGACTTCAATTCAAACTTTTCCAAAAGAGAATGATTTAACCCTACATGTTTTTACCATTGTTTTTAGAACTTCAAATACTTAACCCCCTATGATAATAGCATATTTTGATACAACCCCCTCAAAGTTGAAAAATTAGACATCACCCCCTCTATTTGTGCCATAATTAAGCATAACCCCCTATAGATTGACGGAGACTGACATCCGTTGGTCTTTGGAGGTTATGTCTAATTTATCATATTTGAGGGGATCAAATCTAAATGTGGCATTAATACAATGGGTTAAGTAAAAAAAAGGTAGCATATACCAAATAGTCCCTTGAACATTTTTTAATATACGTTTAGTCCAAGTCTTTTTATTTTGTTCCAAAAAATTTATCACCACATAAAAATACTAAAAAAAAGAGTTCCTGTGAGGGTCGCCGGAGCTCCAGCAGTGGGACACAGTGGGGTGGGGGGTTGAATGTCGTTATTACAGACCTTTAAAAATAAGAGAATATTGGTTAAATGGGTGTCTGAGGGACTTTTTGGAACAAAATAAAAAGGCTTGGACTAAATGTGTATTAAAAAATGTTTGAGGAACTTTTTGGTAATTGATCCAAAAAAGAGGCATTAAAAGTAGGTTTTAATGATTTAATTAATTATTTATTTACTAATTAACTGCATATTAATTAATTAATTGATTTTTTTACGAGGAACGACGATCCCTTGTGAATTCCTCATCCTTTTCGTGGAACGAGAGTGTTTTATAATTATGTAAGTATGCATTTTTAATTAAAACATTTATTCATTTATTTATTTATTATAATTAACTACTAGCTAATTTTTTTAATTATTATGATTGGTGTCTTCCTCAGAATTCCTAGTGTTGCACCCTTTATTTTGAAATCAGTAGTACTATTTAATTATTTATTTACTAGTTAACTACTAAATAACTAATTTAAATTTTAGGATCGGTTTGGGGATTCTTGAATCGTAGCCCTTTTTTCCGAGTTGGACTATTTTTTAATCATTTAATTATTTAGTTGTAAGTTGCATTTATTTATTTTTTAAGTATAAATTAATTATTTAATTACTACAAGATGAGTGTTCCCTTGACATTCTTTTTTGCGAATTGAGAGTCTATTGTAATTATTTATTTATTACTAAATTTATTATTAATTAATTAAGTAATTTTTATTAATTAAGGCTATAATTAGACTTAACAACCTCAAAGTTAAAAAATTAGGAGTAAAATACAACGTTTCCCCCTAAACTATTGTCAGATTTCAGTTTGCCCTTATTATTTTTTTAGTCTCATTTTACCCATTTAACTATTGAGCGGTTTCAAAATGATCAATCCATTAAAAACTATTTATTTTTAGAATGAAATAGAAAAATCAATATAAAAACATGTGAGTTTACCAAAATACCCCTCAAAATACAAAAATCAATTTCAAAAACACCCCACTCTCTCTCTCTCTCTCCCCCTCCCCCCACCATTTCACATGATCGGCATAAACATTAGAATAATAAATAAGTAATTGCAGTGGGTCTTACTATTTTTAATGTTTTAACCACTTAGGTGAAAGAATTACCGTAACTCACTTCTAATGCACCGGCATGAAATCTAGTGTCCTTAAAAGTCATAATTTTTAAATAGGACTATTAATTCGGACAATGAGAGTATATATTACTTAGCTGAAAAATAAGAGAAATACACACCCATTTTCCAACCCATAGATGGTTGCATCCCTTCAAGCTAAAAGTCAAATGTAACAAAAAAAAAGGCTTTTGGGGAATAGTCCAACCCAACTCAAAAGTGCGTAAAAATAGGACAGCTCGGACAATTTTATAAATTTGGTTCCTGCACTACCAATAAAATGACCAACATACCATTTGACAACTCATACAAAAAAAATTCATTAAATCTTTAAAAGTCCGTCACTTCAAATTTAGAAATTCAAAATTCACAAAATTTATATATTTAAAATCTACTCGTCGAGATCTATCAAACAACGCCCATATTCGATATTTTTTGACAAAAAATCGAAACAGATAAATTTACTACTTCACTAAAACCTCCATTTTTTTTTGTGGGTGGGTGGGGGTGGCGGGACTCCATTTTTTTCGGCAAAAAACCTTCTCCAGCTATGTCAGTAGTGCCACTGGCGCGGCGGACATAAAAAATGAAAGAAATAGTCGAAGAGAAAGAGAAACGAGGAGAGATAAACAATCCGACGAGAATTCCGTAGATCTCCGGCCAGGATTTCGGTGGTTGGGGTGGGGGTTGGGGAGGTTATATGTTTATTTTTAGAAAGATAAGTATAAATACCTCTTCTCCTAACTCTAAAGAGATCACACAAATAAATATTATTGTGCAATAGGACCTTTATTTATAAACATGAAAACCATCCTATAAATCCATGGGTCAAAGTCTCTAAAAAATACATAAATAAGAGAAACAGGTTAAAAGTTTCATTATGCATCGCTAAAACAAAAATTAAAACATGGAGACCTGTACGAAGGTGAATGAAGGAAATTGAAGCAATAAAATTCTTACTTATTGAAACCAAATACCCAAGAGATCAGCTCGTCGATTTGAGCTTTGGAGAGAAAATGGTTGACGGAAGAATTTTCTTTCTTATGGTTTAGTGTTTGAAGACAAGGCCAAGGCCAAGGCCTAAATGAGTATATGTGGACTTTAATCTCAATGGGTCAAGTATCTTTGGACCCTTTGAATGGAAGACTTGGTTAACATTGTTTGAAGACAAGGCCAAGGCCAATCCCACGCCACAAGTGGGACCATAAGTTTGTTTTTTAGACCCTTCCCATGACCAAAAGAAATTTTGAAAAATGGTAACGTCTAAACTCAATGCCATAAAGAAGGTATTCATCATGGGGTTAACCCCAAAGAATTTATTATTGGCTCGTGGGTACAATTATATATATAAAAAAGATTGAACCGAGAAAAAAAAGACCATGACAATAATTTATTGTCAGTAAACAAACCAGGTCGGTCGTTAAATAAAATTTAATTGGAGAAAATTGTGTCATTTTACAACCTACCCACATTTTCATTGATTTTTTTTTTTATTACAGGAAACATTTGGGATCCTTTTTTTTACATTTTAATAGAGTTTTGGTAACGTCTTTAGTCAAATTTATCTTTTGACTTTTAACGTCTTTAGTCAAGTTTCTGGGGCAGATTTGAAAATTCCAGAAAAAAGGAGGAGCTAATTCACTATTTTCAGATAGTAAGGGAGGCTGAACATGAACTTAATTTTCAGAAAATAGTAGGGGTGGCAATTCGGATCAACGGGTCGTGTTTCGGAGCGACACGACACGACAAGATTTTTTCGGACACGAACACGACACGACACGATCTCCTATTTTTTTTAGTTGACATGAACACGACCCGAATAAAAAATAATACCGCACGACACGACACGAATATACTAAAATTTCTTCAATTTAAACGCCTAAAAAACACGATAACATGACAACACGACACGACTTATAATTCAGACACGGACACGACACAACACGATTTCGTGTAAAAAAAAACACGACACGAACACGAAATATCGTGTCAATTTGCAGTCATTCTCCAAATTTAAAGAACGACTAACAAATTAATTATTACTCAATTTGTCTGCCACAAAGAACTAACTGATAGGGGCTGAAAAGTATTTTTTTCTGAAGTGGGAATGCAGCAGCCCACGAATTGAAATTCTTCTGCCGAAAGCCCCCAAAATGGGACCCAAATCCAAACTTTACTCCTCCTTTACACCACACAAATTAATTATTATACTTCCATTAGGCAACACCAATAATGCTATCCCCACTACTGACACTTAATTTGTCTGCCACAAAGAATTGACTGAGTATTACCCATCTGAAACCACCGGAGCTTCAATCAGTGCAGATGTAACAGCAAGTGCTGCTCCAAGAGATAATGTTGTAGGAATGATCCTTCCTGTTAAACTAGGAGTGGCAATTTGAGTCAACGGGTCGTCTTTTGGGCCGATACGACAAGATTTTTTCGGACACGAACACGAACACGACACGACACGACACGACACGACACGAATTCGTGTTTTTTTTAGTTGACACGAACACGACCCGAATAAAAAATAACACGGCATGATACAACACGAATACCAGAATTTCTTAAATTTCATCCCTAAAAAACACGATAATACGACACGACTCATAATTAAGACACGACACGACTTCGTGTAAAAAAATACGACACGAACACGAAACATCATGTCAAGTTCGAATCAATTTCGAATCGTTCCGTGTCATTTTTTCGTGTCAAACCCAGAACAACAGCACCAATACCATGCAAATGGCGATGAAGGTCCAGTTGAGTTACCTCTAAACTAAGATTGCCAACATACACAGTAGTGTATTGTGGGTTGAAAAATTCTATTACCCCCAAACTTTCAACTGAAGGCAGGTGGACTGAATTATGTGGCACACACACTAGTGGGCAAAAAATTAAGAGGCACTAAAATCAAATGGAAAAGGACGGGTGAAGAATTTGAAAAAAAATATTTGTTTCAAATTAAAATAAAAGATATACCTTTTCTTCATTCTCAAATCACATGCAAAGACGGTCTCATTTGAAATAAAAAATTTGTTTCCTTCAACAATCTTCTCTCTTACAATAAAAAATATATATATTTTAACTGTTTAATAATAAAAAAAAACGTTTTAATAGTAATTTAAAAAATATATTTTTTCATAAAAAAACACTTTTTAACTTTTGCAACTGTTTAAAAAAAATTAAATAACTGTTTTAAAATTTTAAAATAAAGTTTTGAATGTTCCATAAAAATACTAATTTAGAAAAAAATAAGGAACTATTTTTAAAATAAAAAAAATATTTTTTTCATAAATAGTAGTTGTTTGGTAATGAATGAGGGTATTTTGGACAATTTTAGTCTCAAAATGAACTACTTAACGATCAATTGACACAATTTTTTTATTTACTAAACACGAACACGTCTCAATTAAAATATAACACGACAAAGTTTTTTTTTCTTTACAAAACACGAACATGATTCAAACAAAAAGGATACATCACGAAATATTTTTTTTACCAAACACAAACACATTACAATTAAGATACAACAAGACACAAATTTTGATATTTTTACCTAACTTGAACGACTCAAATAAAAAGCGACACGACATGATTTTTTTTTACCAAACACAACCACAATTAAGTTAAAATGTGACACGACACTTAACAAGACGAAATCTTATTTTTTAGCTAACATGAAGACGACCCAGATAAAAGCGATATGCATGCAACATGAAATCTAATTTTTTTTACCAAACACGAACACAGCTCAATTACGCGACACGAAATCTTTTTATTTTTTCCTAACACTAAGACGACCCAAATAAAATGCGACATGACACGATAGAACAATAAGTCATTTTTTTTACGTTACACGAACACGATACAAGATGGAATATTTTTTTATACCTAACTAGAAAACGAAATATTTTTTATACTTGTGTCGTGTCGTGTTTAATTAAGTCGTGTTCGTATTTGGTAAAAAAAATACAACTTACGTTCAGGGGTGGACCCACCCCATCCCGAAGGGGTGCGACCACACCCATAACAATCTCATAAATTTCTGCTGGGTATAGTAGAAAAAAAAATTATGGACCCATGTGTAAGTTATGAAAATAAGGGGTTAGCAGCAAATAAATCTTTTGGGGCAAATATATAAATAGACTAAAGAGAAGAATTTAAGTCTAACCTAAATCTATTATCTCCCTCTCTCTTTCAGCACTCAGCCGCCTCTCCTGTTTATTCTCTCTCTCGGACAACTCTCTTCTCCCTCTCCTCTCCTCTCCCTCCCCCTCCCCTTCTCTCCTCTCCCTCCCCTTCTCTCCTCTCCCTTGCAAACTGGCGCAGCGCTCCTCCTCTCCACCCACGGTGTTGCTGCCAAAGAAGCAGGCAGCCAAGCAGGAGCTGCCGCTGCCCGCTCCTCGTCTCCTCTCCCCTGCAAAAGTTTTGACACAAATCAGGTATTGCTGAATTTTTTAGTTGTTGAATTTTTTAGTTATTGTTATTGTTGTTAATCTTAAAGTTTAATAGTTTTTAGTTGTTATTTGAAATTAGTTTAGTTGTATTTTTTAGTTGCTGAATTTTTTAGTTGAAATTAGTTTAGTTGTTGAATTTTTTTAGTTATTGTTATTGTTGCTGAAATTTTTACTTTTTGTTATTATTGTTGAAATTAATATGCTGAAATTAGTTGCTGATTTTTTTTAGTTCTTGTTATTATTGCTGAATTTTTTATTTTTTGTTATTATTGCTGAAATTAACTGCTGAATTTTTTTAGTTTTTTATTATTGTTGCTAAAATTAGTATGCTGAAATTAATTGCTGATTGTTATTGTTGCTGAATTTTTTGGTGAAACTATTAAACTTTAATTTTAATTAGTAACTAAAAGTATAATTTGATATAATGTTTCAGATTTAGGCAATTATGTTGAAGTATTTCAAAAAGATCCGTGAAGAAAGTTCAAGTCAACCGCCACCTACACCATCGGCCCCCTCGCCACCCCCTCCTCTACCCCAACCCAATGTTGAGGTTAGTTTGGATGAGTACCCGGCTGATCCCGGGTTCAGAAAACCCATACAAGAGTATGATGTTAATGAAAGAAACGCGGTGCGGTGTTACTGCTTGGCAAAAGGTCCTTTTCAACCTAAAAATTACGACTTTCCTTGGCGTCTTTGTGCTAAGGAGAAACGTAGATTTAGGCCTTTATAGTTCAATGATCACCCTAATTGGCTTGAGTACAATATAGACAAAGATATGGCATATTGTTTGTATTGTTACCTTTTCAAAGCGGAGCAAAGTGGTCTTGATTCCTTTGTTGGGGAGGGTTTTAAGAATTGGAGAAAGAAAGACAGGTTTAATGTGGATGTTGGAGATCCAACTAGTACACACAACAAGTGTGTAAGAGTCGGTGAGGATCTTATGAAACAAAAACAACACATTGAATTTTCTTTGGCTAAGCAATCTAGCCAAACACAAGAGGATTATCGTGTTCGTTTGACTGCATCAATTGATTGTATTAGGTTTCTTTTGCATCAAGGCTTGGGATTCCATGGTCACGATGAGTCCGATAAATCACTAAATAAGGGGAACTTTCTTGAGCTCTTACAATTTCTTGTTGATCACAATCCACAAATCAAGAAAGTCGTACTAAGGCAAGCTCCCCAAAATCACATGATGACATCGCCTAAAATTCAAAAGGATATTATTAACTCAATTGCAGTTGAGACTACAAAGGTTATCCTTAGAGAATTTGGAGATGATTATTTCTCTATCTTAGTGGACGAGTCTCATGACATATCAGTGAAAGAGCAAATGGCTGTTGTCTTGCGTTTCGTGGATGAAAAGGGGTATATTATGGAGCGTTTTCTTGGCCTTGTACATGTTAGTGATACTTCTGCTTTGTCACTTAAGGCAGCAATCGAGGCACTTTTATGCAAAAATGGATTATGTATTTCACGTTTACGTGGGCAAGGCTATGATGGAGCTAGCAATATGCGAGAAGAATTCAATGGGCTTAAAAGTTGATTTTAAGTGAGAATGAATCTGCTTATTATGTTCATTGTTTTGCTCATCAACTTCAATTAACCCTTGTTGTTGTTTCAGAACATCATACAAAAATTGCAACATTCTTTGAAATTGTCACACAACTCACAAATATTGTTGGAGCCTCATGCAAACGAAGAGACATTCTTCGTGAGAAACAATTTGAGAAGATAACAATAGGGATATGCGATGGAGATATTTTGACAGGACGGGGATTGAATCAAGAATTAGCAATGAAGCGAGCAGGTGAGACACGTTGGGGCTCGCATTATGGCACACTTGTGAATTGCTTTGCTTGTTCTCCTCAGTGAAGGATGTTCTTTTCATTACTGAAGAAGATGCAAAAGATCGAAAGCATAAAGCTCAAGCGATGAACCTCATGGTACTTATGCAATGCTTTGAATTTGTTTTTCATTTGTATTTGATGAAAACTATTTTGGGTGGTTGCAAATGACTTGTCACAAGCTTTACAAAGAAAGGACCAAGATATTGTGAATGCCATGAATCTTGTGAAAATAACTAAGCAACAACTACAATAAATGAGAGAAGATGGATGGGAGTCGTTATTGGGTGAGGTTTCTTTATTTTGTGTAAAGTATGAGATTCATGTGCCAAAGATGGAAGAATTGTTTGTTGTTATAGGAAGTTCACGTCGCAACCCAGAAGAAGCCACAAATCTCCATCATTATCGTGTTGAAATATTTTATGCGGTGATAGATTTGCAACTTCAAGAGTTGAATAATCGTTTTAATGAGGTGAATACAGAGTTGTTAGTATGTCTGTATTCTCTTGATCCAAGAGATTCATTCTTCACATATGATAAGATAAAGTTGCTTCGATTTGCTGAGTTCTATCCATCGGACTTTTCTTGTCAAGAATTAATGATTATTGGGCATCAGCTTGATAACTATATTGTGGATGTGCGATCCGATGAACAATTTGTTGGAGTTAATGGGATTGGCGGGCTTGCTATAACGATGCGTCAATTGAACAAGCATCGCACATATCCATTGGTTTATTTGCTTATGAAATTGGCACTACTCCTACCTGTTGCAACCGCGACGGTAGAGAGAGTATTTTCTGCGATGAAAATCATTAAAACTTCGTTGCGCAATCAAATGGGAGATGAGATGATGAATGACTGTTTGGTGGCATACACTGAGAGGGAAATAGTGTCCGACGTTAACAATGAAGATATCATTCAACGTTTCCAAAAAATGAAGATCCGAAGAGTTTTATTGTAGAAATCTTATGTAATTTGATCTTTGTAATGCAATTGTGCAAGACAATTTGACTATCTATATATGTTAATTTTGATTATATGTCGCGTTTTTTTTTCGTATGTGTTTCGCCCACACCGGGATAAATTCATGGGTCCGCCACTGCTTACGTTTCATTTGAGTTATAAGTTTTTATTATAAAGTATCTTTTTACAAATAAAAACTCGTTTTATAAATAAAAACCTGACATTTCTTGAAATATTTTTTATATATATTTTTTTGTAAAAAGTTTTTATTTATTTTTTGTTAAATATTTACTTTTATATTTCTTGTGAATTAGAAATTGTTACCGGTCTATCTATGTTTTGGAACTTTATAAGTTTTGTTGGCCATTGTTCCCCAGATGTGATAATGTGATAATGTGATAACAGTTAATGGGTTTCTACAAGGGAATAAAAAAAGATAACAGTTAATGGATATTTGTTTTGTTTTGTCTTAGATTTGTTAGCAGTTATTGGGTATATGTTTATCTCAGATGTCAAAGTTTTTGTTTGTTTATGTATTGTGGTGCATACCGGGTATAACCGGTTTCATCCATTTGTTTTACAGCCAACTTCTTCATTCTTTTTCATTCTATAATTATTGCTTTACACATCATTCAGTTGAAGGATATTAATTCGAATATTTGATTACAGTAGAAACGCTCATTGTGGGTTATTCTCACCCATCTGGACCAAGATTGACAAGGACTGATGTTTCTTGCCTCTTCAAAACTAGGAGAAGCTCTTGTTATACAATGCAATGTGAGCATACTTATAAATATAGAGGTAAAATATATAACGTTAAAAGATCTACTGTGTAATACATGCCTTTAATGTAAATTTTTTTATAAAAGGCTAACGAATATATGTATTTCATTTGTAGAATATTTGATGCGAAAAATATATTTGCATGTAAAATTGGAATGCAAAAAATAGAATATTTAATGATGAAGTAAGGGGAATTAATTTATATAATTATACATTTCACATCATGTATTCACCTGTATATAAATCTGCACCATATATACGTATCATTATATTACAACATTCACACACATGTCGTAGATATATAATTATCCACCCTAGTAGTAGGCACTCATCGGGTATTCTGTAAATGTTGTTACAACCGAATAGGAGGCGACCATAGTTCCCTCGAAAGTGACTGTCCCATACCAAAGACGACTCACCCCTATAAACATATGCTATGACCTGGGGATTATACTCTCCCTGCATTCTCTAGCCACGGGATTCACCCACATCGCGCAACCTCCTAAATAGCATTAGAGCGGGTATGTTTTCTTATAAATATTATTCACACAAATATTTATAAATCATATACATATATACTACACATCACCGCATATATATATATATATATATATATATATATATATATATATATATATATATATAATCCAGGCTACCGGTGTACTAGATACGTAACACTACTCTAAAACATGTAAGTCTACAATCCGACTCATTTTCAATTAATCATGCACTAATTAATTTCATTATCTTGGTGTCACTCTACCAAATATACCCAGACTATCTCGTTTGGCCCGAAATTCAAAATTCACAATTCATTATTCAATTTCTTTAAATTAAGATTACCCACTTAATCTACAAGGTTTCACATTACTCAATCGTAAACCTTAATTCTCTAATTGGATCTATCCTCTATTAATCCAAGGGTAAATTATACAAATTCAAACCCTAATTTATAAATCCCAAAATTCATATTCATCTAAAACAGGAACATTCATCACAAATTAACAATCTGGCCTGAATCAGGGGAGGGGAGAAATCTGTCAGAATCAATAGGTCGTTCAAGCGACCAGCCATGTCGTTCGAACGACACTAGCTTTTGCATGAACGAGACAATAGGTCGTTCGAACGACCCTAGTGTTCTCTCTCCTCTTTCAGAAAACCCAATCCGTCATTAAAGCTTTAAAACCTTTGATTCTGTACAGATTATACCCCCCAAACCTTCCAAGATTCATCATAAATCCACCCATTTGATTTTCTCAATCTAACTACATCATCTACACAAATTGGGGAACCAAAATTCACATATTCTTATCATCTCTAAAGATTTTTAAATCACAATCATGAAATTCCCAAATTCAAATATGGAACTAACCCTAACATATTATTCAATCCACACCTTCTATAATATAAATAGGAAAATGCAATCCACACCTATAATATAAATAGGAAAATGCAGTTATTCAATTGCAAGTTAAACCACTTGCCTTAGGGTTTGTAAAATCAAATCCTTTGATGAAGATGATGGGTTGATTCAAGGGTCTCTTCTCTTGTTCTTAGATTAATCTCCCAAAATCTCCTCTAATTGCTCTCTTCTTTGGCTCTCCTCAATTTAATCTTCTAAAAATGAATTAAAGTTCCTTCACCCTTCCACAATTAGGGTTATTAACTCTAATCCCGTTTTTGGACTTATGACCTTCTAAAAAAATCCAAACACTTATTTGGAAGCTCAAATGTGTCTAGAAAAGTTCTGAAATCTATAATATACCTATGGCCATTCATTTCGAAACTATTTCGACTCTACCAGACTCAATCGTGCACTCAAAATCGCCATCCGAATAATTATTTTTAAAAGTTAACTTTCACCCATTAACTAATTTAAATTCCCTCACTTTTTAATTAACACAGTTAATTAATTCTTATCAATTTATGACACTAGTAATTTAACAATTATTGAATTAATTAATTAAAATAGAAAGCCCATAAATTACAAGGTGTCACATTATGTTTTTAAAATTAATTTTTTAAGAATTCTAGTTTTTAACTTCATTTCTTTACATAAATTGTGTTTTAAAAGGCTATTTTATAAATATAAATTTAAAAAAATTAAGAAAAAGATGTTTTTATAAAGTAATGTTCACGTTCAAAATCTAATATAAACTGCATATTTTTTAGAGTTATATATAAAAAAAATATTTATTATAAAATGTTTTTTATGTGTAACTCAAAAAAAATATTTTTTTATAATAAAATGTATAGTTTTTTAAAATAATCCATAAAATTTGCACGCTAACGTAACGTTATTAAAACAGTTTTTTTTCTTAAAAAGATTATATCTATATTTATAAGAACAACATTTTAAAACACAATTTATGTTAAGAAAAGAAGTTAAAAACTCTAGTTTTTAGGAAATTACTTTATAAAAATACAACTTTTATATATAATAAAATAATTTATACATATCTTTATAAAATCAACTTTTGTAACGTTTTTATAGAAATAAAAAGTTAAAACTATAGTTTTTATAAAAATAAATTTTTATTTATATTTTTACCAAAAGTGTATTATTTTAAAAATAATTTATATTATAATATAATTTTATAAAAGATAATATGCAAATATATTATTTTTTTTATGAAAGATGAAAAGAGTCTTACATTTATTTTGTAACGTTATTATAGAAAAAAAAAGAGTTAAAACTATAGTTTTTATAAAAAAAATAAATTTTTATTTATATTTTTACCAAAAGAGTATTGTTTTAAAAAATAATTTATATTTATAAAACAATTTTTTGAAAAGATTATATATATATATATATATATATATATATATATATATATATATTTTAAGAAAGATGAAAAGAGTTACATATATATATATATACATTAGATTCTAACGTGCGCTTACATATTAAGTAGTAATTGTATTTGAACTTCTATTCTAATTGGGCAAATTAAGTGCCTATTAGTAACTCAAGAATCACCTAATTAGAATTTATGGGGTTCTAATCAGACACCAATATAAAGAAGGGTTCTGGTCCCCAAGGCTAATGCACTCAAAACAATTTCCTCCTCATTTTTCATCATTGAGAGAGAACTCATAGAGAGAGAGAAGGGGGGAGGGGGGGGGATTAGTCTGTGGAAGACCTTTAACCCCCAAGTCTCATTCACCGCTATGAATTCAGGTACATGATTCCAACATTTTTTTTATGTAATCTTGATAATCTAATATGTTGATATTAAGAATTTTGTCCCAACAAATATACCCCTAACAATTTGAATGGGGAGGCCCATATCTTCCCAAAATGCCGTCGTTCTGACACTTTCGTCTTCCTATTGACCTCGTCGAAGGTCGGCGATCATCGCCGAACAGTAGATGCTTTTCTCCAAGGCTGAGTTTGGGCCCCATTCATCCTACAACTTTAAATAAGAGGGGTAAAAAAAACTAACTCATGGGGCAACAACTGAGCTGCTTTGGTGAATTTCTAGGATCAGCACATAGACATGGAGGTTGTGATTAAAAGAGGGAAGTAATTTAAAAGAATAAAGAAACTTTTTGACCGGACTCCCGCGGAAGAGGACGGAAAAGATGAAGAAAGCCTTAGGCTCTGATACTAGGGGTGAAAATTTTGAAAACGGCGTGGCATCATCAAACGACACATAACGAAATTAACACGGCTTATCGTGTTCGGATCATGTTCGGGCCTAGATTATTGGACCCGCTGTTGTGTCATGTCGTGTTCGTGTTTAATTTTGCCCATGAAATTGACTCGAATTGGACCCGTCAAAGATACGATAGTGACCTCGTTAAGACCCATTATGGACCCGATTGAAAACCCATTAAATAAAAGGCTTTTATTAAAAAATCCCAATCCATAAAACATTTCAACTCCCTCTATTTATCACAAAACATTCCAACTCCACAAAAAATTCCCCCTCACAAAACAGTTATGTTCGGTGCTCTCATTTCCGATGTCCGGCGCTCTCATTTCCAGCGCTGTTTGCTTTGTCCAGCTGCAATTCGGCTCGTTTCCTTCATTTTCGGTCAGCGCTGTTTGTTTTTTTTTCTTTTTTTTACCTGATGAAAACATTATAATGAAAGTTTGATTTTCATAAAATGTTTTTTTTTCCTAATTTAAAACGGTGTTTGTTTCTCAATCTGAAAGTTTGAAGTTGATGTTTTGTATAACATATAATCTGAAAATTTTGTATAACAAGTAAGGTATTGATGTTTTGTATACTTCAATATTCAATCCGAAAGTTTGATTTTCATTACAAAAGTTGATTTTTTAGTAAATGCAAAAAATAGCTATTTTTTATGAAAAAACATTGTTGTTTTTATTACACAAGATGCGACTTGAGATGTATTTGGATGAATCAAGAAGTCACTTAGCAGAATAATTGGATGTTTTAAGTTTTTGGAGAGCTCATCAATACTGATACCTTGATCTTGCATGTATGACTTGTGATGTCTTACGTGTCCTTGTATCCACGGATAAAATTAACTATATATTGAAAAAATTATAATGAGAAGGCTACATTACAAAGACCCTTAAAGGGATATAAATAGGACACACACTAAATCCTAACCTAACATGAGAAACACTAAAAATACGTAAATAACCTTAGCCATTGGAGGTATGACCAAGACATAAAACATAATAATAAATACAAACACCATATTCCAACAGGATATGACTGTGGATACAACGGGGTCCTTTGACAATTTTTAAAAAGTTAAATTCTTAAACCTTATTCTATACAAAGCCAACCGAACCCTTTGGGTTTGTGTCATTATTGTACTAAAGAGGTCTAAAGGTTTAGGATGAAATCATATCCGTTCTTCCTAGAAAAATACTAATTTTTATAGCTAGCTTGAAATTCTACAGAAGTTTCCACTAGTTCTTCATAATTGGATAAGTAGGGTAAACATAGTCAAAGAAAGACTCTTTCACGCTAGCCACTGGAAACATATATAGGATCATGTACAAGAGTGAACAATTCAAATTTGGAGGGCAAACAACCTAGGTGCTCTTTTAGTTCAAGTTTTCTGTCATTTTCAGGAATACCAAATTAGTTAATTCACATATATGGACCTATATATTTCCTGAAATCTAATGGGCCAAATGCCATATAACCACGACCCAATTACGAATAAAATGTCAAATCACAATGTCCAGCACAACTTATAAAAGTTTGCACATACAAAAATCCAAACATTAGCCCCAAAATAACTCCGTCTAATAAGCTCTTAAAAGCCTCATCAATCTACAAATTAGAAATTGGTATAGATAAGTTTACCTGCAAAAGTCAGACAACTAGAAAACTGCAACATAATTCAAGCATCCAATTGTATAAATTTGCCAAATATATTACTAGTGCTATTTCTTTTATTTTACCATGCGTAAAGGCGTATTCATATTCTCAATTTAAAAAAATATATAGTACCTACTGTTTACAAGTTAGCCTAACTGTTAAAGTGGCATTGCTTCCATTTCCTATCAGTATCTGTGCTCATTGTATGATAGTAATGATACTTTCGTTCATTTCTTAATGAGTTTCTTTTAATGATGTTAAGTTAGCTTGTTTATATTAGTATGTTGTTCTTCATTTTTTTTACTTCTTTAGATTTCTAAAATATGTTTTATTTCCTTCTCTTTAAAGTAGGAAGAAATTAGGAAAGAGTCTTGCGCAAGACCCCCTCCTCCACACACACACACACACACACACACACACATAATATAATCTATATAGATCAAATAACCAAATAGTCATTGCATGCAAAGATACAAGTGTTAATAGATACATCCCTGAGATTATTTGCATATAGAGAATTTTGGGTGCCCGAACCAAATTAGTAGGGTTTTAAATATCATTGTCTTCATCTGATCAAAGTTTTCTCTACCCCACGACTAGGGGTGTCAAATCATGTTTTTGGTCCGGGTTCTTGCCTCGGGCATGGCAACACTCATTAAAACACGTACAAAAGCCGACTTCTTGTTTTTTTTCACTTAACACAAACATGACCCGTTTAATTCATGATTTTTACACCCAATTAAACCTAATAGGAAATTAAAATAGAATAAAAATACGACTAACACGATTCATAGTTTTCACACGAAGTCAAAAAATCCAACATGAAAATGATTATGTTCGTCAGTTTCTGGTTAATTTTGTGTCATGTTATCGTGACATTTCCAAAATTGTCACTCTTGCCCACATATCTGTTTCAAACTTACCTAGTGTAATCTTCATCATTCTACACCCTGAACCTTCTAATTTCCTTGCACCTCATCTTGTGTCTACCCCCTCTTTGTTTCACTCACTATACTTATCAATCATATGGGCCAATTTTGTTCACACTGAACAAATGATAACACTGGTGAAATAGATTGACTGCATTGATATTGTCAATTGAAGGACAACATTGGAGAGATATGTCCATTATCATTGAGTAAGCAGTTGAATTTTAGTTCTCGCTTGGTTTGAGTTTTTCTGCTTTCATGAATTTCTAAATTGGTAAAAACAAATGGAAAGCTTGAGTTTTTATGATATCTTGACATGATTTGTGATACTTTTTATGTGAACTTACTATTTTAGAATCGAAGAAAGCACAAAAACTCGATCCAAACAAGCACTTAGGGAATCACATACGATCAAATATTAAACTTCAGTGCAACATTGTAAAAAAACTATAGTTATGCAAGTGTTTCATCTCATGCAAAGATCATCCTGCAGGTAAGTAATGACCACAAGCAAACAGTTTTAAACCCCCAAGTCTGATCCAGATATCTTTGAATAAGATCGTATACAAAAACTGAGATGTTATAAAACAGAATCCAAGGGCACATGAGTAATTCCAAATGCTCCCCACATTAGAAACATCGTTGACGACCAGAAATGTTGAGAATATCTAAATTTCCTAGGGTTGAATTACACACTATACAAACTCCATAATATAATACCAAGAAAGCACCGACACTTTGTATTGGGCAAGTGTTGAATACACCTGATAACCATCTTGATTTTTTCCTCATTTTATAAATTTAGTTGTGGTGGGGTGGGGGGGATTGTACGGGGAAGGATATGGCTATGGATACGACAGGTCTTTAGGCAATTTCGAAACATATTTAACTTTTACAACTTGTACCGTATAAAGCCAACTTAATCCTTTTTTCTCATTATTGAACCGAAGAATTCAAAAGTGGGGAAATGAAAAGGGGTTTGAGTGGATCAAGGGTTTAGGATAGAATCATGGAAATGATATATAATACCCATATCTGTATCGTGCTCCTTGAAAAATACTAATATTTGTCGCCATCTTAAGAGATTCAACAGAAGTTTCCACCAGTTCTTCATAATTGGACTAAAACAATTAAAAAATCAGATTCCAACTTAATATCCAGGTTAGAACAACTCTTTATAGTCCTACAATGGCAGACAACATATCCTGTGAACTCAATGGAATGGCTCAAATATGCCCAACCTCCTTTTCAAAGAGAGACCCGTTAATCAATGGAACATTTTAGCTACCTGAACCACGTGAACAAGAGTGTACAATTCAACTTAGGAGGGCAAATACCTTAAATGCTCATTTTGTTCGAGTTTTTGCAATTGCCACGAATACCAAATTAGTAAATCCACATATGAAGTCCCATAATCCATGTTTAGAGTTAGAATCGCATAATGTTAATTCATTTCCTAATGCTCAAATGGTACATGTGAAATTACCAGTTTAGATTCTAGGAAACCAAAAAAACTCGAATAAAACGAGCACTTCTAGGTTTGATTTCAGCTGAAACAAATCAGAAAAAGTAACTTTATACAAATATTGACCAAGAGGCTTGATGGGTAAGGAAATGAGGAGGGTAAAAAAAGAACACCTTGTAAGAAGGGAAGTTGTTTTTAGAAACACGAGAAAGGGGTTTGGGTATGGGCAGTTTAATCAAAGGTCACCCCTAGTATAATTCCCTAATTAGACACAACCCTCCACAACCTCACAACGTTGTTATTGCATTAACATGGCCCTATAATTATAATCTTCAAAAGCAGAAAAATTTTCATCAATTGTAAGAAACTAAAACAATTGTAGATGGTTCAAACACAATTAACTCGATCAAATTGGGTTGGAATGGTATATATGTGTATTGATACATATATACAAATGTATGTATTCATCCGTTTCTGAGATTCAGATTGAAGCTTCATATAATTTATAATTTGAAGAAACAAAACTGATTGATATTAAGAAATATTTTATTAATTGAGAAACATTTCATGAACAACATAATTTAGGGGTTTGGGGGTGGGTAATTTAATTAAAAGTAATTTGTCCCACTAGTGGCAGTAGCTTTGGAGATTTCCACTTGAACAAGACTTTTTTTGGTGCACAATAATTTGTCGTAAGTATGGTACTCAAGCCATTGGACGGGACTCAAATGCGGTGGTTAGGGGAACTTGTCGTATTCGATTGAAGTTTTATTCACCATGACTGATTCCGTTACTTAAAAATATTAATCTCGGCATGAGAAAAGGGAATAAAATCTAACTCAGGAGGATGCTTGGGTGAGGGAAATTTCTTTATCTCATCTCTCTATGAGGCAGAATAGAATGCATCAAGATAGGTAAACTATGGAATGCATATAGATGTTGCCAAGATAGGGAACAAATCTCAAATTTGAACTTTTTAGTACTAATAAAAAAAAATCAGTTTTATTTTTTATAGGATTTACTCACTATTTGTATATAGATAACTATCAATAGAGAACATTTAGCTCTTCAAATCAAGAAAGTTTGTTAGCTGGATAAATATATTAATCAAGGGAAAGAAGTAATTAGATTAACCAAAGTGGTAGGGATACAAGAGTACATCAGGAAGTCTCAACATAGGTCACATAAAAATGCCACAAAAAGATAGCAGAAAATTCAAAGAAGTCGATAATTTCCTATTTAAGCAAAGACTGAAAAACTGCACCAATTGACGTATATTACAGTAAACAAAGACATGAGGAATTTATACAGGAAAACCCATGTTCACAAGATTTTGTTGAATTATAATACATAAGTTGATAGCCGAAAAATCTATGAGCCAAGACGATGACAAAACACTGCCTCTCTCACAAAAATGCTATTCCCAGTTCTTTCAATATCATCACGATATTTCAAAGGGAATCAAGATAGGATGAAAATTTGCAAATCATGGATGCATTGTATATTCAACACTTAGAAGTTACAGAGATGATATCCAATGTGACTAACTCACAAGAGACGAATGACTTGAACCGATGCCAGATACACTATTGACCCCCAAAAAATGAGGGGGCGGGGTGATATGAAAACCTTATGAATTATTAAGCAAGGGGTAATTTGAGTTTATGCTCCTATATATTTAGGCAAACAGGCCTTGGACCCCACGATTTTAATGTACACACCTCCACCCCAAGAATGTTAACGTTATTTGATTATTTGTGACTTTTTTTTTTTGGGGGGGGGGGGGGGGGGGGCTGATTGGAGCAAAAGTGGACAAACTCGAATTCGGGGACCAAGGTTAGTTACGCTTAAATGTATGAAGGCCAAACTTCAAACAACCCAAAAGAAAATTGTGAGGGTAATATCTTAGTGTCATGAAGCTTATAAATAAACGTAAATTGAAACTCAACCAAAATCCCCCCTCTCCCCAACACACACGTATGATGATACCAACCTTGCTTCCCCCCTTTGGTTCTACAGGCAATGGATAGAGCTCGTTGATTGGGTCAAACTAAGGATGTAAGTTTGAGGTCCTTAATAGTTGACTTGGTGACATGGAATGGAATCAATGCCTTAGTTGACATGTTAAATGGGACTAGTAGGTTACTTCTATATATAAAGGTTCATTTTGATAATATAGATTACTGTGTATTAGTTCATTTTTAAATAGATGGGTTAAGAGAAGATTTTGCAGAGACGTAGTAAAAAAGGCGCTGTTCAGCAGCTTGTTTTTGGCTCCCGAAAATATGGTTTCTTTACTTATTGATGATCCCCAATTAGAGCAGAAGCTAAAAGAAATCTATGAACAAGTGGGGTCTAGATCTGTCTTTCTATTCTTAATCCTAAGTACCTCATATTTTCTTGCTTGCTTTCCAATAGGCACTGGAAGTTCTATAACGGGTAAAGTGCAAGGAAAAAAACTTAGCTATGCAGTTTGCAATAAACTGTCCAGAATTATTAATATACAGCTAAAAAAGCTCTAGCATTTTGCATTTTTCTGCAAATACCCCACCAAGTGTTGGTAATAAACGTCGCTGAAAAATCCCCAAAGGGAAGTGTTTGCAGGAATTGCATAATTCAAGGCGTTTTTTTTTACTAATATTAGTTTAGAGGGGTTTCTTGCAAAAACTGCAATGTGCAGTGTGGCTTCTGCACTTTCTCCTTTTATAAATGAAAATCTTCATAATTATTGGAAATTTCCCCAAAGTGTTAAATACTCTTTCCACAACCCTAAATAAACAAATCCCTAATCATTTGGTGATGGTCTGTAATTATAGATCAGTCCAAATCAAACCTCCTAAAATCGGATAATCCCACTACAACAAGCATAAGAACCTCAAATCTGATTTTACTTTACACAGTACTCAACTGATCTCTATCAATTAAGGACTCCATCAGTTCCACTAAATCTATATATTTATTTTCATCTGACCCTTCATAATTGGGAAATGGCTTTGTTTAATTGAGAATATTGCTCTAAATAAAGCCAAATGGAAACATAAATTCATATATCCCGACGTTAGATAATTGATAAAACGCTTTGTTGAGGTAAGTTGTAATAAAATAACAGTTGAAACTACCCACCCAAAAATTAAGAAAAATTAAAAAAAAAAGTTACAACAGTTGTATGGCATGGTATCATATAATTTATGAAAATGTTTTTCTTCCAACTCAATGAACTCATATTGTCTTTCTTTTTCAATGATTGCTCAAATTTTATTGGTTTAAGATAGCATATCATCGGAAGATAATATGTTGTCCCCATTAACCTGTCCCCCAATCAATTTTCACCACGTGTGCTGATTTGCACAGTCAGTAATCATTTATTGGATAACATTTTGTGAGGTTGTCTGTTGTCTATGCAAATCAGCACACGTGGCGAAAATTGATTGGGGGATAGAGAAGGGGACAGGGTAATGGGGACATCAGATTATCTCCCCTCCCTCCCAAATCAATAGTCATTCTTTCCTTTTGCGATATCCCAGATTAAGATTCACTTTTCTTACTTTCCTTTTTTGGCCGTAATCACCGAATCGCCAATTTCCACGATAGTGAACAATGTTTGATCTCGGCCATTGATTAAGCGTATCCTTAAAAAGTCATTTTTTATAGAGACTATTAATTTGGGACATAGGGAGTAAAAAATTTACAATAGGCAAAGTAAACTTGTAAAGATTTCATATACATTATTTACATAGAAGTTTAAAAGAGAGGAACAACAAAAGCATATCAAGCAATAAAATACAAAATAATCATTTACAGAAGATAAGAGGCAGAGAAAATAGATATTGCAATTCCAATACATCGATATGTGCTACAGATATTTTTTCAAAAGGGGAGAAAAAATAAGGGAGAAGAATGTCAAAAGGCCCGATATCCATAAGATTGCCTCACAAGCTAATTAGTTAACAAATGAACATTTCAATGGCCCTTTTTTCCTGCAGCTTTTACTGGGAACTTTAGAGTTGAGTTTTTAAGTGTGTGCGTTAAAACAATATATGAAAACACTAGCAATGATAAATTGATAAAATCCAAGTTTAGCCATCAGGCCCTAATGCATTGATTACCTCATTAAACCAAGTTTAGCCATCAGATCCTAAGAGTGAAAGAACTCATTAATTACCTCAAACATCCTCTATATGGGAAAAGTACATGTTCCCAGCCATCATCCTAGCTAATAATCATACATCACTTGTAACTTCAGGAGTTACCCTTGGATTCCCTGCAGGCCACATCAGATAGAATCAAAGGCTTGAAATTGAAAAGAACTTGGAATACATGCTGATTTGCTTGGGGCGGAGTAAACTTTGACATGGATCTATCTAATAGCAAAAAAAAACTTGAAAAAAATGATTGGGAGGAAAAAATTGAAAAAAAAAACTTGGAAGGCATCTATCTAATAGCAAAACATGTTAAAATTCGCAAATATTTATAAAAAAAAGGGTGTTGTTAAAGGCACCCAAATTTGTCTCCAGAACACCACATAGAAAGTTAAAAATTTGTTTTACTAATGGCACCCAGAAGAAACTACAACATTTTTTAATTTAGAAAAAACAAAAAATTATACTTAATAAAGAAAATTATTTTTTCAACTTTAACACAATCGCCTCTCTAATACCACCACCAATCGCCTCTCTCTCCACTAAGGGTCACCACCACTTTAGCATTTTGTTTTCATTTTCAAAAACAAACTGGCAAAGAGCTGAAGTGATTTAATCTACATCAATATTGATTTTAAAGGAAAATTGTCCATTTCTCTTTCTAATTCTCATTCGCCTCAAAAGTAATAGTAGTGAGTACAAGGGGTAGCCGAAGGCATTATTTGTAGGCTAGGTTTTTCCTAGCGAATATAACCCTGAATATAGAGTAACACTAGAATATTCCAAGGGAATATTACCCTCAATCTAAATAAAAGAGAGAGAATGAACAAACAAGACACAATAATAAATTAGTAAAAATACAACAAAATTCCGCGTCTAGCATACACATCATTCTCCCTCTTGAGAAAGCTCGTCCCCAACATGGGAGATAGTTAGCAACGGAGCGAAACATCCAAGAGAGGACTGCCCCTCTTGAGAAGGAAGTCATCCTTGGAAAAGGCCATGTAAGACAAGCAAAAGTGGGCTGGTCCACTTTTCAACAAGATAAACCAACCCATAAACCTGTTTCAAACACGTGTATCCAGCTGACTACCAAACGAACCCCGTACTCTTCTTACTATCGTCAGTCTCCCCTTCAACAAAAAACTCATCCACGAGCTTTGAAAGTTGGAGCAGAGTGAACAATAACTGAGATAAGCGTAGAGGAGGAACAAGAAAATTATGGTGGTAGACATTATATCTCAACTCCAAAGTATCATCCCCAAAAATAGCACGTGAATGGTCGAAATATTAGCAGGAACTCAAGCCCAAAAATATCTGAAGAACCAACCCAAATAATAGAGAACACGAGTCCAAAATTTAGGGCCAAATAGCCCAATCTTAAAAACCGCAGCAGCTGCAAATTGGGGGGGCTGAAAAATTATTTCAGAAAGTTTCTGGAGTAGAATTGGGGAGTATAGAAATTTCAGGGGCTAAGATGCAAATTTAAGAAGTTGAGGAGCAAAAAAATAATTAATGAAAAAAATATGTGCAGATTTGGAAAATCCAGAAAAAGTACGGGCTGATTTGTAATTTTTTAGAAATTATAGGTGCTCAAAAGTAATTTTCTGAAGTGGGGATATAGTTGGAGATTTCAGAAAGGGTAATTTCAGAAATAAACTCATAAATAGGGTAAGACCAATATTTTAAATCCCAGTCGTGCAAGGCGTCGCGATTTGCCTCCGAACTCGCATCGCGCAAATCGTGTCACACATCGTGCAAATCGCGCCGCGCATCGCACAAGCAATTTGTGCATTCCAGTTTTTTAATTCGAAAAACATATAAAATAAAAAATAAAAAAATAACATTTTAAAATGAAATTTGTAAGAAAGTAACATTTTAAACTGAAATTGGTAAAAAAAACAAAAGTTATATTTGAAACTATTTTTTGTTAAAGTTACCAGACTGAAAGTCATAAAAAGCACTAAACTCAAAACCATGTAACTATGGAAGTAATGCAAGTTAAAAAAAGAAAAAAAAAAGAATCTTTTCTTCTCAATATGCAAAAAAGGGGAAGGTAATTAATTTTCTCATCTCTCGTGTACACACGCAAGAAAGGAAGTCATCATTTATTTTCTTCTCTCCGAATAGACCTCTCTTTCCTCCACTCCTATACTTAAACACACGTTAAAAGAGGGAATACAAGAGAATATATGAGGCCCAAAGACTTGGATCCCAACCCCTAAACTAATTAGAGATACTCCTAATAAATACCGTCTTATTCTACTAAGATAAAACATTAAAAGCAAATTAAAAACACGACAGAAAAAAACTGTTCAATTTTGGACCCCATATCCACCCTCGACTATGTAAATGAGTTTTATGGCAGAACAAAACGGAAGCCAATTGTGTGGGTGGGGTGGAGTGGGGTTAATTAGGTGCCAATGTTCACAACCTCATTATATGGGCACCATAAGCTTCTCAATTAACTTATATAACTTATATGGGAGTATTATTTATCACATAAAAATGTCAAATAACCAGGCTTCTCAACCTGTGTTCTGCATTCCAGCAGCTATACCCTTCATGGAGTGTCCTTGAGTCCCGGGGCGTACTCGCTTGTAGGGTTCAGTTTCAGCAGCTGAGCGACTGGTTTGCTGGACTCCATGATCTCTTTTGAGAGGTGAGGCCGCACCTTCACATCATAGCTGGGGTCACGGATACGTTTCAGCGTGTACGCTTGGAGCACGAAGACAGAGTCTTTGTTTCAAGTATGGGTCTCCTTCAAGGAGATCCTTGTGCCCAGCAATCTACACGAAAATAGCAAAGAAAACAAATTGACAGGTTATTGATAATTTCCAAGATCTTCTATGTCTGGACATGTATATCACCAAACTATGAATTACACATTTTGTACAATGCATGAAACTCCCTAAAAGGCCGGCCTAGTGTTGCAACTAACCCTCTAAATTATGAAAAAGCAGAAAATATTCCTTGTGTGCTAAAGATAGTTTTTAAGGAACTGCATATGTTTGCACTTGTACTTCAATTACCTGAAGGAGAAGGCTCTTAGTTTCTTCATACACAGCCCTTAGGCGCTCTCCAAACGACCATAATTCTTCTGACATGAGGAGCTTGTCGTACAAAGCAGCAATCCCCGGGTCTCCCTTAGCAAAGACCATTTCAACCAAATCGATTGTCACTCGAAAGAAAGGCCATTCATTGTACATCTCCTTGAGCATTTGGAGATTTTTTACATCCTTCTCGATCACATGCTTAAGCGCGGACCCAAATTTGAGCCAGACTGGGAGATGAAACCTCGTTTGGGTTCATGCAAAGATCCACGAGATTGCTTGGAGTGATTCGATTCCACCACTTAGCTTCCGTTTTGATGGACGACTCCCGATGTTCATCCGACCGTACTCCAATTCCGGAGTTGCCTGTGTCCATTTTAAAGAAGAAAGAACTAATATTATTTTACCATTAGCCTTGATTGTTTCATAATTCCAATTAAAAGAATAATATGTACAGTACATTAAGAACACGTTTGGTTCTCCCCAACAATACCATAATTGTTTTTTTTTTTAATTTGAAATGCGTATGTATATAAACAAGAAACAATTAAGTTACCATTTAACGTTCCTTTTCTATTAATGCTAATCGGAAAATACATTTAAGGGTTGTTTTTTGTCCAAAAGAATACAATTAGAGTGTTTGGGGACTCCAATTTCAAGATTTGGGATTAGAATTGTATTTTATATAAAATTTGATCTAATACCAATTCCAAAGCATAGAACAGAGCTCCCAAACACACCCTGATTGTAGTTCTTTTTTTCAACTTAATTTCGACCAATGTATTACACGAGTTTTTTTAAATATAGTTGGTTTAAATAATCAATCAAAATTCAAGTAGAAATCTTGTCTGATGCACTGTATAAACTCATGTTATATTTCAAAAAGCAATAATTTTGCTACGAAAAAGAGATAATTGAAGGATATAAAATTTACTTACAAGCCGAAATTATTCAACAAATCAGGGTTCTTGGAAACAATGGACCGATATGTAATACCCCGTATTTTTGGCTATATTTATTTTTGGGATTAATTAATTAAATGCGTATTAATTGGAAATTAATCCGGGTTAAAATACTAGCGAGATGTGAGTTGGTATTTGACTATATTTGAGTATATATGATTATATATGAATTTGGAATTATGAAAATTGTCGTGAAATTTATATACGGCAATTTGGGAATTTTGTTGAGACGCGTGCGACCGCCGCGTCATGGTGTATTATTTTAATTATAAAAGTGATTTTTAATTCTATTATCCGTATAGTCGTTTTGAGTGCGCCAACGCGTCCGGAAGGGTCGAGATAGTCAGAAAACACTAGCCGGGGGTTTAATTTGGGTCCCGGGGTATTTTTAGGCCATACCGGCAACATAAAGGGCATTTCGGTAATTTTGCATTTTGGGGGAATTAAAAGTGACGAAAATTAGCTAAGTAAATCTGATGTGGATTTGACCCACTAAGCCACTAACCAACCCTTAATGACCCTATAAGCTACGGAGGTTATCAAATTAGGTTTCCAACTTTCCCAAAGAAAACCCTAGCCACCATAGCCACCTTTGGAGAAGAAAGCTTGGAAAGGGAGAGAAAGAGAAGGAATTCTGCAGAAATCTTTACAAAAACAACACCAAATTCAGAGACAATCAAGGCAAGTGATTTAAATTACATTCTTTATGCTCTTAATAATCATACTTGTTTGAGAGATAAAGGAAAACCCATGAAATTTGAAGTTATTAGTTTAATTTTGGGTATAGTTTTGCATGTAGAAACGTGATTGGAAGATTGAATTCAAAAATTACATAATTATGTGATGTAAAAACGGATTAAATTCTGGGAATTGATGATGATAAAAATCTAGGGTTCATGTTCTTGAAAAATTGGGGAAAAGTGTAGAATCTTGTGATTTAATGATGTTTAGGATGTATTAATCCCTTAAAAGATGTTAGTATATGACCTTAGTATGTTTTAGGATGATTGGAGACCTTAAAACATTGATTGGACGAATTTTGGTTGAGACTTGAGGTGTTAAAATTGGTGAAAAACGAAGAAGGAAAAATCTGGGCTCGAACTGGTTGTTCGTTAGAAGAGCCTCCCCAGGTCGTTCGAACGAGCCTCGTTCGAACGAGCTTCTAACGAGTTGACTAGTCGCTGCTAACGAAAAGGAATTTCGTTCGATACTTCGTTCGAACGAGATCTCGTAAGAAGGAACAGTTCGTTCGAACGAACTGGATCTCGTTCGAACAGTCTCGTTCGAACGAGACTTCTAACGAGCTGACAGTTTAATCTCGTTCGAACAGCCTCGTTCGAACGAGACTTCTAACGAGCTGGCAGTTTGGGCCTTTTTGGCCTGTTTTGATTTTTGGAGTCCCTTAAACTTGTTCGAGGATATAGATAATCTTCCCTTGATTATGTATTGATAGATTTGGGACATTTGGGTTATTATGAGGAGTAAATTATATACGAGTGATTTAAACTAAAGGGATGGTTGGGTTGAGACGTGAGTGTCTACTACGACGTGAGAATAAATTATGGCGCGTATGATTATAAACCGAAATCGTATAAAGTGTGTAAATTATATATTGGTACTAGAATGAGAATAGTACTACAATTAAACTACGGGATTACTAAGATGGGTGTTTACTTAGTATTGGTATATGAATTGTGTGTATGACATACCTACCATACTTGCTATCACGGGAGGTTTGCGTTCGCTTAGGGCCCTCTAATCCTTGTGTTGCCCGGATTTAGACTGGTTACCTTAATGAACATAGGTCAGAGAAAGACTTATTGGGATATTAATAAGTCCGCTGATCGTGGGAGCGTAGGTATGTGCGTGACCCATGTGATGTGACTGTGTTCGCCTCCATTATTTGTGATGTTATCTGTGAACTATTCCTGAGAGATTCGGAATATGTGATCCTTATGTACGTGATGTACCGGGATGGATAGCAGAGTATGTGTGCACCGCAGCCTAGTCTCGGGGTGCTTATATTGTATATTTATGTTGTGGAGAATATACGCTTAATAAACTGGAACTTTCATATGGTATTGTGTGTAACTATGGAATATCATAAAGGGATAATCTATAACGAGTTGTATTACTTATGTATGAGAACCTGAAATTACGTTAAGCCCTATTTAACTGAGATCGTTATAATGTTAATGGGAACCGAGTAATAAGGGTAGAACCTATGGCAGTCTAGCTAGATATGATGTCACTTAGCTAGTAGTTTGTGTCATTTTAGATGGATACTTACGTTAGGAGTGCTCAGTTAGAAGAGAGGTGAGAATTTCATGTGAGTGCACGTCCTAACATGTACTTTGCATTTAATGTTTTAAATGTTTTTAAAGCACTTGCAGGTTTTTAAAAATATCTCCACATTCGGGCTCTGACCCGTTTGCTTTCAAATCTTTTTCTTGTAAAACCATTTTTAGGTGCCCAGCCACAAGGACACCATGCATAGGATACTCATTCAGGTGGCGAGCTGTAGCTGTTTGTGGAAGCTACAGGGAATTGCATATAAACGCTTCTTTCATTTGGATTCCTGATTCAGTATTCATCAGTTGTAGGGCATGTTGCCCATTTCTATTAGAGACATCTTTTCATTTCAGTTTTTAGACTTTGGCATGTATTGTTTCGGTATTCAGTTTTTAGTTAATTATTTCTGTTGTGGGATTTGTAGTGAGGAGTTTTCCTCCAGACTTTATTTACATTATGTGATGATTATTCTATCTACTTCAGTATGGTGAATGGTGTTATTATGCTTCATTACACTTGTTGTATGTTAATCAGACTAAAATTAAAATTTGGCAACTTACTTTTTAAATACTAGGTGGTTAGAAATAATAAAATGGTTTCGACGGTGATGCTATTAACTGGACCAACTTGGCATTTTGAATTAATTTAATAAAGGAGTAGCTACCCGGTATTTAATTAGTCGGGGTGTCACAGGTGGTATCAGAGCATCAGGTTCTAGTGTCCTTTAGGATCTGTACGGCTATTATGTTTTCGCTACGTTTTCTTTGATATAGAGCCCTATATTTTAGGACTGTTGTACTCTTTTGTGTATGCTTCGTTCTTCAGCTATTTTAAGTTTATAAATGGTGAACTTATAAACTTTATTCTTATTTCAGATGCCTCCACGACGTGCACGACGAGTTCCCAGGGATGCAACGCCCGAACCCCAGCCCGCTCCAGTTCAGGGCATGATGAACGCCGCTGACGTTGCAGCTATAGTAGCCCAAGCGGTAAATGCCGCGATTGCCGTAGTTCAGCAGGCACCACCTCAGGCGCCGGTTGTCGCGCCATTACAGGCAAATGCATTCCCGTCTGCTTGGGAGCGTGTACGTGACGCTTTTCAGAAAGCGCATCCGCCAGAGTTTGCAGGTAGCTCAGATGTGGTAGTCTCAAGCCAATGGAGGAAGGATATACAGAGGCACTTGAGGATGTACGAGTGCACAGATGTTCAGAAGCAGGTGCTAGCTACTTTCAAGCTAGTTGGATCTGCACTGCAATGGTGGGAGTCTATTACCACCGTAGAGGAGAGGGATACTCTCACTATTCAGGACTTTTGGGTGCGGTTCGACCGCAAGTACTTTCCGTCGGCTGTTCATACGGAAATGAGAAGGAAATTGATGAGTCTGAAGCAGGATTGCAAGACCGTGGCCGAGTATGAGGCCGAGTTCACAAATATGTTGAATATCGTTCCAGATGAGATACCAACAGAGAAGAAGAAGATTGAGAAATTCACCGACGGGTTGACGTGGAGGATCCGTCAGCATCTGTTAGGGAACCTTTCGTTGGCCACGTATTCTGATGTGGTTAACGCTGCATTGTTACATTGCCAGGACCACCGTTTTCATATGGCCGAGGGCAAGAGATCGGGGGAGTCTAGCCATCAGGGCAGGACTGGAGGACATGGTGCCGGAGGGGCACAATCTGGTCAGGGGCAGAGACAGAGTGAGCAGGGTTCCCAGCAGGGGGATCAGAAGAGGTTCTGATCAGGGAACTACAGACAGGGACAGGGAGGTTTCCGTCAGGGCCATCAGGGTCCAAACGGCCATCAGGGTCCAAACGGTCCAAACGGCCATCAGGGTCCAAACGGCCATCAGGGCCAATAGGGGCAGAATGGGCAGCAGTTTCAGCAGGGCCAGCAGGGCCAAGGGAGGAACGGTAACGGCCATCAGGGCCGGGGACTGTAGGGGCAGAGAGGAGGGAACTTCCCAGGGAAGTGTTTTGTTTGTGACAAGACTGGCCATAAACGACAGGATTGTCCTGATAGGGGCAGGGCCCCACAGCAGCAGCAGCAGGGTGCTCGCCAGGAGCCGCAGAGGCCTATGTTTCCCGCCGCTCTCCCCGCGCCGCCACAGATGGCAGCATTGCCACCCATTCCAGCCGTCCCGGTCCAACAGGGGCAGCTACAGTATGGACGTGTCTACAACGTCCACCAGGCAGCAGTTCCACAAGCACCGCCCGCGATTGAGGGTACGTTTCCTATCCATGGCACTATGGGTCGGGTATTGTTTGATACGGGTGCTACACATTGTTTTATAGCTACACATTTCGCGAAGGCTTTAGGGTTATTAGCCACAGCGGAGAGCACAGTGACGTGTGTCGACTCACCATTGGGGAGTGTGTCACTTATATTCTTTATATGTCGGGGAGTAGGGGTAGAGATTGGTGGTTTGGTATTACCTGCAGACATGTTGGTATTAGATATGCATGTGCACGATGTGATTATCGGTATGGATTGGCTCGTAGATTATAGAGCCATGATTGATTGCTTCAGCGGAAGCATTATTTTTGCCATTCCGGGGCAAGAGATGTTCGTAGTGGCGATGCCTCGCCCAGAGGGAGGATCGACCGCTCATCTGTATTACATAGAGGAGGATACCTCTAAGGAGGTTGTGATTCCATTAGATTCGATCCCAGTTGTCAGGGAGTATTCGAATGTGTTTCAGGAGATACCAGGCCTACCCCCAGTCGAGAGATAGACTTTGTTATAGATTTATTGCCGGGTACGAGACCTATAGCACGCGCACCGTACCGTATGGCTCCAGCTGAGATGAGGGAGCTACGGGATCAGATTGAGCAGTTGTTGGGACAGGGGTTTATTCGGAGGAGTACTTCACCGTGGGGTGCCCCTGTGTTGTTCGTGAAGAAGAGAGACGGTTCACTGAGATTGTGTATGGACTACCGAGAGTTGAATAAGGTCACGATACGGAATAAATATCCGTTGCCTCGAATCGATGACTTATTCGACCAGTTGAGAGGAGATTCTTTCTTCTCGAAGATTGATTTGAGATCGGGATACCATCAGTTGCGTATCCGGGAGGAGGATGTCTCGAAGACCGCGTTCTTGTCGAGATATGGTTCTTACGAGTTTCGGGTTATGCCTTTTGGTTTGACCAATGCTCCAGCAGTGTTTATGGACTTGATGAACAGAGTGTTCAGGGATTTCCTAGATCAGTTTGTCATTGTCTTCATCGATGATATTCTGGTTTACTCCCAGACAGAGGAGGAGCACGCCGAGCATTTGAGGCAAGTTTTGCAGACACTCCGTCAGAACGAGTTGTATGCAAAATATGAGAAGTGCGGGTTTTGGCTGAAAGAGGTCCAGTTTTTGGGACATATTATTTCCGACCGGGGAATATCTGTTGATCCGGGGAAGGTATCTGCGGTGAGAGAGTGGGGACAACCCACGACACCGACTGAGATTCGTAGTTTCTTGGGCTTGGAAGGATACTACAGGAGGTTTATTCGGGGTTTCTCGAAGATAGCAGGTCCTTTGACATATCTGACTCGTAAGGGTGTGCCATTCATCTGGAGTGATGCCTGTCAGTTGGCATTCGATGAATTGAAGGATAAATTAACCTCAGCACCTGTGTTAGCATTGCCGAGACCGGGAGTTGAGTATTTGGTTTACACCGATGCGTCTTTGCAAGGGCTTGGAGGTGTATTACAGCAGGAGAGACAGGCCATAGCTTATGCTTCCCGTAAGCTTAAGCCTCACGAGAAGAATTACCCCACACATGATTTGGAGTTGGCAGCAGTGGTATTTGCCCTACGGATTTGGAGGCACTATCTTTTGGGGGAGAAGTTCCAACTGTTCACGGACCACAAGTCCCTATAATACCTGTTCACCCAGAAAGAGTTGAATATGCGGCAGCGTAGGTGGCTTTAGTTTGTGAAAGACTACCAGTTCGATATCCAGTATCACCCAGGTAAGGCTAACGTGGTAGCAGACGCGTTGAGCCGTAGGCCAGCAGATGAAGTGGCAGAGGTGTGGAAGGCTAAGTGGAAGGAGTTGGGACACCAGGATGCAGTGGCCCGACCTTTCATGTCTGTGATGACCGTTACACCGCAGATTGTCACGAAGGTTGTACGGGCACAGGCTAATGACTCGTTCTGTCAGGAGCAGATAGTTCGATTACTAGCAGAGGGAGCCGAATCCTATACCGTCAGCTCAGACGGGGGATTACGCTTCAATGGGAGATTAGTGGTTCTGGAAGGGGAGAAATTGCGACATGAGGTGATGGCAGAGTCGCACGGCTCACGGTTCGCGGTACATCCCGAAGGGGACAAAATGTACCAAGACATGAGACGCCAGTATTGGTGGAGCGGTATGAAGAAAGATATCGCTGAGTTTGTTTCGAAATGCGCCACTTGTCAGCTTGTAAAAGTGGATCATCATAGACCGGCAGGACTGCTACAGCCGTTGGAGGTCCCGGTGTGGATGTGGGAGAGCATATCCATGGACTTTATCACGGGGTTGCCTACGTCGCAGAGGGGTCACGACTCCGTTTGGGTAATTGTGGACAGGTTGTCCAAAGTCGCTCACTTTTTACCCGTAAGAACTGACTACACTACGGGACAGTATGCCCAGCTCTTCATTTCAGAGGTTGTAAGACTTCACGGCGTGCCCCTAAATATCGTGTCTGACAGAGACAAGATATTTGTTTCGCGATTTTGGGAGAGTTTCCAGGAGGCCATGGGCACGGAATTGCGGTTGAGTACGGCTTATCATCCGCAGACCGATGGGCAGACCGAGCGCACAAATCAGATGTTGGAGGACATGCTACGCATGTGCATTATTGACTTTGGGGGTGGATGGGAGCAGTACCTTCCACTGGTAGAGTTTGCTTACAATAACTCCTATCAGTTCACTATTGGCATGGCTCCGTTTGAGGCATTGTACGGTAGGCCTTGTCATTCCCCAGCATGTTGGTTAGAGGTGGGGGACAACAAACTACTTGGGCCGGAAGTGATTCAGGATACTTCGGCAAGGATTGAGTTGATTCGGAGTCGCATTCGGGTAGCTCAAGACAGGCAGAAGAGTTATGCTGATGCGAAGAGATTTTTCAGAGAGTTCCAAGTGGGGGACCAGGTTTTGCTCAGAGTATCTCCTATGAAGGGGATTATGCGTTTCGGGAAGAAGGGGAAATTGGCACCAAGATATGTGGGACCATTTCCTATTATTGAGCGGATCGGACCGGTTGCGTATAGACTTGGGTTACCGGAGCAGTTGCATCGGATTCACGATGTGTTTCATATTTCCTCGCTAAGGAAATACCTTAGAGATAATTTGGCTCATTCTCACATCGCTGTGGAGGACATCGATCTCCAGCCGGATAGTTCCTACGAGGAGGGGCCGATTGCTATTCTAGACCGAAGTGAGCGGAAACTGCGGTCCAAGATAGTTCCGTTAGTGCGTGTTCAGTGGCGACATCATAATGTCGAGGAGTCCACATGGGAGCGCGAGGATGAGATGCGCGAACGTTATCCAGAATTGTTCATACCAGGTAATTTCTAATTTCCGAATTTCGGGACGAAATTCAGTTATTAGGGGGGAAGTATGTAATACCCCGTATTTTTGGCTATATTTATTTTTGGGATTAATTAATTAAATGCGTATTAATTGGAAATTAATCCGGGTTAAAATACTAGCCAGATGTGAGTTGGTATTTGACTATATTTGAGTATATATGATTATATATGAATTTGGAATTATGAAAATTGTCGTGAAATTTATATACGGCAATTTGAGAATTTTGTTAAGACGCGTGTGACCGCCGCGTCATGGTGTATTATTTTAATTATAAAAGTGATTTTTAATTCTATTATCCGTATAGTCATTTTGAGTGCGCCAACACGTCCGGAAGGGCCGAGATAGTCAGAAAACACTAGCCGGGGGTTTAATTTGGGTCCCGGGGTATTTTTAGGCCATACCGGCAACATAAAGGGCATTTCGGTAATTTTGCATTTTTGGGGAATTAAAAGTGACAAAAATTAGCTAAGTAAATCTGATGTGGATTTGACCCACTAAGCCACTAACCAACCCTTAATGACCCTATAAGCTACGGAGGTTATCAAATTAGGTTTCCAACTTTCCCAAAGAAAATCCTAGCCACCATAGCCACCTTTGGAGAAGAAAGCTTGGAAAGGGAGAGAAAGAGAAGGAATTCTGCAGAAATCTTTACAAAAATCAACACCAAATTCAGAGACAATCAAGGCAAGTGATTTAAATTACATTCTTTATGCAGTAAATGTTTCTTCGATGTTAGAAATCTTAATAATCATACTTGTTTGAGAGATAAAGGAAAACCCATGAAATTTGAAGTTATTAGTTTAATTTTGGGTATAGTTTTGCATGTAGAAACGTGATTGGAAGATTGAATTCAGAAATTACATAATTATGTGATGTAAAAACGGATTAAATTCTGGGAATTGATGATGATAAAAATCTAGGGTTCATGTTCCTGAAAAATTGGGGAAAAGTGTAGAATCTTGTGATTTAATGATGTTTAGGATGTATTAATCCCTTAAAAGATGTTAGTATATGACCTTAGTATGTTTTAGGATGATTGGAGACCTTAAAACATTGATTGGACGAATTTTGGTTGAGACTTGAGGTGTTAAAATTGGTGAAAACGAAGAAGGAAAAATCTGGGCTCGAACTGGTCGTTCGTTAGAAGAGCCTCCCCAGGTCGTTCGAACGAGCCTCGTTCGAACGAGCTTCTAACGAGTTGACCAGTCGTTGCTAACGAAAAGGAATTTCGTTCGATACTTCGTTCGAACGAGATCTCGTTAGAAGGAACAGTTCGTTCGAACGAACTGGATCTCGTTCGAACAGTCTCGTTCGAACGAGACTTCTAACGAACTGACAGTTTAATCTCGTTCGAACAGCCTCGTTCGAACGAGACTTCTAACGAGCTGGCAGTTTGGGCCTTTTTGGCCTGTTTTGATTTTTGGAGTCCCTTAAACTTGTTCGAGGATATAGATAATCTTCCCTTGATTATGTATTGATAGATTTGGGACATTTGGGTTATTATGAGGAGTAAATTATATACGAGTGATTTAAACTAAAGGGATGGTTGGGTTGAGACGTGAGTGTCTACTACGACGTGAGAATAAATTATGGCGCGTATGATTATAAACCGAAATCGTATAAAGTGTGTAATTTATATATTGGTACTAGAATGAGAATAGTACTACAATTAAACTACGGGATTACTAAGATGGGTGTTTACTTAGTATTGGTATATGAATTGTGTGAATGACATACCTACCATACTTGCTATCACGGGAGGTTTGCGTTCACTTAGGGCCCTCTAATCCTTGTGTTGCCCGAATTTAGACTGGTTACCTTGATGAACATAGGTCAGAGAAAGACTTATTGGGATATTAATAAGTCCGCTGATCGTGGGAGCGTAGGTATTTGCGTGACCCATGTGATGTGACTGTGTTCGCCTCAATTATTTGTGATGTTGTTATCTGTGAACTATTCATGAGAGATTCGGAATATGTGATCCTTATGTACGTGATGTACTGGGATGGATAGCAGAGTATGTGTGCACCGCAGCCTAGTCTCGGGGTGCTTATATTGTATATTTATGTTGTGGAGAATATACGCTTAATAAACTGGAACTTTCATATGGTATTGTGTGTAACTATGGAATATCATAGAGGGATAATCTATAACGAGTTGTATTACTTATGTATGAGAACCTGAAATTACGTTAAGCCCTATTTAACTGAGATCGTTATAATGTTAATGGGAACCGAGTAATAAGGGTAGAACCTATGGCAGTCTAGCTAGATATGATGTCACTTAGCTAGTAGTTTGTGTCATTTTAGATGGATACTTACGTTAGGAGTGCTCAGTTAGAAGAGAGGTGAGAATTTCATGTGAGTGCACGTCCTAACATGTACTTTGCATTTAATGTTTTAAATGTTTTTAAAGCACTTGCAGGTTTTTAAAAATATCTCCACATTCGGGCTCTGACCCGTTTGCTTTCAAATCTTTTTCTTGTAAAACCATTTTTAGGTGCCCAGCCACAAGAACATCATGCATAGGATACTCATTCAGGTGGCGAGTTGTAGCTGTTTGTGGAAGCTACAGGGAATTGCTTATAGACGCTTCTTTCATTTGGATTCCTGATTCAGTATTCATCAGTTGTAGGGCATGTTGCCCATTTCTATTAGAGACATCTTTTCATTTCAGTTTTCAGACTTTGGCATGTATTGTTTCGGTATTCAGTTTTTAGTTAATTATTTCTGTTGTGGGATTTGTAGTGAGGAGTTTTCCTCCAGACTTTATTTACATTATGTGATGATTATTCTATCTACTTCAGTATGGTGAATGGTGTTATTATGCTTCATTACACTTGTTGTATGTTAATCAGACTAAAATTAAAATTTGGCAACTTACTTTTTAAATACTAGGTGGTTAGAAATAATAAAATGGTTTCGACAGTGATGCTATTAACTGGACCAACTTGGCATTTTGAATTAATTTAATAAAGGAGTAGCTACCCGGTATTTAATTAGTCGGGGTGTCACACGATATTCCTTGTTAGCAATGACAGCCATTTCATCCAATAGAGCACGCCATTCGGGCTTTGGCGAAATCGGAGGATGCATACTGTGTTCAAGTGTAGCTGTGATAAAACATTGTGTTCTAAAATACAAGTGCTCCTCCCCAAACGACTGCTCGATAACTTCACCTTGAACAGTTACACGAAGCGACCCATGGATCGTATCAGCCGGGCGGATGAGATAATAATGCGAGATGGGTGGGGCCCCCTCCTCTTCCAACGGTACCACCTCGTCCGTGAAACATCGTGAGCTTTATCCGAAATTGCTTTGCCACCTGTATAAGCTCCTCTTGGGCCTTATATAGCTGCAGAGAGGCGGCCTGCGTCCTTGCCCGAATCTGAGTACCCAATCATGACCTCTTGCTTCCCCTGCATCCGGTCCCGGAATTAGTCAATCGAGAACAGACGGGCCACAGCGGCTGGGGCTGCCTGCAGATCAGCGAGCTTCTCGAACAACGGGACAACCCTCAACGGACTGCTGACGTGACACTCGCGTTGTAAGAGCTCGACGGCAAGCACATCAGATGGGGCAGTCGCCATTGAGATTATGTAGGCCCCAAAGTTATCGGGCGGGAGCTCGGAGATGACGTGGAATGTGTCCAACATGTCTGCAATTTCTTCTGTTTCGGGAAGATCAGGGCCGAAGAGAGGACGCTTGCCGCTAAGTTCGGATAAGAGTCGTACTTGTCTTCGTTCCTCTGACCATTCTCGGTAGGACTCGATCTCAAGGTGCCTTGAGATGGCATCCATGACATCCGTGTGCCGATCCGACTCTTGGCGGATGTCAAGCCTCACGAATGACAGAACAAACATGGAAACTTGGCGTAAATATTCAAGAAGGCTTCCATCAGCAATTGGCCGATCACCACAAGAACAGAGTGATCTGTAACAAAGCTCAAGAGGCTCAAGTAACTGCATGTCAAAAAAGAAAAACAGAACACATACACAATCAGTAACTAAAAGTCTAGGACACACTTATTATACATACACTATAAGAGGAGAAAAAAACAATGGATTACTCTTCTAAACATAACCTATAAATTCCCAAAACATTTTTCTGTAGATCTCTTTTGGTTTTGGGTGACATGTTTTTTTACATGGACAAAATATATTTTCATCTATTAAAAGTTGAAAACTTATTCGTAAAAAAATGTAAATAAGTATGCAAAGGATAGTGGTGAACAAAATATAACTCTAGATAGGTAATTTACTGTTACTGTTTTACTTCTCTTCTAAAAACACCAAACCTAGCAGGACCTTAATTCCCTTCTGTTTTGGACCCTCTGGACGGGTATCAAAGCATAAGTAACATTCATGGTATGTGGAGCATTGTTGTCTCTAAAATAACTACAATTCAATATACCCCTTTCTGGGAGATAATCTTTAGTCCCCATTACCCTGTCCCCTTCCCTGTCCTCCAATCAATTTTCGCCACGTGTGCTGATTTGCACAGTCAGCACTCATTTATTGGATAACATTTTCTGAGGTTGTCTGCTGACTGTGCAAATCAGCACACATGGCGAAAATTGATTGAGGGACAGGGAAGGGGACAAGGTAATGGGGACATCATATTATTTCCCCATATCATCCTACAACAGCTATATTCAATACTTTCTCTTGGTCGTTAAGTGTTTATAAAATTTAGAACTTACACCAGCTGGAACCGGGAACGAGTTCAGCTTCAGACAGGTAGGCAGGTGTTTTCTCGGCTTAGTTCACACTAACATGGACAGCCAAATGAAGACAAATCGCTTTCTTTTCTTCTCCTTATTCAGACAATGTACTAGTATTCTTCATGTTATCAGTAAGAGTGGTCCTAGCAGCAGGCATATCATGGTAATGTTAGCCCTCATAAGTGGTATTAACGACTTTTGGATCATGGGTTTCCCTCTCCACTTTTGGAAGTTTTATTATAATAATAACTTGAGTTATAAATCTTGTAACTGAATTTGGTCAATTCTTGGATGTTTCTAATTCTTGAGAGAAGTCAAATCTTTAATTAGCTAGAATGTTTCTATCTTGGTCTTTATCCTCTGTTATATATCGGATTCCCTGTGTCATATATCGGATTCCCTGTGTCAGACTTAATCATTCTACCCTCAATACAAGACTATTCTCTCCTTGAGGACTCTTCATTGTGGCTTATAGGGTTTTTGAGTTTGATTCATTTGTTTACACTTTCCGCTATCATAGCAGCGCTATGTCACTCTCGGTAAAGTTTGTGCAAGGAGAGTCTAATAAATATCAGAAAAAGAAAAACTCAGCTTCTATTCTACCTTGAAAAAGCATCAAGTCAAATCTTGTATGTGTGAATGAACTTAGCTAACACTATTCTGGCACTGCTAGTTTCCAAACTCACGCCCCTCTAAAGTCTATAATAGCATTTTTTACGAAATTGGAATATTTTGTGGATAAATTGCCCCAAAAAATCATTAAACTATTGCTATTATTGTATATACCACCTTAGTGTTGCATACACCCCCTTGAACTACGAAAAAGTTGCAAATACCCCTTTATGTGTTGCTAAAAATCATTTTTTAGCTACATGGGGAAAATTGCAGAAGAATGAAATTTACAATGCGGTATTTGCATCTAATGTGATAGTTCCGAGTATTTTTTGTAATTTACCCACGTTTTGTTGACTAATTCGGGCAAGAAATAGACAAAAAAAGCGCAAGTAACTAAAATATATGAGAGATCGTAAACAATCTCATCAAGAGATCAAACAATTGAAATATATGCGATAGCGCAGAGAATTTTTTGTAATTTACCCACATTTTCCCATGGCATTCCAATTGCCACTTGTCCTTCCAATGGCGATTGGTTCACCGAGCCAAACATATGTATGCTTCTCCAGGGGAAGCAAAATCAGGAGCATTTTGCTCCCCCGAGCCAACTTTCTTAGTTTGCTCCTTGCTCTAGAGAGCCAAAATCACAAAATGGGTGATAAAAAAAATGTTGCCTGCCTTGGAGATGGTCTAACTCTCTCCGTAGCTCAATGTTGACATGCAAATCCATCCTCAAAATGTTTTACAAAACAAAAAAAAATGGGTTATGTTGTTAATTTGTTTGAAAAGCCATATAAAAGAAGTAGACTGAGGATTTAATGTGAATATTCAGTTTCGCCCCACCGAGGTTCTAAAAGGCGCGAGGCGTGGTCGAGGCGTAGAGGTCAAGCCTCAAGCCTTAGGAGCCTAGGCGCGCCTAGGCGAAGCCTAGGCGTAAAAAGGCGTTTTTCCTTTTTTTATTATTTTAATTATTCCAAGGCTAGTAATATAATAAAATAGTACATACCTTGAATTTTGAAAATATATCCATATGTTTGGTAGCCATCTTTCTCATATTCATGCTCCATAACCAATATTTGTCAACTAATCCTTCGTTTTTTTAAAAAAAAGTGTGTCTTGAGCTTTTTACCAAGAATGAGGCGTAATAAGGCGTAGGCAATGCGTTTCTTTGAAGCCTAGGCGGGCCTAGGCGGGCCTTTTAGAACAGAGCCGAGGATTAGAGTTTTAACTGTTTGTCTCTGCGATTTATCGAGCCTTAAGTACTAGTGTGTTTATTTATCGTTTTTTGTATTAGTAGAAGATTATGGTTTAACACCATTAAAGAAAAGTAGAACAAAAATTGACCAGCACTCCACTCGGAAGCAAAGTTGCAGAACAAAGGAAAAATAAACTATACAAACATATATAGAAAAAAAAGGTAACAAAATGAGCAATAAACCAGATCTCTATTACGCTCATCGAATTTCACAGAAAAATTCTGCCCAGTTGTTCGGAATTAAAAAGATCTATATCCCCTTGAAAATTTAGAACATGAAGCTCATAAAGAGGTTGCATATAACTCCCCCTTTTTTTTTCTATCTTTTCTCTCTCCATAAAACCCCAGGCAGACCACTCCGGAAAAAAGTTTGATGTCTCTTAGACATCAAAAATTTGATGTCTTGGAGATGTGATTGGTCAATGCCGCTGGCGCGGACCCACATTACTTATAGAAATGGATCCGCGCCAGCGGCATTGACCAATCACATCTCCAAGACATCAAACTTTTTTTCGACCACTCCAAACAGACACACCTCCACAAAAGTCTCTTCTTATTATGTTTACCACGCAAACAGATTTTCATGGCTAGCAACTCATGCTAAGATTTCGGTATGGTACTAATCACATCCCGATGGAAATAGGCCCTTTTTAGGGTTCTATGGCATTTTATTATATTTTTGTTATTTTATTTTATCATTGTATTTCTTTTTTTTCTTTATTAGTTAAAGGTAAGGAGTACTAATGGCATTTTTGTAATTAATGCCTTAGCTTGGAGCCCAAGCTACTCCTCCCCTTTAAATATCCCGTGTAAGCCTCATTTGAGGGAGACTTGAATTTTGAAATAGAAAAAAATATTTCTCTCTCTAAAGAGTGTTTAAATATTTTTAGAGCCTTTTAACGTGTAGTTTACGTCAAATTGGTATCGGAGCAGGTGTCGCTCCACATTGGTGTTGGTGTATCGGTGTATTTTATCAAATCGTACACTACTCTTAAATGGTTCCAAAGAGATCCAAACAACATGAAGAGATTATTCTAGAGTTGAGGAAAGAAATGGCCTAACAACAAAAACAAACCCTAGTTCTAACCCACGAACTCAATTAAAATTTTGATACCTTCATCCATTTAATCTCCTCCAACTTCCAAAACCCTAGTCAACCCCCACCAACCCTAACCCAAGCCCCACCAACCACTCCTATGTTGGCCAAACCCTCTGCCCTAGCAGCCACGCTATCTCGCTTCAAACCCTAGACCGGCCCTACCCAAACCCATGTATTCACTGCCAACCCACAAACTAGCCCAGAAAAAACCCAGGTTGCCCCATTCCTGACCCCGGAAGCACACCACCCACTTCCAACCAACCCCCTCTCATTACCAGGCCCCGCCGACCCCCTCCGATCCATTCTCCTACCGTCCGACCTACCCCAACCCCTTTCCCAACCCACCCGACGCCAGAAACCCTCCCAAACCAACCAGTGCCCATTCAAACCCTACCCAACCCATGTTCACCCCTACTCGCATCAACACGACCCACAAAAACCCCAAGACCACCCCGAAAACCTAGGGTTTTTCCCTAGTTCTGTTCGAAACCCTCCTAAGCAGCCCGACCCAACCCCAAATCCTTCTAACTGCTCCCAAATCATGGTTTTTAACCCGGGCGAAAGTTTTTCAGGTTGCTTTGGGTGAAGAAAGAAGAAGAAGAAGAAGAAGAAGAAGAAGAAGAAGAAGAAGAAGAAATAAGGAAGAAAATTGTGGTATGTGCACTCCTCAACTTTCGGACATTATTTTTGAGCCCCCGCAAGTTTTTTGGCAAATTTTTGGAATTTCCTCACGAGTCCCCAATTTTTTTGAACACTCGAGGACGATCTTGATCTTAAGAGGGAGAGAGTGATGGAAATAGTCTCTTTTTAGGGTTTTATGGCATTCTACTGTATTTTATTTTATTTTATTTTATTTTATTTTATTTTATTTTATGATTGTATTTCTTTTTTTTCTTTATTATTTAGAGGTAAGGAGAAGTAATGACATTTTTGCAATTAGGGCCTTAGCTTGGAGTCTAAGCTATTCCTCCCCTTTAAATACCCCTATGTAAGTCCTATTTGTGGGAGACTTAAATTTTGAAATAGAAAAGAGTATTTCTCTCTCTAAAGTGTGTGTTAAGATATTTTTAGGAGCATTTTGACGTGTAGTTTACGTCACATCCAGTTCCAAAAAGATCATATCCCATAAATATCTAGAGAAGCTACAGTGTCAACATAGATAGGTGTTCCAAAAAGACCACTCCAAGTATGTAACATTGCAGCGTGAGGTGAGTTTCCGATCTTTTAAGTTGAAAAATCGCGTGTTAATCCTATTATAAGCACCCCGTCGTGCAAAAAACGTACTTTTGAAGGGACTTTAAGAAATTTAGGTCCTAGAATTCATATTTTTTATTCTAACTTAGTCATGTAGATCTGATTTTCATCCTATTCTATTCTCTATCAATGGGAAGTAGGGAGTTTATTGTGTTCCCATGCCAACCGATAGGAGATAAGGTAATTTGGAACGTGCAGTCCCAAGTTTGAGTTCTTTTGAGTTTTAAGTTTAAAATTTTTTATGGGATCAGTCCCACCACTAAAGTGAGGACAGATTATTGAAAACCTTAGATTAGACCCATGTCCTAAACTTTATACCACTGCAATCTCTCTCACATTTGATTGAAATTCGAGCATATAGTTTCCTATAGGTTTCTATAATCGTGATTGAGACCCATGTGTTACGTATCAATTGGTGCGAGAATGTGCGATTATGGTCCCTTAGACACGGATTTGAGGCTTTCCAAGTTCAACAAAGTCTTAGGATGGGTTTGGGAACCCCAATTCCAAATGTTTTGCACTTAAACAACCAGGTGTTCAATTGTGTTACAATCAATTGTAAATCTATCAACCCCCTTAGATACCTATTGATGTCCTATTTCAAATTTGTTAAAATAATTGTATGATTAATTTGGTTAGGTTCCCCATAGTAATCGAAGAAATCAATTTCTCATAAAAATGGTTGTCATGTCTCCATTTTTTCTTTTCATTAATAAACTTATTGTGATCTATATATTAGTTTTTGTGTCATCACATTGTTTCTCTACCCAATTATTTTTGCTACATCATTTGTCAATAGGGAGAGTTGAAAATTGGTAGGGTTTGCCCAAACTAAAACGGATACTTTACCAAAGAAAAAGGTTACAAAATGCATTGTGGAAGACATATTATTGTGAGTAAAGTTAATTTACTAAAAATAAATGGTACATGAGTCACACAGACATAACATGTTTTTAACATAGAACTCTTAAAACTAAACTGCTCCAAAATAAAAAACAATAAAATAAGTTGCATAATATATCCATGAGCAAAGCAAACATGATAAAACAAGTAGCATGAAACTATCCAATCCAAAACACATGGAGAAAATAACTTACATGTCTGAAATGAGTTACAGGTCCTTACAAATCCAAAAGAAGACATAAAACTGATACTAAAAGAGATCCTCATTCAATACATGCATAAAACACTCTAAAGTGCTGCAAAAAAAGACGATAGAAGTATATTATATAAATGAGAAGTAGCTTATTTTATATTTAAGCGTTGAAACAAGGCAGATCCTTCAATAACAAGAGGAGTAAAAAAAGAGCAGATGATACATTAATCAACGTATTCAAATAGGAAAACTGGTACACCGCAAACAGATACAGTATCAGTTGTTGCCAAATTGCAAACAGGAATGTTTGGATGTACAAATCTTCATCATTTTACTAATTGAAAAGATCACATGGCCACACTTGGAAAGAATTACTTGCAGGGTTACCTTCACTATTGTCTAATTTCATATATTTAGGATTTACATAATGGCCAAAAACATGACGGGGATTAAAGTTTTATGTAGATTTAACTGGACACAAATCATCATTATCAAAATGTAACATTGTTATATAAAAGTGAAATTTAAATAAAAGGGATAGATGACAAACAACATGTTTTCTTATGGAATTGTCCTAACAACAGTTTAGAGATAGGGTTCACTGCCATTAGACCTGTTTATAAACTAGTGGAATGACATGGTAGAACGGACGTGAGACAATAACCCCAAATTGTTGGAAACTGACACTAGTAATGATACTACTTTCTTCCATGGGTGGTAAAGCTACACTGTTTTATCCCCCTCTTTATGGGCAGCCAAGTGTAAGAAATAAAAACTGCTTTTAACTTGCATAACCAATCATCATATTCCATGTAGGATGGCAAGCTTCTGTAGCTTTCACATGACAAGTACAACATCAAACTTGACTACAGAATTGCCACAAAAAATCAGAGGTCTACCATACAACAAGCATAATAACGAATATATCAATAATGAAAATGACAATTAGCAACTTGCCAATCGAAAATGACAGAAATTAAAAGAAAAAAATAATGAAAATTAAGGCAGAAAAATGATATATCAAGCAAGAAATGGACCAAGGAAAAACATGGACAAGCTTTAGGATGGCAAGCTTCTGTAGCTTTCACACAACAAGTACTACAACATCAAACTTGACTACAGAATTGCCACAAAAAATCAGAGGTCTCCTACACAACAAGCATAAGAATGTTTGAATTAGGCAGTGAGAGAATAGTGACGAATGTTGGTCTGGTGGCAAGTCATAGTGGTGGACTTTACACCAATGAAGAGGGGCTTAAAGTTTAGCTGTTGAGAGGAGCAATTATTTCAGGTTGCCGACACAGACAGCTTGAAATTTTGTTTGAGCGCCTCTTTTTTAAGCACCCACTATATTTTTAAAAAGAGCACCTCCCGTGATAAAAGAACACCCCCCCCCCCCAAAAAAAAAAAAATATATATATATATATATACACACACACACAAAAGAATTAACAATAGTACAAAATTAAAATTCAGCAAAAAGTCCAAGATATTCAAATCAATGTAGCAACAACGGTGCATACACCAAAAAAGTAGCTATGCATATATGTGTGTGTGTGTGTGTGTGTGTGTGTGTATTTGGACATAGGCAAGACAACAGAGCAAGCCCTAGGGCCTAGGGCCTAGGGCCTAGACTGGGTGGCAAAGCACTGCTAGTGCCAAGGCGGAGCCTGGGTAAATTTTTAAAACATTGTGCATTGTCACCCAAAATATGAATATTTAACCCCATTCAAGGAGGGATATAGAAGGGGTCTTGCTCTCGAGTTTGAACTCTCAACTCCCATAAAAAGGCAATTCCTTAAGAAATTTATACGTGAGAAAGCTCCATCTCTCTCAATCAAACATTGGTGAACCAACACGAAAGAGATACTTGAGCTTCAATATATCTCAAAAAAGAGAGCTTTCATTGTGAGCATTCATTGTATATTCATCTCGTAAAGTGGATCAATATTGTAATCAACTTTCAATCATCTTGTAATGAGTGGCTCCTACTGTAAGAAGTTGATCTTTCCCCTTATTTTAGGGTATTTGCCTTTACCATACAACAAAGATTTTGGTGACACTCAAGTGGAGGTGGTATTCGTGAATAAGTGCATGTAGACTCAAGTTTGAGACGAAACACTATTGGTTTGTTATTAACTTTGCAAGCAATTAATTTGATTTTATAATTTAATTATGTTATCAAGTAATTATAAATCACCAAAAGGGATAAAACCTAATACACCCCCTCTAAGATTGTTATTCTAGGACAAGGTTGATTCCCTACTGTAGATACCAACTCATTAGTAAGCATTTGCAGCCTGTCTTTAGAGAAGTATTATAATGAGCTTGAAGTTCCATTCTGATATGTAAAGTCATTCTCTAACATAGTAACTCTAGATAGACTGAAATCCGTTACTAAAGATGAACATCAAATTTAAACCTGTACAGATGTAATTCGGTTCTCTAGTCTCTTCCTTCTATGTTTAAATAAATAGATTCATATCCATTTAAACCTTGGGAAGATAAACATCGAGATTTGGAAAGGGACCCTAAACATTTGCATTGATAAACAAGTTATATTTTTCTGCCGACGCCAAGTTGTTCCCTTTTAAAAGATAAATATATAAATAAAGTTGTAATTTCTTATGTGATCAAAAGATCAAGATTTTCTTGGTAATCCATATGTTTCATAGCCATGTGAAATTAATGACGAAAATAAAGAAACTGAACAAACAACAGGAATATAAAGAGACATGCATAGTAGTAACCAACACTTTTGCGGAGGATACTCTAGAGTGATGAATTAAGACAATCTTACTTTACTTTTTGATTAGTAGTAATGAAGTTGCTATAATCAAGTGAACAACAAAAAGAGAAACATAAGCTAATTGGAAAATTCCTCAAGCCCCCACATCTCAGTTAGTTTTGCACTGCCATCAGCGAGTAACACTCTTAAATCTTTGAGATTTGACAAATCAAGTAATTTTCCAATTGACTCTCAGTGGTAAATGGACAATGACCCTCAAGAATCTTGCTCCCAAAGCCCCTGGATCTCGGTTAGTTTCACACAGCCACATGAATTTAATTCTCCTAAACTATTAAGGTTTGACAAATCAGGAAGATTTAAGTTCCTCACATACCCGGATCACAGTTTCGCACAATCAAAAAGCATATGTTTCCTTAAATCTGCAAGTCAATTGAAAAAAATGTTATTTTTTCAATTGACTTGCATTAAGAAATGTCCAACCATTCGAAGGATTTTAGTTCCTCAAGTACCAAAATCTTACTTGAACAGAAAACTGCCAGTTGCTTTTAAATTTTTCTGTTTTCAAAGATTCAATATATTTGATACGCACCGACACATCAAGGCCCTCCAAGGACTCTAAACCCTACGGACCTCAAGCTTACGTAATCTATAGCACCATGACACGTCTAGGTGCTCCAAGGATTCCAAAGCCCTACTGCGTTCAACCTCACGTAGCGTATAGCAGTAACAAAAAATTTGTTCTTTTAGTATTCCCAAGTTTTATTTTATATTTAGCAAAACACCTGAGATTTTGTTAAAAAAAGTTGGGAGAATATATGAAATGGTGGAGAACGGCAAGCTAGCTAAGGTTCTAGTGGCCCAGTAAAATGTGCTGCCTTGTGGTAGTTTGCTCAAAACTATTTTCACCCTTTCACTACTAGTGGAAAATGGGTTTTGTTTATCAAAATCTTGCCTATATGGTTATGCCGCACAATAGTAGATAGTGCCGTATAGCTCTATCCACTACCGGACTGCAGTAACATAACAATATCTACTGTAGCATGGGAGTAACGGGGAATTTTTTCGTTGTTCATATTATAAATCGCAATTTTGAGGTTTTGACATAATTAATTTGGGTACTTTTTTAATGGAATAGACAACAAATTTGCGAAATTGAAATGTTACCTCGCAGGTCTCAATTTAAAAGCAGTTTTCTTCTTTCAAATTTTTATCGACTTGTATACCAATATGAACTATAAAATTACGAGGAAATCACGTGAGTACACGGGATATATACTCAATACCATGACAGTTACAAATGTAATACTTATTGTTTAGGTAATATTGCTAACCAATAGATGGAAAGTATTATACATTTGAGATCGAAGAAAATGTTTCAAATGTTACTTTGAGTTCAAGTAACGAGGAATGAATAGGGCGAACATCGACCAATTGATTGATTTGAGGATGAAAATTGAAGCTTTAGAGGTGAAGACACTCATAAAGGCTTCATCGATTTCCTCTACACCTACTTTGTCGACGCCTGAATTTACACCTTTAGGGATGATGATAAACTTTGCGTTGGAGAAGAGATCGGCCCCGTGCTTCTTAATGCAATCAATGAATCAAGAATATCGATATCAATCTTTCCAAAAAAACTATGCTTCCAATAAATGGGGTCTACGTGAGCTCGTCCACATGGTCCACTGCCACACAAATGAGGCTCAAATGATTTTCCCATTTTTTTATGACATGAAAGGGGGATTTACGAAAAAGGTTTTCGCGAACACGAGAAGAATTTTGATGAAAAGACTATCCGATAATGGAAGGAGGTTCTCACAAAGGTTGTGAAATTGAAGGGCCTAGATTTGAAGAAAGAAACCAAGGGAAGGGGTAATTGATTCCCTCAACCTTTCTTTCTTCATTTCAAGACCCTTCAATTTTCCCTCTCGCACTTCTTGCGCTTCGGATTTGGCTCATCATTACACAATCACTTGATTTCTTCTAAGCAAAATGGGAATCACGCATTCCCCAATAATATCCTGCTTAAAAACCTAACATAAGATCACTCGTAAAATAAATTATAAAAGGAAAAGGAAAGAGGGTAAAAACATAGTATTACTTCGCAAATTAACCTCTTAATAATATCAATTGGTGTAAACACATAAATCTGAAAAGTTTTTACAGAGTAACTGACTGGAATCCACAGCCTGCAACAGAAGGAATATTATATAGATGACGAAATACCCAGCGGAACTGAAAATACATCATAATAATCACTGTTCTAAAAAACCCGCCTAGGCTTGAGGCTTGGGAGAAACGCCAAGCCTTAAGTTTTTGACGCCTTATGCTTGGTAAAACCCTTAAGGCGCACTTTTTCTCTAAAAATAACAATGCTTTAGTGAAACGATATCGCCTTTTAAAGATTTTTTTACAAACCGGACCATTATCTCATCCAAAATAATCAAATAGTATTTTATTTTGCAAATATTTCGACATATTTTTATGATATGTACAATTGTATTATTTTAATAGCCTTGTTATGGTTAAAAAATATTAAAATATATTAAAAAGGCCTAAACGCCTTTTCACGCCTTTTTACGCCTAAGGCCCGCCTAGGCTTCTAAGGCTTAAGGCTTGGCCTCCACGCCTCGATCACGCCCTGCGTTTTTTAGAACCTTGATAATAATATATAACAACCTCGAACAAAACCAAAAACATACTTGTTGTGAATAAAAGAAGATCAAGAGGAGAGTTTGCATCATCTCTCAATTGGGGATTCTACTAATATATAAAGCCGCGGCACACGCACACAAGTGAAGCTCCGTAACAATTTTTCTTCCGATAATATCCCCACTAATATAAACTCATGTTTTCAAACATAGGGTATATATGTCTTTAGTAATATTCCGCACGAAACTATTGTAAATTTGTTTTTTCTTTGAAGTTTGAATCTGAAATCTAAAAAATATATTTGTTTTTATGTTTGAATAAATGTATTTAGATTGATTCAGAGTTCATGAGTACATTTACCTCTTAATCATTCAGAGATAAAAATAGTCTTTAGCGTCTTAATCATTTAAAAAAAACGCTATTTGGTACATCTTAAATCTGAATGGTTCAGATTCAGACCTAAGAGGTAAAAACAAACAACACCTAACCCATAACTCGAGTTTATAAATCGTATCCCATGTACTCAATCTCCAACTTTGTACTCCCTAATCATTTGAGAAACCAAATCTATCTTTATCTCTCTCCAAAAGGTATTAATACTTGGATAATGTCATCTGTATAATATGATTAACAATAAAATGTATGAGCTTGCATACAACATGTATTGTTTTATGTATACCCATTTCCCTTCATCATTACAGGTTGAGAAAAAAATTGAGATAGAAGTTTTACGGAACAAACGGGTAAAGATGTAATCGATGGGTAAGGCCTTCATATGTTTATTCAGTTTTGTGAGGAATAACTTGCGAACTATTTTTTCAAATAGCAAAAAAAAAATATTTTCGACTTGATTTTTATCTGTGCTATTTAAACATTTTAGGACCCTATGAAAACATTCAACTCAAAATGATTTTTTTTGCTATTTAAAAAAAAATCGATCAAATATGTGTCAGTTTAAAAGCTCTTGAAAACTCATATACATTTGACTGATTTATTAAAAATAGCAAAAACAAAATTATTTTGAGCTGAAGTCTTTTAGAGGGGTCCCCTGAAATGTTTATGTACCACAGAAAAAATCAAGTCGAAAATATTTTTTTGTCCACTAGTTAGGACCTCACTTGAGCCGGCACGTATATATATGTATACACACACACAATGAGTCTCTAACATACCTCCTAACAACATACCTATGAATATACCTGTTGGGATAAAACTTTGATTCTTACTCACAATACAATGATTAGATGCAATATTTATGATGTAAATAAACAGTAAAAGAGATGAATGTTGGATATACTGGTTCGGATGGATTGGCCTACGTTCACGTGGAAAAGGGAGGGAGTAGTATTCTTTATTGATCTCAGGAATTAGAGAGGATTTTCATACATAGGGATTCATATATCCATCTTTAATACTATGTCGGCTTTATATACACAGTCTTACAACGTTACTCCTACTTCGGCGCTCCACATCTTGAGGGGAGTTAAACTCAGTGGGACACGTGTTCATCCCTAGTTGCTCCACAACCTCCCACGTTTCTTATTTACCAGGATGGCGGTCAACCTTCATAGGGAATGTGAAACTTGTTGGAAACAATGGCTAGTTGACCAAGTCCTTATGATTCAAGTGATCGATCGTCCTTCGGTTGATGAAAAGAAGTGTTCGGTTATTCCTTTGGTCGATCTACCACTAGACTACCAATTATTCGATGAAGAATAATAAAGGGGTTCGGCCAACTCCTTTGACGAATCTGATCGTGTTGGACCGATCAGAAATCCCTTTCATCAGCTACCCCGAACTCTTTATGTTCACAGAGATGAGCAGAAGAGTCCTGATCGTGGCCGAAGATCATACTTACCACTTGTGTTGATGTCATACCCAGTGGGACTTGTGTTGCGCAGTGTTGGGATTTTGATTCAATATGATATGCTTTCTAACGCTTGGGATTCTGTACTGACATGGATTTCATGATGAGTCGTCATTGCATTCTGCAAATGCAAGATGCCAATAAGAACATGGGACGTAATAATTTCCTATCTAATGACGTGGAAATTTTTTTGTCGTTCATATTATAAATCGCAATTTTGAGGTTTTGACATAACTAATTTGGGTACTTTTTAAATGGAAAAGACTACGGGTTTGCGAAATTGAAATGTTACCTCTCAAGTCCCAATTGTAAACCAGTTGTTCTTCTTTCGAATTTTGGTTGACTCATATACCGATATGAAATATAAAATTACGAGGAAATCACGTGAGTACACGGGATATATACTCAATACCATGACAGTTACAAATGTAATGCTTATTTTTCTTCATAATAATATAATACCAATCTTTTCAAAAAATTATACTTCCAGTGAATGGTGTCTACGTGAGCTCGCCCACATGGTCCTCCATTGCAACACAAACGAGGGTCAAATGATTTTTCCAATTTTTTATGACGTTGAGCCATCAAATGTACGACATCAAAGGGGGATTTATGAAAATGCCTTTTGCGAAAACGAAAAGAACTTTGATGAAAAGGCTATTCGACATCAAGAGTTAGCATCATTTCTCGTGCGAGATTTTAAAAAAAAAGATTTTTTTTGTATGGGTTATAAACATTTCATTGTACCCCTAAAAAAATCAACTCAAAATGAAATATTTTGGTATTTTATAAAAAATGGATCAATATTTGACAGTTTTTAAGCAGTTTAAAAAATTGTCAAATATTGACCCATTTTTTTAAAATACCAAAAAATAACATTTTGAGTTGATTTTTTCACTTCTTATTATGTTTAATATGCAAACAGATTTTCATGGCAAGCAACTCATGCTAAGATTTTGGTATAGCACTAATTCAGTTCTAAAAAGATCTTCTCCCACCCATAAATATCTAGCGAAATTGCAATGTCAATGTAAAGGACAGGTGTTCCAAAAAGACCATTCCAAGTATGCAAACTTGCGGTGAGAGGAAAGTTTTCAATCTTTTAAGTTGAAAAATCACATGTGTTAATCCTATTATAAGTATCCCGTCGTGCAAAAAATATACTTTTGAAGGGACTTTATGAGTTTGAGGTCCTAGAATTCATATTTTCGCTTCTAACTCAGTCATATAGATCTGATTTTAATCCTATTCTATCTTCTATGAATGGGAAGTATGGAGTCAACTCTATTCCATGCCAACTGATAGAAGATAAGGTGATTTGGAACATGTGGTCGTAAGTTTGAGTTCTTTTGAGTTATAAGTTTGAAATTTTTGATGGGATCGGTGTAGTATGTTCCGCCACTAAAGTGAGGACGGATTATTGAAGACCCTTAGATTCAGGGCCGGTCTTGAGATTGATAAAAATTGACAAGGCCCCATGCAAAAATTATAAAATAGGCCCCATTTATGTGTACTGCAATCTCTCTCACGGGCAATTGAAATTCGAGCATATAGTTTCCTCTAGGTTTCTATAATCGTGATTGAGAGACCCATGTGTTACGTATCACTTGGTGTGAGAATGTGCGATTATGACCCTTAGACACAGATTTGAGGCTTTCCAAGTTCAACAAAGTCTTAGGATGTGTTTGGGAACCCCAATTCCAAATGTTTTGCACTGAAACAACAAAGTGTTCAACTGTGTTACAATAAATTGTAAATCTATCAACCCCCTATCGGCGTCCTATTTCAAATTTGTTAAAATAATTGTATGATTAATTTTGTTAGGTTCCTCTATTTGCCCAAACTAAAATGCATATTTTACAAATAAAAAGGTTACAGAATGCATTGTGGAAGAAATTTTACTGTGAGAAAAGGTAATTTACTAAGAAGAAATGGTATGTGAGGTACACCGGCATTACATGTTTTTGACATAGAACTTAAACATGAAACTACTCCAAAATAAAATACAACAAATGTGTAGCATAATACATCCATGCGCAAAGCAAACATAATAAAATAAGCAGTATTAAACAATCCAATCCAAAACACATGGAGAAAATAACTTACATGTCTCAAATGAGTTACAGGTCCTTACAAATCCAAAAGAAGACATACAACAGACACTAACAGAAATGCTCATTCTATGAAACACCCTGGAATGCTGCAAAAAAAGAAGGTAAAAGTATATTAGATAAATGAGAAGTAATTTATTTTATATTTGAGCATTAAAACAAGGCAGATCCTTGAATAATAAGTGGAGTCAACAAAGAGCAGGCGATATATAAAATCAACATATTCAAATTAAAAAACAGGTGCATTGCAACAGATTCAGAATCAATTGCTGCAAAGTTGAAAACAGAAATGTTTGAATGGACAAATCTTCATTATTTTAGTAACTAAAAAGATAACATGGCCACACTAGAAAATAATTACTTACAGGGTTACCTTCACACTATTGTCTAAATATGATATTATCAAAATATGACATTTCTATATAACACTTACTTCAATGTGAAATGTAAATGAAAGAAATAGATGACCAAAAACATGTTTCCTTATGGAATAGTCCTAATCCATAGTTTAGAGATGGGGTTGACATAGCATTAGACTTGTTTATAAACTAGTGGAATGACATGGTACAACTGACTTAAGACAAGAACCCCAAACTGTCGGACACCAGACACTAGTAATATACTATTTTTTCCATGGGTTGCATAGCTACAACATTTTATCACCCTCCTTGTGGGTGGCTAAGTGTAAGAAATAAAAAAACTGCTTTTAACTTGTATAACCAATCATCATATTCCATGTAGGATGGCAAGATTCTGTATGTTTATCACACAACAAGTACAACGTCCAACTTGACTACAGAACTGCAAAAAAAATCAGAGGTCTCTCACACAACAAACATATTAAAGAAAATTATGGCAGAATTGACAAGCTTTCAATAAACCACAATCAGCAACTTGCCAATCGGAAATCACAGAAATTGAAAGAAAAAAATAAAGAAAATTATGGCAGAAAAATTATATATCAAGCAAGAAATAGACCAATGAAAAAACAACAAGCTTTATGATTTTGAATTAGGCAGTGAGAGCAGAGTGACGAACGGTGGTCTTAGTCATAGTGGTGGACTTTACAGCAATGAAGAGGGGCTTATGGTTTAGCTGCTGAGAGGAGAAATTATTTCATCTTGCCAATAAAGACAACTTGGAATTTTGTTTGAGCGCCTCTTTTTTAAGCACCCACTATATTATTTTTTGTTTTTAAAGGAGCACTCATATGATAACACCCCACCCCACCCCCGAAATATATATATATATATATATAAGAGTTAACAATAGTACAAACTTAAAAATTTAGCAAAAAGTCCAAGTATTCAAATCAATGTAGCACCAACGGTACATACACCAAAAAAGTAAATATGCATGTGTGTGTGTGTGTGTGTATTTGTATTTGGACATAGGCAAGACAACAGATCAACTCCTAGCAACTAGGGCCTAGACAAGGTAGCAAAGCACCACTAGTGCCTAGGTGGAGCCTAGGGAGGATTTTTAGAACATTGTGCACTGTCACCCAAAATATGAAATATTTAACCCCATTCAAGGAGGGAGATAGAAGGGGTCTTGCTCTCAAGTTTGGACTCTCAACTCCCATAAAAAAGGCCATTCCTTAAGGAATTTATGCGTGAGAAAGCTCCATCTCTCTCAATCAAACATTGGTGAACCCACACGAGAGAGATACTTGAGCTTCAACTGTAATTATATCTCATAAAGGAGAGCTTTCATTGCGAGCATTCATTGTATATTCATCTCGTAAAGTAGATCAATATTGTAATCAACTTTCAATCATCTTGTAATGAGTGGCTTCCACTGTAAGAAGCTGATCTTTCCCCCTATTTCAGTGTATTTGCCTTTACCATACAACATGGATTTTCGTGACACTCAAATGGAGGTGGTATTCTTGAATAAGTTCATGTAGGCTCAAGTTTGAGCCAAACACTATTGGTTTATTATTTACTTTACAAGCAATTAATTTGATTTTACAATTTAATTATGTTATCAAGTAATTATAAATCACCAAAAGGGATAAAACCTAATACACCCCCTCTAAGATTGTTATTCTAGGACAAGGTTGATTCCCTACTGTAGATACCAACCCATTAGTAAGCATTTGCAGCCTGTCTTTAGAGGGATATTATATTGAGCCTGAAGTTCCATTCTGATATGTAGAGTCATTCTCTAACTTAGTAACTCTAGATATACTGTCCGTTACTAGAGATGAACATCAAGTTTAAACCTATACGGATGTAATTCGGTTCTCTAGTCTCTTCCTCCTATGTTTAATGTGTAAATTAAATAAATAGATTCATATCCATCTAAACCTTGGGAAGATAAACATCAATATTTGGAACGGGACCCTACACATTTGCATTAATAAACAAGTTACATTTTTCTGCCTACACAAGTTACTAGATTCCCTTTTAAAAGACAAATGTATAAACAAAGTTGTAATTTCTTATGTGATCAAAAGATCAAGATTTTCTTGATACTCCATATGTTTCACAGCCATGTGAAATTAATGACGAAAATAAAGAAACTGAACAAACAATGGGAATATAAAGAGATGCATGCATAGTAGTAACCAACGCTTTTGAGGAGGATACTCTAGAGTGATGTACCAAGTCGATCTTACTTTGATTTTTTGATTAGTAGTAATGAAGTTTCTATAATCAAGTGAACTACAAAAAGAGAAACATAAGCTAATTAGGAAGCATTCATGGGAATCCCTCTTGCAAAGAGGGAAAAACGTTAATTATTCAACAGCCAATTGTGAAATACCCCGACATCAATCAATATTTTCTATTCTCGTGTTTGGCAAATTCAGTAGATTTTGAATGCATTGCATCAAATTATGTTCAAGTACTTGAAGAATCTTAATTCCTCAAGCCCCCAAATATCACTGCCATCAGCGAGTAACACTCTTAAATCTTTGAGATTTGACAAATCAGGTAATTTTCCAATTGATTCACTGGTAAATGGACGATGACCCTAAAGAATCTTGCTCCCAAAACCCCTGGATATCGGTTAGTTTCACACAGCCACAAGCATTTAATTCCCCTAAACTATTAAGGTTTGACAAATCAGGAAGATTTCAATTCCTCACAAACCCGGATCTCAGTTTCGCACAATCAAAAGCATATGTTTCCTTAAATCTGCTAGTCAATTGAAAAAAAGGGTATTTTTTCAATTGACTTGCATTAAGAAATGTCCAACCATTCAAAGGATTTTAGTTCCTCAAGTACCAAAATCTTACTTGAACAGAAAAGTGCCAGTTGCTTTTAAATTTTTCTGTTTTCACAGATCCAATATATTTGATACGCACGCTGTAAAGCCCTACGGTGCTCAAGCTAACATAATCTACAGGACCAAGACACGTCTAGGTGCTCCAAGGATTCCAAAGCCCTAATGCCTTTAACCTCACATAACATATAGCAGTAACATAAAATTAGTTCTTTTAGCATTCCCGAGTTTGATTTTAAATTTAGAAAAACACTAGAGATTTTGTTGAAAAAAAAGTTGGTAGCAAATATGAAATGGTGGAGAACAGCGAGCTAGCTAAGGTTCTACTGGTCCGGTAAGAGGTACCGCCTCGTGGTAGTTTGCTCAAAATTGTTTTCACCATTTCACTAGTAATGGAAAATGGATTATGTTTATCAAAATCCATACATGTTAGTTTGGAAAACAATGAATTTTACAAAGATGGGGTGACGTATGGTTATGTTGCACGACAGTATATACTGCCTTATAGCTCTGTCCACTATCGGACAGCAGCAACACAACAATATCTACTGTAGCATGGGAGTAACGGAGAAATTTTTTGTCGTTCATATTATAAATCGTAATTTTGAGGTTTTGACAAAACTAATTTGGGTACTTTTTTCATGGAAAAGACAATAGGTTTGCGAAATCAAATTTTAACCGACTCATATACACGGGATATATAATCAATACCATGATAATTACAAATGCAGTACTTATTGTTTTAGGAATATTGCTAACCAATAGATGGAATGTGTTATACATATGAGATTGAAGAAAATGTTTCAAATGCTACTTTGAGTTCAAGTAAGAATGTGTCGGCAAGTTTCGTGTCAGTATGCAAGGAATGAATTGGGCGACCATCGACCAGTTAATTGATTTGAGAATGAAAATTAAAACTTTAGAGGTGAAGGTTGTGTTTGATTTTACCTCATAAGTCTGAATCATAACCATTCAGACTTAAGAGGGAACGAATAGTGTTTGTTTTTTCAAATGATTAAGAGCATAACGACTATATTTGCTTAATGATTAAGAGTTCGAGTTATATTTGGAGTCTGAATCTAAAATCAGTCTATTCAGGGGTACATTCAAACATAAAAATAAATATATTCAGATTCAGTCTTCACATATTTCATATTTGAGACTTGAGATGAAAAAACAAATGCAACCGAAGACACTCGTAAAGGCTTCATCGATTTCCTCTACACTTACCTTGTCCACGCTGGAATTCGCACCTTTAAGGAAGATGATGAACTTTGCATTGGAGAAGATATCGGCCCCGAGCTTCTCAATGCAATCAATGAATCAAGAATATCGTTACCAATCTTTCCAAAAAAGTATGCTTCCAGTAAATGATGTCTACGTGAGCTCGCCCACGTGGTCCATTGCCACACAAATGAGGGTCAAATGATTTTCCCTTTTTTTATGACATCAAAGGGGAATTTACGAAAACGGTTTTCGCGAAAACAAAAAGAACTTTGTTGAAAAGACTATCCGAGAATGGAAGGAGGCTCTCATAAAGGTTGTGAAATTGAAGGGCCTGGAATTGAAGAAAGAAACCAAGGGAATGAGTAATTGATTCCCTCAACCTTTCTCTCTTCAATTCCAGACCCTTCAATTTCCCCTCTCCTTCTTCTTGCGCTTGGGATTTGGCTCATCATTACACAATCGCTTGATTTCTTCTAAGAAAAATGGGAATCACGCATTCCTCAATAATATCCTGCTTAAAAACCTAAACCTAACATTAGATAACTCGTAAAATAAATTCTAAAAAAAGGAAAGAGGGCAAATTAACCTCTGAATAATATCAAGGGTCAATTATTAAATAGTCCCTACTATAAATATATATTTTTTAAAAAGGACACATATTTTTAGTTTAACCCATTTAGTCCCTCAAGCACTCAATATCCTCTTATTTTTAGAGGTCCGCGCCAGCGGCACTCCCTCTCCAAAATATGTGGCAAAGGACTTTTTGAGGCAAAATAAAAAAGTTTGGACTAAATGGGTATTAAAAAATGTCCGAGGGACTATTTGGTATATGTCCCTAATATCAATTGGTGTTAACACATAAATCTGAAAAGTTTTTACAGAGTAGAATCTACCATTACACATAAATCTGAAGGAGTAGTATATAGTACCAACCAAACACAAAACCAAAAACATATCAGTTGGGGATTCTACCTTTATATAAAGCCACAGGACACTATGAGACAAGCAAGTGAAGCTCCGTCACAATTTTTCTCCGGATAATATCCCACTAATATAAACTCAAGCTTTTAAACATAGGTTGCCTTTGTTTTTTCATAGAAAAAGACTTAAGCGACCCAAAACTTTGACTTAAAAACCGTACTTAATGATGTGAAATGTGCCACAGCATTAATAAATCCAAACATCATTTTATTTTATATTTTTAACCCTTCAAACCCATTTGCCTTTCTCTCCACATAAAAAGAAGCTTGTTTATTGTAAAAACATATTTTCCTCAAACACTTTTTTTTTTGTTAAAATTATTTTTATTTTTTTTAAATAGTTTCATTTTTAAAAATTGTTTTTTTTTTGTTAAAATTTGTTTTCTTAAAAAACTGGGTTTTTTTTACAAATTTTGTTTTTGGTTAAAAATGGTTTTTTTTGTAGTATTTTAAAAATAGTATTTTTGCTATTTAAAAAAAAATGATCCGCGTTAGCGGTATGTATGAACAGTGCAACCACATGTACATACTGATGACGCGAACCAATATGTTGTAAAAATGATTTGCGTCAGCGTTATGTTTAAGCGGTCTGACCACCTATACAATAATACTAGGTTGACATAGATTTGCGATACAAAGTGATGTGACACAGTGACGTGTCGCATCGTTATTGCCTATTGCGTTATGGATGTGGGTCCGCGCCAGCGACAATATCTAATACCGATTCGACAATTTACAACATTTAACACAATTTTTGTATTTCTTAAAATTGTTTAACGGTCCTCGTTAAAAAACTATTCTAATAATAAATTGTTTTTTAAAATTATTTTTAACTCATTTAGATCCTCAAACACCCATTTTTTCAATATTTTCTTATTTTTAAAGGTTCGCGCGCACCCCTTATTTTAAAACTTATTTTTTTTTATTTTACAACCTTTAAACAATTTTTGTATTTCTCAAAACCGTTTGAAGGTCCTCGTTAAAATATTTCATTATTTTTAAATGTTCGCGCCAGCGTCACCCATTATTTTTAAACAATTTTTTTTTTTAATTTTACAACCTTTAAACAATTTTTGTATTTCTCAAAACTGTTTAAAGGTCCTCGTTAAAAAACTATTCTAATAATAAATTATTTTTTTATAATTATTTTTAACTCATTTAGTCCCTCAAACACAAATTTTTCTAATATTTTCTTATTTTTAAAGGTCCGCGCCAACGGCACTCCTTATTTCGAACTTTTTTTTTTTATTTTACAACCTTTCAAAAAAAAATTGTATTTCTTAAAACTGTTTTTTTCTGTGATATTTAAATATTTTATGTGAAACATAAAAAAATCAACTCAAAATAAATTTTTTAAACTAATTAACTTTTTTTTTTGAAAAATATATTTTGAAAAAAATAAATTTATATTGTGATAAAATAAAGGAGTGTGTTTCTTAATGATGTGGCACTTGCCACGTCATTAAGTCTCACTTTTAAGTCTAATTTGCAAGTCGATGTAGTCTTGCTCTTTTTCATATGAATATGAAGTCTGACTAAATATGAAGACTCAATCTGTAGTCTGAAAACTATGTTTGTTTTCATGTTTGAATGTCCTTCTGAATGAATGTATTTAGACTCATTCAGATTCAAACTTCAGATGTAATTCTACCTCTTAATCATTAAGAGCCAAATATAGCAGTTAGCCTCTTAATCATTTTAAAAAAAGCCAAATATAGCCGTTAGCCTCTTAATCATTTAAAAAAATAAACACTTTTTTGTACCTCTTAAGTCTGAATGGTTCAGCTAAGAGGTAAAAACAAACAACATCATAGTCTACCTTTATATATGTCTTTTGAACTATTCCCACTAACGCAAGTTACGAAATTATTTTTTGATTGAATAATGATATGCGGCGAGTATATTAACGCTGATTTAATGCCGATAGTCTATCATGTCATTTTTTTCTTTTCTTCTCATTAAATAAATATTTTTTTTAATAATTATATTTACGATTCTTGAATTTTAAAATTTGTAATAATTTGATCCCTAAACTTTTTAACGTAAAAAATGTAGTGTCGATTATTATTTTTTAGTTATATTGTATGAACCATTAATTGATAGTTACTTTTGTGCTACTCTTTTTTTCTAAAAAAGATGCGTTACAACACCTTTCTCATGCTATTACTCAAAAAATTAGTTTTAGGGCCATTTGAGTTTTTATGCTCACTAATTTGTTACAGTTTGATACTGAATAATTTTCATATGGTTATTTACTTTTTGATTGTCATTTTTTTTATTTATTATTGGTTGGGTGCGAGAGTTTTTGTTATTAATGATTGGGTGCCATTTATAGTAGAATATATAATCCCCTGACTATTATGTTTATTTAAATTAAACTATTTATGTGTCAAAATGGTATTTTACGGACCATTAATGATTTTCGTGATGCTTACGACCCGTACGTATGTCATGTAACATGAAAATAGAGTCGACACATTTATTCTCTTGTTCGAATAATTATTTTTCATTAAAATAGATAGTAAAACGAGACTAAAGCGGATTATTTTGAATACCATAAATAGAGACTTGTACCTACCATAAAAATTACACTTCTTCTCATTTCAAACCAAATGAGTTCATTATACTTTCTCTCTCCCTCAGAGAAAACATTAGAAAGCCTCGAAGCTCTTTTATTCTACCTACAAACCATGAAGCCTCAAACCTTGCTTCTATACCCTGTTCTTTTGCCAAAATCCCCAAACGTACAAGCACCAACGAACCTCTGGCAAAAATCCTCCAAACCCAGCTCGACCCTCTTTCTTCTCCTTCTCCCCTGAACAAATTCGCCAACCATAATTCTTCTCCTCCACCCTCGGTCGGAATGATCCATTTCTTCTTCTCTATCTATTTCATTTTTTTCTCCTCTTTCTTACTGCCACAGCAATGAAGCTCCAAGCTTTTGTGCGTGTGTGTGAATTGGAAACTCTGATCACCGCTGTCATGATCATTGATTGTGACAAATAATGCATATTTTTTTGTCACGGTCTGGCCGGCTCAAAAGCGACAATTTGACCTTTTTGGTATAATGTATGTCAATAAAAAATTATAGATCAAATGGTTTAGAAATCACTTTTTAATAATCATTCATGTTAAACCGAATATCAAATTAAAATGAATCAAAGACTTAACCAGATTTCACAAAAAATAACAAACACAAAATATTTTTGTATTTTTGAATAAGAATGATGCATGAGTACTTACAAAATCCTATTTAAATAAGAAAACAATGCATAGAAAGCAAATGCATGAATAATACACATTTGCATGAAACTATCATTAACACATTAAGTAAACAACAAGGAAGTTATCTCACCCATAAAGACTTGCTTTCCCACAAATCAAGAATAAACTAGGAATGGAAACCTATAAGAACATAGTCACCCTAAGCAAACTACCTACCTATGTAGCGATAGGTGTTGCATCCCCCAGGTCAATGGGATACTTAAACTTTACCTCTTTCATTTCATCCATATTTTGGGTTCCTACAAAGTCTACCTTCACTCTAGGTGCGTGCCTAGGAATACCTCTACCTACTCTAGGTATCCTTCTATCTTACCTCCTAGGATTTTTATGCCTAGTCCTTGGAAATTTATTTTATTATATATGTCTAGGAATGTTACCTCAAGCCTCAAAATTGTCTTACACTAGAAATGACATTTTCCTCACTAACGAATCAACTTGGCCTCTTAGCTCATCAATAGGATTCTTATGGTACATGTTTCTCTTATTTCCAACGAAGCTTTGATTCATTTTCTTCAAGAACAAACAATCTTGATTTTAGTGACCATGTACTTGACAAAAAGTATAATAAGCCACTTCCCTTCTCTCATTCCTTCTCAAGTATTTCTTCACATATTATGCCTTTTGACCAACTCTTTCAAGTCTTTTATTTTTGAAGAAAAAATGTACAACATGGTTTGACTTACCACAAAAAGTACAACCAAATCCATTTTTAGCAATCTTGAATCTAGATCCAACATCCTTCCTTTTAATCATAGGAGTTTGTATCATATCCTCATTTTGGGAATGTGAACTTTCAACATTCAATTTTGATTTTCTAATCTTTTTCTCAAACTTTGAATCATTGAAACCAATCCCATTATTTTTTGGTTTGGGTTGAGTATTACTCAATAAATTTACATCAAGAACATCTGTTGTATCGTGTATTTTGATTTTCAACTCCTTAGCATGCTCAATCTCAATTTTCACTTTTTCAAAGTCAATTTTTAAAATTTAATTTTCAAGCTCAAATTCTTATTTTTCTCTTGAAATGATTGCACTTTATGATTTCAAAGACTCATGTTGCTTAGTCAACACACCAATAACCTTTTCAAAGTAAACACGTTTTGACTAAACACTTTCCAACTTTTGTTCCTTCTCATCAAGTTCATTTAGAAAAAACGTTAAATTTTGACAAAAGTTTGATGTTTGACTTTTTAAGTTGAAGAGTCTCTTAATAGATTCCATCAAAAGCCTCTTGTATGTCACCTATATCCTCATCACTCTCACCTAGTGATTCTTGAATCAAAGTGTGTGAATTATTACTACTCACAGAAGACGAGTCATTCAAAGACCTATCACTCATTGCGCTCTCAAGATTCTTTTTCATCACACTATTCAAAGACATATTGTAATCATTTTAATTCACATTCTCTTCAAGTCTCACTGTGAATTCAATTTCACCCTCTCACTCGTCACTGGAAGAACTATCCTCGCTTTCACTCTCCGAATCACTAAGAGTGGCCTTATATGCTTTTTTTTCTTCTCTCTGCTCTATTTCTTTTCATGATTTTTAAATGAGTGGGACACACATTCATGTGATCACCAATGCCACCGCAACCAAAGCATTTATCCTCTTCCTTGGGATTTTCTTTATTTATCTCATTTTTCTCATCAAAAGAGTTATGTTTAGAAGACTTAAATGAATTTTGTTAAGACTTCTTTCCATTTTTCAAAAACTTTTTGTTATTTTTATAAAACTTGCTAAACTGCTTAACAAAAAGTGTCATGTCTACTTCAACATTCTCCTTTGGTTTTGTAAGAGAGTGGTTCTTTTGATACTAGGATGATTAAGAGTAAACTGAGGTATAACCCCTATTAATGACGATAATACAACAATAAATGCACTCTCAAATAACAAGGAAAGAACTCAAGTGTGTAACTCACAAAATCTCGTGTGTAACTCAATGATTTGGAATAAATACAATATGTTTTAGGATAATAAATGAACCTCTTATTTCAACTAGATAGAGGGAGAGAGAAATAAGCACTTTGGATACACCTTAGGTAGGCATCTCAAACACCAAGGTATGGAGGAATAATGGTCAAAGCTCAATAAATGCTTATGTTCTTGAGTAGAACAAGGTAAAGCATTAATGGTGGGAATTAAATGCTTTAGTTTATAATAAATCTCTCAAAGTGGTCTTCTGGAATAAAAATCACGTGGTTTCTCAAATTGTACAAAGGTGTATATAGAGCCTCAGCCCACACACGTGGATCCTCAAGCGCATTAAATGTTGGTCAGTTCACTATATTCAATATATCAAATGCATTAAATGTTGAGTAAAATCTCCGGTGACCAGTTGATATGTCAGGCGGTGCCACAGTGTATCAGGGCCAAACCAACCAGTTTCCTACCAGATCACTACTATTTGACTTAATTCTGATTTAGTCAAGGGTTGGTCATGGAGTATGGTTGTAACCCCCATGGTCACGGTCTATGGCTATGACCATATCCATTGGATGTCACCCTTTGGCTTGGTCACAACCATTGTCACGCGAGGTTTGATTGTTGTGAGAACCCGATCACACTCATGACCTCAATTACCTCAATCACCTCAATCATGATTATATAATATATTAAATAATGTTGTGTTGATATAAATATGTTATACTATCATCATTTAGATTGGTTGTACCATTTATTACCAAGGATTTTCAAAAAATGGTGATAGACATCTAATTTTAATGTTTCCATGTTTACAATCAAATACACCCTAATTATGTTGCTTTTCTTGGATTTACATTTATTGATAATTGAGCACTCCCCAAAACAAACATCATCACCATAGCCTTTTTAAATCTTCACACACAAGATGTTTATTGAATTGCCTCAACCATTTTTCTTACCCATTTTTGCAAAATTTCACTTCTCCCACCATTGCCTTTGCATATCTTCTAACATATCACCACCATCCATTGTGATCATGTTTTCCTACATTTGCAAATTCACTTCTATACCTTTTTTAGTAGTGGAATGGTGAAAATTGGTATCAAGTGGAGTATGAAAGTCAAGACTATAATTTTTTGTTAGTTTACAATTTATTTGTGGTGGGCAATTATTTTGTAGTCAATGACACAGGAAATTCAAACACGCCCACCATACCACATGCTTGAATTTATACTTGAGAATCCTTATTTTGACACAAATATGGTTTACTGTTGACATCTTCATTTTTATGGCCTATTGTTTTGGTATGTTTGTGGGATTTGCTGAATTTTGTTTTCTATGATTATTTAGGAACCTTAAGGAGATCCCATGGGGTCAAGCTGTTATTGAATTTTTTGTGGAGTCTACTAGATTTTTTACTAACAAGGACAAAGTTGTTGCTTACTTAGAGGTTTGATATTGTTGCATCTTAGGCCAGATTCATTTTGTGATTTCGTGTTATTTGTGTTTTGTATCATATCTACACTATTTATGTTGTTTTAATTAATTTCGTTTAGGTTAAATATTGCACAATTTCCTTTTTAGGCAAAATATACGCACAACTAAATATTATTAAGATTACATACACAAAATATTACAAAACTTCTTTAAAATGTATATTTATTCAATTTATTTATTTTTTCTTTCCACGCATTGCGTGCGCATTAGAAGTAATTGTGTTAAATGAGTAAAGACTAAAAATCGTGTTAGTCGCACCATGTCCTAAATTTACGTAGGCCATTATAATGTTACGTGAAAATAATATATTTTAGTGGAATGTCAAGGGCTTTTGTTGTGACGTGTTGGATGAAAATACGAATTGACACCCTTACTAATATTCACATCGAATATTATTGCGACCACTTGCACAACCAAAGGATAACATGATGACATTGCTCATAATAGTATTCAATGTAAATGACACAACCCAACAGTAATTTAAAGAGGAAGATGGAGCTAAAGTGTGTAAACGTAATGAGTGAGTATAGGAGCGGGAGATGAAAAGACACGGCCAATAAAAAAAACTTACTGCACATGAATCATGAATTCACTAAAATACTGTGGTTAAACCCATGAAAATTACTGTTCTCCTTCATTCTTATTGTTTCATCTCTGTTAATTTAAAGGGCGGTGGCACTGACTTAACCACTACAAGAAAAATGGGTATTAGGGATGGGGGTATTTGGGATGGCCGTGTCATTTTGTCCCTTAAAAGTACCATTTAGGGCGGATTTTACGTATCATCTCTTTTGATAAATAACAAAAAGGACAGTTTTTAAAATCCATCCCATTTGGTATACCATATGGGACGATTGTTAAAAACCGCCCTTAAAGTAGAGGTGAATTTTTAGCTCTTTTTTCCCGGGCAAATATAAGGGACGGATTTTAAAAACCACCCCTTTTGATAATTCATAAAAGGGTCGGTTTTAAAGTCCATCCCTTTTGGTATACCATATGGAACGGATATTAATTACCGACCGTTAAAATAGAGTTAAATTTTTAACACTTTTTTCAGACAAATACAAGGGAGAGATTTTAAAGACCTTTCCATTAAGTATAGCTTATACCACGAATTTATAAAATCGTCCACTCTGATAAATCATAAAAGGGACGGACTTTAAAATTATTGATACTAGTGTATAATCCGCGCGATACCCCGACGAGAAGTAATTTGTAATTATAGTCCTTTTGGTGTAGATCATTTTTGTTAAAATGATTTTTTTATGTGGATTTTAAATATTTCATGGGACTGTCAGATAAAAAAGTGTCAAACATTGACCCATTTTTTAAAATATGGTTGATTTTTTTTTGGGATCCCTTAAAATATTTAAAATCTACACAAAAAAATCTAACCCCAAAAATATTATTTTTTAACATTTTAAGAAAATTGTCCGTATGGCGCATGAGAGAATTCTCATATATATATATATATATATATATATATATATATATATATAGGGAGAGGTTCACAAGTGGACCAAAAGAATGGACTTTTTAATGGACTTAACAAAAAAAACTAATAAGTCTCGGTTATTGGGTGCCGCTGGCGCGGACCCATTACACCAAGGAATTAAAATTAGTGGGTTATTAGTCTTTTTTGTTAAGTCCATTAAAAAGTCCATTCTTTTGGTCCACTTGTGATCCTTCTTCTATATATATATATATATATATATATATATATATATATATATATATATATATATATACAGTAGTAGTACTCCTGTGCGGACCAGTTCGCATTTTAAGAGTGCGGACTGGACATGTGTCAGCTGGCGGTGAGCTCAGAAAAGAGAGAGAAAGTGCCTATAATTTAACCGATAATTTCTAGGCTCACCGTCAGGTGACATTTGTCCGATCCGCAGGGTGTACCCGTGCCGATGGCACGGTGATAAATTTGTTCCCGATTATTTGTGGTTATAAATTTTCTCCCTATTATTTGTGGTTATAGAACACTCACACTCCTATGTATGATATTTTACACTTTAACAAAGACTTAAAAATACAGTTTAAATTTCATCTTATTAAATAATGATGTTACACTCACCTGTTATAACACTACATTTTCAACATTCATGCTTTCTTGTGCTGATAGCACATTGAAAATAATAATATCTTTAAAATTTATTCAAACATATGTGAATTGAAATGTCAAAATGTAACATATATCAATTTTTTTTTCAAGAATAGTAAATATTAAAACATCATCTCCAAAAATGATGAATTAAATGTTAAAACAACATCTCCAATTTAAGTTAATTCCCCCCCCCCCCCCCACCCCCCCACCCCCCAAATAGGACATAATTCAAAATACAAACCAACATGTTTAATAAGGAATTACAAACAAGATGAAGCATATCATATTTGATGAGAGTCTTTGTAAATGATGTCCATACTTGTTCAACATAATCTGTCTAAAAGTCGATGACAATGTGTATGCGCATTGAGTGTGGATGAACAACCACCGTAATCTAAATTTTAAAAAAATGAATTAGTATCCCAGTCTAAATATAGACCATGCATTTTAAATTATAAAGATAAGATGTTACCTTATTGCATACTCTTTCACCCCCAACCCCGTAAATGATTCTACTCATAGGTTCCGCTGGATAAAAAATAAAGTGATGCATCCCAGGTAAATGAAGAGCCAATTGTACAACATATGGTTTTCTTTCATGTAAAAGATGACCAAATGACCTCCAAGCATCTTCTGGTGGTCCAATATATCTTGTGTCAAGATATTGTTGAATCTCATCCACGTTTTCCATCACCATTGTTGTGCGATCATGAAATTTAAATATGTAGTTGTGAATATATTTTACGGATCTTAATCCCGTGCACACCTTCATCTGCATAGGTATAATATATTAGGAAAATCTTAACAATAACCCCTTAGAATTTTTGGAACTAAGAAAATGCATACTTGTCCATCGATTGTCATGTTAGAGGTCGGGGGAGTTGGTGTGTTTTTCATATCGCGAGATAAAATGTTTCTGCAAATAAATTAACAAAAAAGGGAATATATGTAAAACCAAAAAAAAAACTATATATAACCCAAAAAATCGAGAATGGCAGTAATGATTTTGCAAAATAATGCAAACACCGCTAAGGTGTATACATAAAATTATGTACAAATTTTAATTGAGATTGATCATTTTCTCTCAAATATTTAATGTTTAAAACAAAATGATCAATGTCTATTAAAATTTGAAATAAAGAGTAACGTCAACATGAAAAGTGTAGATATGAGTGAATGTGCACACGTACGCAAGGTCGACTCACGAATTCGACTCATTTTGTGCGACTCATTGACGTGTCATGTCTGGATTGACTCGTTATTGGGGTCCTACTCAATGGAGCCAAAAATTAAACCAATACAAATACGACACGTTTGTGAGTCATGCAAAATGAATCACATTCTTGAGTCGACTAAAAATTACTGTTAAAAAGATCCCAACAAAATTTGAAGGAAAATCATATGTTTTATAATAGTTTCATCATATGTCCGGGCATGTTTACGAACTCTAAAAAACTTCAATTATCACAGTCTTACTAAAAATTGGTCTAATATGAGCCACCGATAATATAATATGATCATAATTTTTCAATATGTCATTAATTTATTTCTATATACCTGCTACCTCTATATACTTGCTACCGTTCATTTTTCATAAAACATGTCATCTACATACTTGTAGGTTTTGTGATCGGGCGGAAAAAGTGTGTTCGTGTGAGGACACAATCGTCGTGTGTTTCGCCGCCGCGATGCAAAAAACCTACGCTACTACTACACTTGACAAGAAAGCACAGCGGTAAGTCGGGTATCGAGAATCCAGAGGGAGTTATTAAATTTCAGATGTTAATTGTTTAATTACTTCAGGAATAAAAGTGTAAAAGGTGATAGGTGGTTATGGTGACAAAAGAAAAGAGAAGTTAATGCTAAAATAAAGGAAAGCGAGGATCGGGATCGCATTCTACCAAACGGATCGAAACAACTACTAACTAGAGTTAAGGCTTGAAAGCAATTTAATCGAGCATAATCAATTAAGCATAAACATCACACAAGAAGGAATTTAACCCAAAGTTGCGAGATTAAACATTTAACTGAAAAATGGTCGCACGCGGATTAAACTCGGATTGTCGCTTTAAACTCTAACGTTGCGTGACAAAGAAAGATAAACGCATAACAATCCAACTTTAATACACGCGGTTTCAATTAAACGCGATTTTTCACTAAACCTAGTTTTCGGAGCTCGGGGCCCGAAAATGGCGGAAATGAAATCCCGACCCTATTTATCTAAGGGTGCATGGTGAGTTAAACTAAATTATGCTAATTAGACTAAGAAAGCAAGAATTAAAACATGTAAACTAGTTAGAAAGCATTGAAACTAAATTACAAGGCAAGAGGAGAAGAAGAACAAACTATATAAATGGAGAGGAAGTGAATAGTTCAATCTTACAAACCACATGGGTTGTCAATCCAAGAAGAAGAAGAAAGGAAATCTCCACACCAAACCCTAACTAAACTATCTAATCTGAATCTCTCTAAAAATATAAGGTCTCCCTTTTATTACAACCAAAATCAACTTATATAGTAAGTTGTAATAAAAGAAAATATCTGCAGGGGAGAAAACAGGGGATCGATCGATCGACCTCTGGTGTCGATCGATCGACAGTGTAATTCGTGGCAAAAATAAGAAGGGTCGATCGATCGACCCTTATGGTCGATCGATCGATCAAGCAGGGGCAACCTGCAATCCTCCCTGTTTTGGCATACAATCCAACGTCGCTCCAATCGCCGTAACTTTGTCGTTATGCATCGGAATCGCGCACCGTTCGCGGCCACGCGAAGCTAGCGAAGAGAACTACAACTTCCGTGAAGATGTCGGGCCAGGTGCCCAAGCTGTCAAAAGACTAAAATGCCCTTGCGCATGCGGTTGTGTACAGAAATTGAGCGAAACGCATCCGGACTTCACACTTAGCATCCAAATACCTACAAAAACTCAATTAACCCCTGCAAAACATGTTATCATAGAAATCCGAGGGTTGTCCGGTTAACGAGCATAAATATAGGGAATAAGATACCCGAGGGGGCTAATAACGCGTAGGTTAACGGGTGAAATACGCAATATTTCCGCCGTATCACACCCCCTAACTTACACATTGCTAGTCCCTAGCAATGAAATAAGATGCAACAAGAAGAACAAGTAAACCAACACAGGAGAGAGTACAAAAATATGGTATAAAAGCAATAAAAAGATAAGGCCACTGTCGCGGGCGATTCGATTGCATTTAGCGTATGCAATAAGCCGTTAAACCCCTAGGTTACCCTAGTGGACGAGTGTCGTCTCGTGAGGGTTTTCAGGGATGAAACCCACAAACATCATAAAGTTTCCTCAAAATATGCCCAATCAAGTAAGACAAACTCATCAGTGCGAACAAGATTTCAACATGTTATTAGCATAGCATACGAATTCGCATGAGAAGTCCGTAGTTATTAACATTATCGAATGCACCTCAATGAATCGAAACTCTAGCATGTGGAAGGGGAGTGAGCATATGCAAGGTAAGATTTGGCGAAAAACTTAAATAATTCCGATACTAAACATCAAAGCATGCATACATTCAATCCTCACGGGCATTACGCTCAACAAATGAAATCACTCGGAATGGGAGGTAATACACGGGACATGCGGGCATAAAGAGTAAATGTAAATGGAAACTAGGCCGCACACATGTCACAGAAGAAGAACGCTATATAGGAAATGAAAAACTTGCAATCTCAATGAAAGATACCGCACACTAAAAGAGGCGAAATGCATTTTCACAGATTATCAAAACTATTTAAACTTTTGAATTACATCAACCTAAGATCACATAGGACTTGTAATAGGGTTGTAATGTAGGATAGGCTAGGGTGAGAAATGAAGGAATGTATGTACGGATTCAAAGTGTTCGGGATGAAAACTTGGGATAATGGAAAAATGCGGGCAATATCAAAAATTGGAAAACAAGTTCCAAAACAAGCATTAAATGTATCATTTGGAGAGTAATCAAAGCTTATTGAAATATACACAACATATACAACTTTCTCTTTCTTTTCTTTTCTTCTTTTTCTCATTTTCTCTTTTGTTTTCTTTTTGCTTTTTGCTTTCTCTTTTTCATCGATTTTTCACTACTTCTTTTCTTTACTTATCAAACTCTCATATGCTTAAATTGCAACCGACATCATAACAACAACATTCAATCCCAAGTAACATTCCAAACAAAGGTATGGAAAGTGTATGTATGGGCTAAAACTCCAATTTAGAGTTGGTTATGGCAATTTGGGTTATGAAAAGAAAGGTTGTATTTAGGCTCAAATGGGTTAACGAGGGTAAGCATATAAGGGCGAGGTCAAGGCTAATATGGGTGATATAACAAAGATGGCCTATGATCATTTCACAATGTTTACGCAATTCTCGAGTCAAAACAATATATGAAAATCATGCTCAAGTAACACATTTCAAGTATGGACTCAATTAATGAACGATCAATGAAAGAATAGTGAGATTACCAACGAATTCAACGTTTTCAATGAGAAAAGAATAATGTATAACACTCACAAACGACGAAAGGTACAAAGCTTACTTGGTGTAAGTATATACAATGCAACAAAAGATTCCCGAGTTATAAAAATCTTAAACCAAATCAATATGACAAGGAAAGTGCATATGCTCATGGCATAAAGTTTAATTCATGAAGTTATTCACAATATCAATGATTTGAGGACTAAAGTCCAATAACTTCTAAAATCGAGAACATGCATCATTGAGTTGTCTATTGGATCGGGCAATTATTGAAATTTATCACTGGAAACAAGGCAAAATGCCCAACAAAGGAGAAAAAAGAAAAAAAAATATTTTTGAAAATTTTCAAATTTTTCACAAAAAGGCATACTTAGTAACTAACTGTGAGCAAATCAATGGACAAAACAAAGAAATGGATAGAATATCCTACACCCCCTAACTTAAATGTTGCATTGTCCTCAATGCGCATTAAGAACACAACACAAAGAGAGGAAAAGAACGATATTATCCAAAATTGGAGCGATCTCCATACGCACGAGTCCAAAAGAATCTACAAAACAAGTTAGTACCGAGCATAGGAAAAACAAATAACAAAAAGTTAACTAATTACACTAGACTAAATTAAAAGGAAAGAAAAATAGGAAAGAAAGAAAATTAAAAAGCTAACTATTTACAACCTACTATTTAGGCTTCACACTAACTATACACTAGAAGTCTAAATAGTTGAGGGTCCACCCAAACATGGATTTGACTTTGAAAGATCAACGGTGGACCCTCCAAAGAGAACATGCCTCCCGGAAAATAAGAATTCCGTTTGAACAACGGAAGGCATGTGGGTGGTGAAAAAAGTGAACCATCGCCAATTTGAAATTTTGGGCGGACGATGGGGGATTTGGATAACAAGGGGGAAAGGTACACTAGAGATCCAAGAAAAGTCGACTCATCTCCCAAAGGTTTTTCAAATGGAATGGGAGATAGTGCACACATCGGGATAACATCCATCGAAAATAAGTCCGGTAAAGAGTCCTCGTCGGCAAAAAGTGTAGAAGTTTTAATTTCTACCGACTCACAGGAATCAACCGGTAATTCTAATGGTTCAATCACGGAAAACGAATATGGTGATGAAACAAATTCAATCTCAATCGACTCATCGTCGGAAGGAGATTGAATTTCGGGGGAGAAAGATGCACACTCGATGAGAAATTCTCTGAAAAATCGAGGTGAAACACAAGTTTCCACCTCCTCGTTGTTTTGTGCATAAGAATTCATCTCATCGCAAAGTGCGCCTAGTCTCATTCCAGCATCATTTAGGCTTTCCAAACCTTGGGAGTAAAGAAGCAAAGTCTCTTCCAAAGTAGGCCTCCTCGGCTCAAGAGCCTCGGACTCCTCATTTGGTTGAAACTCGTCTTCGAAAGTAATGAAATGAGAATCGTCACTGGATTCGAATAATGAATCCAACTCAAGCTCCCAATAACGATTTTCATTCCGATAAATGTTTTCAAGTCTTTCATTTTCAAGAAAATCCTGAAAATGGAAAACTTGAAAACTATCCCCAAAGTATGAATCATTAGAATAACCGTAATAACTATAATAGTAGGACATGATTACCTCGTTGTTTGTAGATGGAAAATCCGAGCAAGAAAGTGAGCAACCGCGAATAGAAGTTTCTTAGCGCTCAAAGTATGCAAATCCTGCAAAAAAGGTTAAAACAAAGAATACAAATACAAAAGGAAAAATACTACGAAATAATAAAACAATTACAATCTAAAACATACTCCCCGGCAACGGCGCCAATTTGATCGGGCGGAAAAAGTGTGTTCGTGTGAGGACACAATCGTCGTGTGTTTCGCCGCCGCGATGCAAAAAACCTAAGCTACTACTACACTTGACAAGCAAGCACAGCGGTAAGTCGGGTATCGAGAATCCACAGGGAGTTATTAAATTTCAGATGTTAATTGTTTAATTACTTCAGGAATAAAAGTGTAAAAGGTGATAGGTGGTTATGGTGACAAAAGAAAAGAGAAGTTAATGCTAAAATAAAGGAAAGCGGGGATCGGGATCGCATTCTACCAAACGGATCGAAACAACTACTAACTAGAGTTAAGGCTCGAAAGCAATTTAATCGAGCATAATCAATTAAGCATAAACATCACACAAGAAGGAATTTAACCCAAAGTTGCGAGATTAAACATTTAACTGAAAAATGGTCGCACGCGGATTAAACTCGGATTGTCGCTATAAACTCTAACGTTGCGTGACAAAGAAAGATAAACGCATAACAATCCAACTTTAATACACGCGGTTTCAATTAAACGCGATTTTTCACTAAACCTAGTTTTCGGAGCTCGGGGCCCGAAAATGGCGGAAATGAAATCCCGACCCTATTTATCTAAGGGTGCATGGTGAGTTAAACTAAATTATGCTAATTAGACTAAGAAAGCAAGAATTAAAACATGTAAACTAGTTAGAAAGCATTGAAACTAAATTACAAGGCAAGAGGAGAAGAAGAACAAACTATATAAATGGAGAGGAAGTGAATAGTTCAATCTTACAAACCACATGGGTTGTCAATCCAAGAAGAAGAAGAAAGGAAATCTCCACACCAAACCCTAACTAAACTATCTAATCTGAATCTCTCTAAAAATATAAGGTCTCCCTTTTATTACAACCAAAATCAACTTATATAGTAAGTTGTAATAAAAGAAAATATCTGCAGGGGAGAAAACAGGGGATCGATCGATCGACCTCTGGTGTCGATCGATCGACAGTGTAATTCGTGGCAAAAATAAGAAGGGTCGATCGATCGACCCTTATGGTCGATCGATCGATCAAGCAGGGGCAACCTGCAATCCTCCCTGTTTTGGCATACAATCCAACGTCGCTCCAATCGCCGTAACTTTGTCGTTATGCATCTGAATCGCGCACCGTTCGCGGCCACGCGAAGCTAGCGAAGAGAGCTACAACTTCCGTGAAGATGTCGGGCCAGGTGCCCAAGCTGTCAAAAGACTAAAATGCCCTTGCGCATGCGGTTGTGTACGGAAATCGAGCGAAACGCATCCGGACTTCACACTTAGCATCCAAATACCTACAAAAACTCAATTAACCCCTGCAAAACATGTTATCATAGAAATCCGAGGGTTGTCCGGTTAACGAGCATAAATATAGGGAATAAGATACCCGAGGGGGCTAATAACGCGTAGGTTAACGGGTGAAATACGCAATATTTCCGCCGTATCATTTTGTTACCCTCTATATACCTGTAGGTATGTAGGGTGTAACCTCTACATACCTGCTAGAACGAAAATAAACATGCAACTGATAATATAGCGCTACCGATAATATAGCAAACATGTCCTCTACAGCGATCATAATTTATTATAGTTTAGTGAGGGCACTAATAGTATAACATGAACTCATCTATTAACGATAATATACCTGCTACCCATGCATTAAGGTGTTAACCTCTATAACCGTATCTGTTAAGGTAGAAAAATGAACTCAGGTATTTACTACACAATACATGAAAAAATATGGGTGTAATCTTTCTTGTCCTTGCTCTCCCTTAGAATCTCATTGAGAGGCCTATCTCTTTGAGCAGTTCCATCTTCAACTCTCGCACCTCGATTTGTCTTAGCCTCGTTTAACTGTTCTTGGGAAACAAAGTTCATTAACCTTATAGGCGGTGGCAAATCATCATCCTTTATTTCTAAAAATCTCGATTTCTAAGCCAAACTGATTATATCTAACTGAACCCAGTTAGCTACTCATTTTCCTTCCAAAGGGTTGTATCTAACTGAACTCAGGTATTCTAGCAGGTATTCTAGCAAACATGAACAGCATGAACCGCATATAGAAAATATGTGTAATAAAAATAAATATGAACAGCAAACATAATAGCAAAATACAGTAACTATTCATCAAACATAATAGCAAGCTTGATCAAGTGTGTAAAATACGGTAACTCACCATAATACAGTCCCAAAGTCTTCAAACCTACAGCTATCATGAGTTATATTTTCTAACAGCAAAATGTTAACAAAGCACATACGGTTCACCTCTTTGAAAAATAACAGCAAATATAACAACAAACCTTATAAAAGACCAAACACGCTTAACAAAGCACATACGGTTCTAAAAATACAGTAACCGTAATACAGTCCAGAAGTCTTCAGCAATCCCTCAGAACTATTCAGCTCCAAACTCTTCAGTTGTCTCTCTTAGACCTCCTAGATTGTGTACAGAGTAAGATTGTGTACAAATATGTAGAAAGTACATATTTTTAGTCATGCTGTCACACATAGAATGTACTTCAGCCACTCTAGTCATAGTGTAGCCATGCTGTCACACAAATGGTTCACGGATCAATTTTGGTTGACTGTAAACCATTGGATTCAATTCCTTCCCATTTAATCTCAACCCTCGGTTGATAAAGATCAAACCCACCAAGTTTTGATCTCAGTCGTTAATTGGGGGAGACAAAAAAAACCTCCTCCTTTATTATATAGATATGAAAAAAATAGTCCAAAGATGAGATGGGTTTTCCTCTCTTTTTTCCCAATCAAAATGCTCCAAATAGTAAAATCAACATCTTGAATCATGCAAAAGTACTCCAAAATGCCTTCAAATAAAAGAAAACCTTTACCTTGAGTACTTGTCGCTGGAAAAAACCCGAGCAAGATGAGCAGATTGTAGAACTAAAGCAAGTGGTGATTCTTTCTTAGTGGTGTAAACCTTGTCACCATTTCCCTTTATATAAAATTAAAGATACATGTTTGCTCAATGTTCACTTGAAACAAATGAATGATGATTTGGTACGGCAGATGGAGTAGGGTTTAACAAATGAAATGGGGGATGAATACTTGAATTTCACTATGTAGCTAGATTTACAAAAACAATCTCCAATTTACATATATATATTTTTTTAAAGACCAAACTTCATATTTTAAGAAACTATCCTCCCTCAGTCAATATTTGAATTTTTTTCCAGATATTCTTGAAATTACAAATTTGAAGTTTCATGTTATTATGACCCCAAAAATAAACATCAAGCGATCTGATCTTGTATGACTAAGGCATTTATTGTTTGATTGAAGGGTTCCTACAGAATTTGAAACATATATAAAATAAATAAATAATACCTTGTATGAACTTTCAACTACTTGCAATAACCCCTCCTGAAGTATATTTATTTAAGAAACCCCTCATGAACTATATTAGCAGCTAAGATGATTCTTCAGTATGTGTTTAATGGATGCTTATCAATGCATGATATGGATATTGAACGAAGGCCATACCATAAGAAATGCACCCATGCATTTCATTAATCAAAGGGAGCCTGCTTCAACACTAGTTCTCAATATGGAAATATTTCATTCCTTAAGAAACAGTCATGGTGTGAGTATTCCTCATCAGTATCATCTTCTGAATTCTTTTCTCAATCCACTGGTCCTAGTGACACATATTTTAGAAATAGAGAAGATACAACTAATGCATTGCCAAGTAGATCTCACGTTCACTTGCTTATTCCTCCGTCATGAGAGAGAATTGGAGGGTGGGTGATAATGGCGATGATAGCCACCCGTTCGAAGTAGTGTGGGATAAAAAATGCCTCGTTATACCAAAGGCTCATGAATCAATGAATGAATTGGGATAGTAAAAAACTCTCCAATTTCCTTTTTTCTATAACATTTTCTTATCCGTGTGACTCTTTATATTTTCATAATTAAAGTCATGACTTATGAACTTTTGTTGCCTTCCACATTTAAAGTATTAAATGGTCATTATACCTCTAATACTATCGTATTAGAGGTATAATATGGATACTTATAAACTGTAAAAAGGACGAAAAAATCGTCTCTTTTGACACCTGAGTTTTATTTTTCCTTCTTTCATATTCCCACAACTTCCCCCCCCCCCTTTCTCAGTCCGGATCTCTCTCTCTCTCTCTCTCTCTCGGAGCTCTCCCTCAGACCTCTCGTTCTTTCTCGTTCTCTACCTCTCACTTTTGTACCTGTATTTCTCTCCCCCTCACCATCTGGGGACCCCACTCCCCTGATTGGACCCACCCCACCTCCCCGTCGTGAGCTTCATTGCGGCTAGCTCTTAAGGCCCAACCCTACACTGGATGAATCCTTTCTCAAATCACAAACAATTTGATTTCTATTCAAGTTGATTTCCAGACCAAGGTTAGTTTTTCCTCTCTCTGTTGATTACATGTTTTTTGTTAGGTTACAACACCAAGATATTCATAATGTTGGTTGTGTAATTATTAACTGTCATTCTCTCAAGTTTGGCTACAGTGGAAAGTGAGAAATGAGTGGTAAAGAAGAAGACATAGATGAGAAATGGAAAAGATAGAAATTAGGAAAATATATTTGATAATGTTAATGAAGGGTTCTATTATCTTCATAAGATGGATAATTGGTAAGTTTTAAATAAGCATTAGGCACCGATCATTTATTCGGATGGAATGAGTATATTTCTTATATAAGAAAATTTGGGGAAATGTATCAATAACAAAGCATGATAATCTCATGAAAATTTTCTTCTAAAATAATAGTTATTTTTATACCTGGAAGCAAGAACTTGTTCATTTGTCTTTTCTTAATGAGGTTATCCATCTGGTAAAGCATACATTAGTTAATCGTCTTTTACTGTTATTTTTTTCTTGATTATTATTTTATTTCCCTGCAATGGTTTTGTTTCAAATATTGTGGGCCTATTTAGTTCACGTTGATTGCCTATAGAGCTATAGTTCATACTCCTTCTAAAGTACTTTAGGTTTGTTCTCTTCTACACGACCTTGGGTTTGATGTCCCTACTCCAATGGAATTGCGTTGATTATGCTGTTATATATATATATATATATATATATATATATATATATATATATATATATATATATATATATATAGGGAGAGGTTCACAAGTGAACCTAAAAGATGAACTTTTTAATGAACCTTAACAAAATAGCACCTAACAACTCATTAATTTTAATTTCTTTGTTGTAATTGGTCGGCGCCAGCGGCAACAAACACGCGTGTTGATCGATCCCCAACTCCCTCACCCCCCCACCCCCACCCCCACCCCCACCATGGCAGCCTTTATAGCAGCTCTTATGGCAACAGATGGTAGAAGGGATGCCATGGTGGGGGTGGGGTGGGAGGAAGGGGGCGCCAGGGGGTGGGGGGTGGGGATCAATCGACACACGTGTCTATTGTCGCTGGCGCGGACTAGTTACAACATAGAAATTAAAATTAATTGATTGTTAAGAATTTTTTTGTTAAGGTTCATTAAAAAGTTCATCTTTTAGGTTCACTTGTGAACCTCTCCCTATATATATAAATGAAACAATTACACTGCCATTTTTTCCCTCCAGGAATTCTGTTTTCAGGTGTGCACCCAAAAATAGAGGTCGACTTTCTCTTTATTTGGGATTTACTGATGAAGAAATAGATTCTCACTCATTACATTGGCTTAGATTATCAACTTGATGTTCTTACAAAGCTGTTAACCTCTCATTCCTTTCAGTATTTGTGTTTCAACTTTTGCATGTTTAATTATATGCTCTACCTTGATGAAGAGTTTTAGATGTTAGAGCATTAGTGTTTTGATATTTAGAAGTGTTAGCCAGGGATATGCCTGTGTTTTTCCTTCCCGCATAAACATTTTCATAATATTTATGTCTTAAGGCGAGGGGCAGAAATATATAGCCCTCAACCTTGTTTTCTCTTTTCTACCTATAACTCTCTTCTTCATACCCAGTTGTCTATTTCTCTGATAATGAAAGTAATCTAGGGCCACAAGATGGAACACTAAATAAGAAACTGTTCGCGTAACCAAGCTATAAAATTTCAGCCTTCTTGTTTTCCTTCCCTAGTCATTATCGTGTGTCTTGGAGCCATTATATTTTCACTTCTTTTAGATTTCTTCTTCCCTGGACTCTTTATGGTTTGCATCAGCTTCCTTGGTTCGTATTTGATAGAAACAAAGGGTCAAATACCAAAAAGTCCTTTAAACATTTTTAATAAACATTTAGTCCAAATCTTTTATTTTGTACCAAAAAATCCCTTATTCTCTTACTTGTAAAGGTTCATGCCAGCGGCATGGTGAAGGACTTTTTGGTGGCAAAATAAAAGGACTTAGATTAATCGTGTATTAAAAAATGGGGCAATTAGTGTTTTGACTTAGAATGCATGAGTAAATTTTTTTAGGTTTCATTTTTATTCAAACTCGACCCACTTTAGGGATAAAAATATCGTCACTTAATTTGAACTTAATTTTTTTACACAATTATTAATGCATTTATAAAGAGCATGATATCTTTCTAAGACATCTATATAGTTTCTTCATGTGGCTTCTTCCTTTGTGCATATATAGTTCTGTGTGTGAGGAGGGAAGATTCTATGAAACATTTCATTCAAATGATGATGGTTGGAGGGATTATGAATCTTGTGCAAAGGTGAGTCAAAAAATTGACATTCCTACACCCAATATTTTTTCACTTAGATAAATAGGTGGAGAAACAAACCATTTTTTGGATATACATGTTTTGAACATTGCATATACAAACTATCCATTTTTTCTTTTAATATATTCCTTTGCAGCTGGTCCATTGTGGGTTTGTTGTGTCATTCCATGCAAATTTGGTATATATTTCGATGGAGTGATCTGTACGGAGTGCTAAAGGCTAATTTCATTTTGGTAAGAGGGGACTAGTTTGATCCTCATCCTGTCATCTAATTTCATGACCTTAAAAAACAATTCATTAAATTTTATGAGCAGCTAGAAAGAAAGATGCATGACTTGGTGAAAAGGGAGGAGGGGGCATTGATTCAATGCTTTTGAAGAAAATTTGAATAGATTTCAACTCAATTAGATACATTTTTTCCCAATAAAAATTATGATAATAGTTATAGTCTCAAGCCATCTACATACATTTTAGCCCACCCTCAATATATTTCTTTAAGTAAAACCTAACCCGAGAACTTCTGTCAATAAATTAAGCACACTTAATTACCCAATTCAATTTTGGAATGTTCTGTTTGTGCATTCAAATTGAGGGTTTTGTTGTTTTACATATTTCACGAATCACAGTGTCGTATATATTATGATAATTCATTTGCATATTTGATTGAGTTTTCAATGGTTGAGGTGTTGAGACATTTGAATATTTCAGGCTACTTTTGAGTATTGAATCACTTAATTGATTGAATATCGAAAATATCATGAACGATTTATATTTATGATTGATTTGCAACTTGTAGCATATATTATAGTGTTTATGGCTGGTTCTATCACCTGCATATAATGAATACTTGGTAAGTTTCAAAGAAGCATTTAGTGTTGATTATTTATTCAGATGGAATACTTCTTAAATGAAGAAATAATTGGTTACCGTGCATAAGTTTTAAAGAAGTAAAGACGTAATTGAGGTAATTGAACAACACAATGTCACTTGTTTGGTTTTATTTTTCTTCATTTACACACTTGGTTACTATGCTAATATATCTTTGGTAATTGAAAACACATCCATGCCTATTTCTTTTTAAATGTAAATTCAAAACATATATTATGCCTTTTTTGTTGGATTTGTTATAAATTATTATTGCATACTTGACAACAATGGAGCATTACTATTTGAGGGCATTATATGAATTGGTATTGTGCAATTTGCTTCATGTTTATTGAGTCTATAAGGATAGACAGTAAAATAATGGAATTATTTATTTTCCTGTTGTAATATGGCATAAATGGACATCTTTTAAAGGGCTAGTTGTTCCCGGTTGACCAATATCAGGTGCCATTGATGACGGATGATGGTTTCCAATTCTACTCCAGTGGTGTATTTACAGGAGAGTGACACTCAGCTAGACCATGGTGTTACTACTAGTGAAGTGTAACACCCTTTGAAATTTAATTAATTATAGCATTATTATATTACACGTGCGCAGTAATTTAATTAAAATGAAATGTTGAGTATTTAATAGATATTAATTTGTGGGAATAAGATTAATATTTATGTGTTAAATTTACTAAGTGTGTATATTAAATAAAATAGGGTGAATTGTTAGTACATCGTAGTGAGTGAGAACGGTGGGATTTTGGTAGTATCTCACACTACACCAAAATGGCCAAATTGTCACCTTTCACCCGGCCACCCTTGTCAAGGTCATTGACCGTGACACAAATCTCGCGTTTTGTGTCACGGTCATTGACCTTGACACGACCGTGACAAGGCCGTGACAAATTTACTTGTCACGACCGTGTTACGGTCAATGACCTTGACACGACCGTGACAACTTTTGCAGCAAATAAAAAAGCCCTAGGCTTCTTTTTTTCCCACCTCTTTTGGTTTTCCCTCTCTCTCTCTCTCTCTCACCCGCGATTTCTGCTCTCTCTCTCTCTAAGGTATATTTTTTTTCCTCTCTTTCTCTTTCATTTCTATATGTATGTGTATGTGTATATGTATGTGTGTATATATATGTGTGTATATGTATATATGTATGTGTGTATATATATGTGTAAATGTTAGTGATAGTTAGAATGGTGTAAATGTTAGTGATAATTAAAATTGTGTAAATGTTAGAAAAGTTCTAGAATTCATATGTTAAATTTAATTATATAAATATTTAAATTGATAATAATTTTATTCATGAAATTAATTCAATTAGGTAAAACCCTAGATAATTTTTTAACAGAATTTGATAATATTATATAAAGTTTAGTAAATTCACAAAATGTTGCCAATTGTATGTTTTTAGGAATATCATTAGTTACTTTCGTTAGAATACATACACTGGTAATATCATTAGAATCCATACACATGCATGTTGTTAGAAAGTCTTAAATTTAATTCTCACTTTAATTTGTAGAATCTCTGTACTTGGTTGGATTTATTATATTATGATAATGAAATTTATGCTCCAATTATAATTATCTCATGTCATAATTTTATTGATAAGCAATAACTGTAGTTGTCACGGTCGTGGTGGGGGGAGGGGGTGGGGGAGGGGTGGTGGGGGTGGGGGTGGGGTGTGTGTGTGTGTGCGTAGGTGTGTGTATGGTGGGGGAGGGGGGTAGTGGGTGTGGGGTGTGGTGGGGGGAGGAGGTGGGGGTGGGGGTGGGGGAGGGGGTGTGGTGGGGGGAGGGGGTGGGGGTGGGGGAGGGGGTCGTGGTGGGTGGTGGGGGTGGTGTGTGTGTGTGTGTGTGTGTGTGTATGTGTGTGTGTGTGTGTGTGTGTGTGTGTGTGTGCGTAGGTGTGTGCGTGTGTGCGTGGCGTGGGGAGGGGGGCAAGGGGTGTGGTGGGGGTGGGGGTGGGGTGTGGGGGGTGTGGAGGAGCAATTTTAACAATTGTATATCTTTAATTAAGAAATTGTATAGCTTTAATTGTAATTTTAATTGTATAGTTTTAGATGAAAGTAAATTAATAATTAGTGCCAATTTCATATGAAAGTAGGATTGTCCCTCATTGTAAATTAGTAAATTAATAATTGTATACTTTAATTGTTAGTTTAATTGATGAAATGTTGGGTTGGTTAGTTTTAAAAGTGGCATGATGTGTGCGTGTGTGTGGTGGGGGTGGGGTAGGGGTGTGTGTATGTGTACTATTAACATTTTTTTTTATCTGTACTAATAACATTTTTTTACAGCAAAAATGTCTCCTTCAGATATTAAGGCGAAGATGATGATGCTGTTTATGATGATGTCGTCTGGGCTCGATGGTAGCGGAGGCGACGAGGGCTCCTCCGCCCCTAGGCTCCCCAAATATGGAAAATTTGGGATTATCGTCGAGAACAAGTCGGAGCTATTAGCGAGATCCCTCGAGCTGCTAAAGACGGTCATCGGCCCGGGGTTTATGAGTTGGAAGGAGGTGCCATATGAGCTCAAGTTAGCTGTTTGGGCGGCACTACAGGTAATATATTTATATGAATATTTCAATTTCAATTTCAATTTCATATTTATATTTATATTTATATTTATATGAATATTTATATTTATTCGCAACTAACATTATATTTGTTGGACAGGAACAATTCGACTTGGATCCAAAGCTATGCGATCCCGTCTTGGAGCAGATTAGGGAGCAACTCAAGTCGTGAAAAAAAAATATGCGGGCACGGTACTTTGGGAAAACAAGAGAGTCGATTATCCAATGGCGTGAATCTGTCCCGCCCAAGGAGCCGATCTCATTGGCACAATGGCAGAAGTTCATTGACAATGAGATCGAGGATCGACAATTGGTTGCTCGCCAATCGGGGAGGGAAAATCGAGCAAAAAAGACGGACGTGCACTACTCCGGCCGGACCTCTTACGCCGAGGTGGAGCATAGGATGCAGGTAAGATTTAATTTTTCTATAACTACAGAAATATATTATTCTTCATTATTTTACTTTGCGGGGTCGATACTAATTTTACTTTTCTTTATTTTATTTCAGGGGGTAGGAAGTGGGCCAGGGGGTAAGCCACATAGGCTCGATACTTATGTGGCTCTTCGGACGAAGAAGGGGAAGGACAAGGAGGTGTCCCCGAGCGTCGCGGCCACGATTGTAAGTAATCCGACAGTTTAATTTTTGTTAATTACGTTATAATTTTTTAGTTTACTTATTTTACTAATCATGTGCTTTTTGTCGTTTCAGGCAAAGCTTAAGGAAGTGCATGAGTCGCAGTCTGATGCCGACAAGGCATCTTTGTCCACAGACGCACTCAGCCAAGTGCTTGGCTCTGATCGCAAGGGGAGGACAAGGGGAGTGAGCTCGCGGGTGGCCAAATCTAGGATCATTGGATTGGAGACGAGCGACACCGGGTTGGCTCGAACGGTGGATTCACACGACGCGAAGCTGTCCCGTTTGGAGGCGACGGTCCAAGATATGTACGCATTCATGAAGCGTACGTTGGGCGAAGACCGTAAAGGGAAAGGGAAAGGGAAGGAGAAGGCGGTGGAGGAGGAGGTGCGGGAGGACGAGGCGCAGGATGACGAGTATGTGGACCTCGCTGCTTCATCACCGACACGTTCGTACTTCGATGATCCACTTTCCTATTTGGCGCCCTTCAACAGACCGTTGTCGACACTTGGTTGGCCGAGCGTGTTCATATTTGACTTATTTGATGGCCAGCGGATAGGGCGGGGGTTGAGGGACCCGAATATCGTCGAGGGTGGAATAGTTCATGGACGTGCGCTTCAACAGATGGAGTCCAGGGTGCTCGTCACGCATGTCATACCCGGGAAGGAGAACTCCCTATTGTGGTTGCGCGAACAATGCGGCACGACGTATATTAGTGGGTGCGTCAATTCGTATGTCGTGTGGCCTACTCACCTCCTCACATTTACCCAAGACATGTAGTAACATTATTTTTAAGTTTGTCCATTTTAATTATATTTGGATTATATCGTCATGTATATTATTTCTATTTTGAATATTTGGATTATATCGTCATGAATATATATTTGTATTATCTTTAGTTTGTTTGGATATATGATGTTTGGAACAGGTACGACGTTGCTATAACAGGTACAAATATACTGCTGGGCAGTGGCAGTGGCCATACTGCCCAACAGATTTCTTTTAAATTCTGCCCAGAATTGTCACGGTCATTGACCGTGACAATTTTTTTAAAAAGGGTCACGAATTTGTCACGGTTTATAACCGTGACAAACTTGTCACGGTCATTGACCGCGACACGACCGTGATAAAAAAATTTGTCTCGCCTCGAAATGTAACGGTCATTGACCTTGACAAGGGTGATTTGTCAGGGTCAATGACCTTGACAATAATGCAGATTTGGTGTAGTGTCAACAGGGGATTGTGAGAAGATTATTTTCAAGGTTAAGGTCAGAAATTTATGTAAGGTGACTCGGATGGCGATTTCGAGTTCATGGTTGGTTCCGAATGGACCGAGATAGGCAAAATTCAGTACCCGAGGGTAGTATTTGGGCCTCGGGGACTTTTTAGACTAGCTTAGACTCATGTAGGGTATTGGGGTCATTTTATAATAGCCTAAAAACCTAATTTATGGATTAGTAGGTTAAAATATAAAGGTTAGGTGTGTGAGGCAACCCTACCAGTAGTTACAAACCCTAAAAGAGAGAAGGAAGAGAGGAGAAAGCAAGGAGAAGGCTAATTAAGAGGAAAACTCAAGGGGTTTTAGCATCAAGAGATCAAACCTTACAATCATTTTAAGCCAAGTAATTAACTTGCTCAATATTTTATGCATGTAAATCCAGTTCATATCATAGTAGGTGATATATTGTGTTTTAGAAGACTTTTGGGGGTTACGATCCATGTTAAAAGACGGATTTTGGGTGATAAGTAGTGTAACCCTTTCTCAATACATATTCTGAAGATAAATCCAAACATAAAGATTAAATCTTGAATGAAAAAGTTGAGGAATTGCATAGTCTTGAATGGAAATTAAGAAAGTTCATAGTTTTTGAATAAGATGTTAAATCCCATGAGATTAATTGTTGTTGATTGAATTTGAATGTGAAAATAAGTGTAATCATGTTTAGCATTGATAAAACTATAAATTTTGGGTTCGATTAGTGATATATATGGGATTGTTGATGGGAAGATGATGAATCCACCCTAAGAAAGAGATTTACAGCGTCAATCTCGTTAGAAGTTCTTTCGAACTAGTAGAGATTCTCGTTCAAACGAGGTTGGTATTTCGTTTGAATGATCCTTGGGTTTAGTCATTGAGATAGATCTTTTCGTTACGAACGCATGGCCGACAGTTTCGTATTTTTCTGAATTTTTTAATTAGTTATGAATTTTCCACGAGCGGGAGTTTGAGACTGAAATCTTTAGTTGGAAATCAAATTCGGGTATGGATGCACGGGTGTATTAGGGTGAAAAATACTCGGGTTATGATTTATGAAATCGGGTTAGAATTCCAAAAAGAGTTAGGTTATGGGTCGATTTGAGATAGGCTTAATATTCAGAATAAAATATAAACGTAATATATATAAATAAGTAAGTGACTACTTATGAATTTGGGAGTCGGATTTAGACTCAGAGATTTTAGGCTAGTGCTATAAGTGACATGCACTATTAGCCGATTTTATTATATATATATACACACACACACTAGGGTATGCCCGTGCCTGAAGGCACGACGCAAATTTTTAAAAGTGTATGTCGTTGATTGGAACATACGTCGTATTTACATAAATACATACATACACTGTGGTATGAACCTATACAAATACTAAGCATCATCCATAATTACAAATATACAATCATTTCTTTCATCACCATACAAATAAAATAGCAATTTCAATTGCAAAACAAAGTTGCAATTTTGTGTTTTGGACAGTTCTAAAATAATTAAAACAGTAAAAGTGAGGCCTAATCACTTTTCATCTTGAATTTCACAAGAAAGTAGGCCCCATTATTCTATCAACACAATATTTCATTGGGTTAAATTATGAGTTGATGTTAATTTATTTTGTTTGTTTAGGATGTTTTCAAGTCTTATGCATGAGTTTGAACATTTTAGTCAGATGTAGTGCTGTTTTTTCGTTGAAATGTTTTCAATACTAACAACACGCATATGTTATACGTCTATTAAATGTTTATAATTAGGGTCATGTTTGCCAACATTTCAACTTAAAGTTTGGGAATATTTTCAGTTCAAAAATTCGAAGTTTAACTAAAAATATTACAGTTCTAAATTAAGGCATAAATTAAGCTTCACAAACGCAACCTTTATGATTTTATATAATAACACGTATGGTAATCAACCTGCAAGCTTGTTGCAGCAGTAATAAATTGCACCAACAATCCACCTTGCATATCTCAAGTTTTAATAAGTGAAAGGAACTGGGTAAAACAACAACAAAACAGTCCACCTTGCATAACCTCATTCAAAATATCTAGTTTTGAAATTCATTATTATCAAAACAAACTCAAAGAATAAACAGGAGTATATCATCTGCAAACAAAACATCCCCAAGTACTGCTGAACCCTCCAAAATGGTGTCGTTTTCGGGAAAGACTTTTTGGTTTGCGGGTTTTTCGAGGCGGAGATTGTTGTGCACATGAATATATCTAGAACCCGTAATAGAATAAACCTATTCATGTTTATTGGTAACATAGTCTATGGATGATTTCATCAAGTTAATGACTGTTATTAGTTGAATGAATCTTTCAAACACTGAACATTCTAACATTTTTTTAATATGACATAATATTAGAAAAACACTGAACAAAGATTGATAAATGACTGTTATAAATAAGGAACTATTGAACATTCATGTGCCGGAATGTGCGATTGATAATATATTCAAATAGTGGTTTCATCAAGTTAATGACTTTTACAAAGAATAAACCGAAATAGAATAAACCTATTCTATGGATCTTTTTAAAGGCGGAGATCATTTTCCTGGCACTGCAAACTATTAGAATAAATTTGGTGTTCCCGACTCCTCACAATAGATTCCTTAGGCCGACACAAATATATGTTCAAAGTTCAAATATATAAAAGAACCCTCAGAAAAAGGAATAACTCGGTTCAAAACTAAGGAATCATATACTAAATATGAAGTTTCAAGTTAAAGATCAGTTCAAAATGTTACCTCGTAGAAGAGGTTTTGGTGGATCTTTGCAAATTTTCACTAGAGGGGGTCAAAGCTGAAAGATTCTTGTTGGAGAAACCCAAAAGCCAACAACCAACACCCTAAAACACCTGAAGGAAAGATCATATACCATGTTTCCATTGATCTTAATGGAGTTTTTCAAAATTGCACCAACCTTTGTGGTGCCAGATCTGTAAAAAGAAAATTTCCAGATCTCTAAAAAGAAAAATGTCATTCATTCATACAAAGAAAAATGGATCGACAAAAAATAATATCGTGTGAGACAAAAAGCTTTGTGGAACAATGGTGCTCGAAATTAGCCCAAAGATCTTAGATGTCTGTTTTCCAGTGCTAGATTGGTGGTCTTCTCTCCTGTAATGATCATTGAGACCTTTGGCAATCAAAAACATTATCATCATTTTAATCCTAAATGATTTGCTGCACTGAAGAAAAAATGTATAAATGGGTGTACCTCAAAGTAATCCCGAGTAACATGATGCACTTGTGAATCTTCACTTCTGTGATGGCTTCAGTTAGTCTCATTTCCCTTTAGCTATTATTACAGTTGCTTTTAGCTATTAGTACAATTGATTTTTAGTATGCTAAACTATTACATTATTCAGCTATAAAACTGATGCTGCATACTATTGATGTTGCATACTATAGAAAAAATAAGCTATAGGATTGTTAAAACATAAATAAAACATCCAAAAAAACTACATCCATAACACATCAAAAAAATACTCGTGATAACATTTTAAGTCCACAACACGCTCGCTCGCATCACTCATTATAAAAGTCCTATTGATCCACCACCTTTGGAGCAGAAGGAGGGAACTATAGGTTCTGTCTCTCCCCTCCCAAACCTGACCCAATTACAAAATGGGCATTTGGAGTTCGAAGGAATGAGGAACGCAGGTCAGGACAGAAAAATAATGAACCGCCGAAAACTGACATTTAAAAAACAAACCAGAAAAATATGAAATCATTAAAAAAAAGGTCTCGAAAGGAAGAGAGATACCGAAATTTAAAGACATGGAAATGCAGATGCAATCAAAATAAATCCTCTTTTTAGAGGATTAACCTTAATCCAAAATAAACAATAAGTTTCAAAACCATAAATTATAATAACAGATTGAAGAGGAGGCATAAAAAGTAGGGAAAAAAAGAACAAATTAGCCTAAAAACTATAATCTTAACTTAAAATACATTAGAAAAAGTCCATGTGCATTGTGGAAAGTTATTATAAGAAAAAAATGGAAGAGTAAAATCCAAAGTGGATATATCCAAAGAATATACCCAATGTTTTTAGTGGCAGTATTAGTATTCATAACCTACTACTGCAGAGATACATTAAATCCCTAAAACTTAAACAAATACGTTATACCACTAAAGACTTATAACATAACTCATGCCTATAGCATTTTTATCAAAGGGTTGGATTACGAAATTGACACACAAACTGAAATGAAAGTAAACTCATAACACAAACTGAAATGATAGTAGTCTTATATTGAATCATCATTAAGAAAAATCAAATAAGCTTTTAAATGAAAGTAGTCTCAGAACATCATTAAGAGCACTTCTGTTTTTATATGATCAGTAAACACAAACTGAATGTGAAAACAGAGTATCATTTCAGCCTGAACTAAACATATTCTCTTAATATTTTATATTAGAAATTGAAATACTCAAGTATGATTAGAAATTGAAATATTCAACGAAAAACATAAATAGGACATGAACTTAAAATTAAAACCCACCAAATAATTTTAAATGAACTTTAAAATTTCAATAAGCACAACATTGAACCTAATAACTGGGAAGATTTTCATCGCCCAGTCTACATCAGGGACGGTACCATTGAACACTCATAATTTATGGGTGATTAAATTTCATCAGAAAGTGTATATTACTGTTTGAACCCCTCCCCCCAAACAGTAAATCATATGTTTGAGAGGGTGATTTGAGAGGGGATATAGAGAACTGAATACCTTTCCATGTGTAAATTAAACACTGCAGATGTAGTGACGAACGTTTGACTTCACAAATTTGGTTGTTTTCTAGGTCATAAATACAACTACACAACTGCACATGTAGAAAAGAATTTAGTGTATTTATAACATTTATATTGGCATTTAAGTTTACCACTCACGGTCTCAATCTTTCTGATCAACCTTAATTTATTACTTCGACCGTGTGTTGTAGTTGCCGAAACATTGGTTAAAATCTAAAAAGTTTCAAGAGGAATGCGTATTCTCAGCAATTGAGATGCTTTCATTACACTTTGCTCAGTGGGGCTCCCACATTTCCTTACCTGATCTAGCAGCTATTCCACTTGCCCGATTAAAAAGGTTTCAAGAAATAACCGTGTTGTAAAGCATCTAATTGATAAGGTATGTATATTATGTACTTTCTACGAAGAAATCTTTTACCAACATGTAGGAATAATCAAACTGTGTGATGCTTGAGCTGTAGGTAGAGCAAAATGTTGAGTTTGTGCAGAAGAAAAGAGATGATGTGGCCTTCTCACCAAAAGATCATCAAGTTGTTGAATCATTTCTTCAGGTTAGATTTATATTTTGTCAGCTGCCAACAAAATCTATTCTTCCATTGAAGAATGTAATTTTATTTGAGTTAAATAAACCGTTTATGCACAGCTGGAAAAGGGCTTCCTCAATACTCCATTTACTCAATATTACAAAAGTTTCATATAAAAACTGATTGGAGTATAAGAAAAGAAAGGATTTAAATTGCAATTTCTGAGATCTAGGAGAATACCTTGTGGTCTGCATCCTCGCGGGAGTAATCACCAAAAACAACATAACTCTTTTATGAGGAGCAATAGTGCTCTGCATCCTCACATAGATGGTTCTTACGATCACAGTTACGTGGGCAAGTGGGATCAGGATCATGGGAATTAGGACTGGAATTCTCACAAAAAATTTGGCCCCAATAGCAGAGAGTAGTTCCTAGGGTCTTTATTAAATGCCCACGGCATACTTCTACTCCGTTCATTCCTCCACCACCCGTGTCTATTCGTTCTTTTGGAAATCCTATGGTTTACCCTGATATGACATCTCTTGTGATTAATGTTCAAGGCCCACTTCTGGAGGACCTCAAAAAGTCACCACATGCTATGTTTTTTCCAGTTTCGGATCCCCAGCTACATAGTAAAATAACGATCCAAATATATTATTATTATTATTATTATTATTATTATTATTTCAGTAATGAGAATTTGCTTAAAGATACATATTTTCGGTACTCCAGTATAATGTCTACCTATCTAGTCGGATTTGGGCAGCAACATTTCTGTTCTGGGACACATTCCTATTCAGGACAAAAAAATTTGTACTTAAAAAACCCCCAAAAGTTGTCGAGTGGCTACAAAAGAAGTTTATACAACCTGATCTAGCCGAATTATATACATGTACATGAGTGGCCTAGTGGCTACAATGGCAACATCAACTAAACATATATCAAACTACGTGAATTTAAACTTTGATTGTTCTGACACTAAAACATGCATCAAACAGAGTTGCAATTATTTATATTCAAACCAAATAACTTTGGTTACTTACATTCAATCCAAATAACAAAACAACTTGTTGAAACTTCTCCAACCCAAATCACATTAGTATTGTTCGCGCCTCTTAGTCTACTATGAACACGACATGTCCACCCACGTTCGTTCGAAGGTCTAATTAGGTTTTGAGGCTGGAATTTCAAGGTCAAGAGTTGCAAAATGAATATCAACATAAGTTTCCACCAAAATATATATAATGCAAGGTACTTAAAGACACAACATTAACCTTGCAATTTATGAACTTTTATACAATCTCTACAAAAAACAATGTAATAAACATAGATTATATAATCAAAGATGTAATATAATCAAAGCGAGAGTATTAAAATGGCTAACTATCTTTTCATATTGATCGAATCGAAGATGTAATCTGCACAACCTATGCCATGTCTCATGCTTACCGTGCTCCAAATTCATATCGTTCACCAGGGACATCAAAACTCTCATTTTATAATTTCAAACTTTCAATGAAGGAACTCTAACCCAAAAAATATATATTTCAAGGATATCATACCTTAAGAACCTTGACGGTCCTCACATCCGTGGCATAAGGTGAGTGCAAAAATATTCACTAAGGTAATGTAGTAAGAAAAGGAAAAGTAAATTATAAACAAACTTAATTTTGATTGTTAGTATGTGTGTTGTTTCAAAAGACTAATATGTAACACCTAAAATGAAAAACTAGAAAAAGTAGTGTGTAAACAAAAAAGATAGATGATAGTATGTTGTATCCAAAGGTTTAATTGGTAAATATTTATGCTAGTCCCTACTAAATGGAAATAATGAATTGAATATTAGATAAAAAAAATAAGGGAAAATGGGACAAATGGGGACATCAAATAATAGGCTACAGCATAAGTTATGCCCTCATTAGTACATCTTATTATCATCAACTAAGAACTTCTCCTCCTTAATGTCTAGAAGAATTAGTAACATATTTCATTTTCACCCCAATGTAAAGCATCATACAAACATCTAAAAAAATTCAACTAACAACTAATATGTTGGCAATAAAACACGAAGGCAGAAAATGAAACTAAAAGTCTTAAACAAACTATTTACATATACTCTTTGAACATAAACGTTTTAAATTTGGAATGGAAATGTAAACATTAATTGGCTCCTCAACGATGTTCAACCAATCAAGCACAACAATAGGCAAAAAAAGGATATTTCACTAATTATAAATAATTTATCATGAGCATCTATATGAAAAATAAGAAGAAAAGAAAACAATACTGGCATAAAGTATTCATCACCGTACTAAGTTATATAGAATGGTAGTCTGGCTCTTAATAAATTACGATGAAATCTTGTTGGACCCTTTTTACTCAGTTTTAATCTCTTCCTATTTACCTTTGGTTTTGGTTACACACCAATTATGGGTGGCTAGTTAACGCATTTGACAGTTATCAAAAGCTATCACCGACTCTTCTCAACTGTGGGGGTTCAACCCTCTTGTCCGGTTTGTGACACCCCTCCTAATTAAATATCGGGCGATCACTCCTTTATTAAATTAAAATCAAGGTGAACAGTTGGTTCATTCTTAGCATCACTGTCGTAAGAATAACTTTTCCAATTTAAACACCGTAATTAATTAAGCTAAGTGTCAAAACCATTTTTAATCATTACTTTCCAAATTTTATTTTAAAGACAAAGATTTAATTATTTACAACAATTCAATATTAAAGAATCACAGCACAATAATCCTGGAACATATAATCCAAATAATTTAAACATTCAACAACTAAATCCCAACATTAAAACTTAAAGTAAAACATTCAGACAGTAATAAATCCCAAAGTGACACATGCCCCACTAAATGAGTATGCTAGGAGTGGAATCAAATAAATGAAGTCGTCTAAGCAAGTGGCCTGCAACTCCCACCTAAGCTGCAACGCGTTCCTTCCAAGGGATCCTACGCAAGACGCTCCTGTGGCTGGGCACCTGTAATATATACATATATATACAAGAGAGAAAGAGAAATAGAAACGGGTCAGAGCCCGATAGTGTAATTGATTTAAAATTCGTTTAGCAAGTATTTAAAATGTTTACAGGCCAATGCAATAACATATTAGTGCGGCACTCTCTTGACAAATTCTCACCTCTCTTCTAATGTGCACGTCTATCGTACTAACCTTCCCCACGAATTATCTTATCTTATCTCGCACTAAACTTCCCAATGGTTTAACTTATCTTAGGTTACTCGTAAGATTTAAAACTTGAACAATATAATTGTTTAAAAGGAAAATTTCATTTAGTAACAAAGCTCTCATTTTAACTTTATTTATTAATAAAGTTTCCCAGAGTCATATTATACTTTTCAAAATAAGTATTTCCAATTTGAGTCATTATACATGTCTTACTTACCATAACACAGTAGGCAGTTCCAAATTTCAGAATTTCATATATATATTAAATACTCGTATAATATATATATTCTAACAGCACCCCACATAAAAATTATGGTGTGGGCATACTCTGCTATCCAATCCCCGTATCACTCGTACTAAGGGAAATACAAGTTCGGAATCACTCTCGAACTGTATTAACACATACACAAACAATATTGAGGCGAAGCATAGTTTCCAAGTCCAAGAGGTCAGTACATAGCCTCACGTCTCTTAGGACCATCCGACTATCGATCCGATAGCCCGTACCTAGGATTCCTATCTTCTAGGGTACGAGTCAATATCCCCCATGAAGGCCCATTCGAGTTAAGACTGTCCCAGCGCGGTAACCTCAGGGATAGCAAGTAGCGCGGGCATGATTTTCATATGTATATAATATATGCATACACACAGTCATATAAATATACTAATTTTATCATATCAATTTAGGTTCATCCCATAACCCATAATCACGACATTTATCCTCATTTTTCCATTATTAGTTATTACGTATAATGGTTCATCTCTAACTTTAATCCGAGGGATTTTTCCAACATACTACGTAATACTCATGGACTCTATCCTCTCAAGTATAAAATTCAGTAGGTATTCATCTATTTTCCATCGTAACCATTTTATGCGTCTCTCCCCTTAATACATAATTTCATCGTCCCTTATATGTAAATATCCCAAAAATACAACTCTTGTCTTACATTAAAGATCCCAAAATTATTCATATATCCTACTAGTCTTCTTTATCTCCCAAAACATTTTAATAAGGGTGCCCAAGAATTATTTCTCATTAAATTGAATTCAACTAATTTAAAAAAAAGGAAATATGAGTCTTCCAGAAGGGGTCGATTGATTGAGGTCTTGGGCTCGATCGATCGAACCTTCGATCGATCGAAGCTCTTGGCTCGATCGATCGATCAAGCAGGTATGGCGAATTCCGCAGTTACGGGTTTTCTCACATAACTCCATCCAAATCCAAACTTTTCATTCCCAATCGTCCATAAATTTGTACTACTAATCGTATAAATTCATTCCGTACATCTTTTACGTAAAGCATGCAAATTTCCATTGAATACCATGGATTAACAGGCCAAAATTCATGTAAATCTCAAGAACCCTAGAAATCTCTTTAACATGGTTCTAATCAGTCTTTTCTAAAATTTTCTTCTTCTAAAACATCAAAATTTCGTGGTTTAATCCTCTACATGTTAAGGGGTTTCCAGATTAACATTCAAATCATTACTACATGCGATTTCCTATCTCAAATTTGGGTTTTCTTCCATAAAACTCATCCTAATCATCCCTAGACTAACATGAGTGATGCATTAATGAAAATAAGCAAGATAAACACTTGCCTAGGATTTTCGACGTTCTAGTTTGATGACGAATTTGGTGTGGTCGCGTTCCCCGTCGCGCGATCTACGCGTTGGTGGTGGTGGCGGTGCAACTGGGTGAATCGTTGGCCTTGGATTGCTTGGAAAAGCCTCTCCTTCCCTCTCCTATGGCCATCACTTGTATTTGGTTGTTTTAACCCTAGAAGACAACCTTAGACATCTGATATATCCCTTGAAATTTCGTGGGTTTAATTACCCAAAAATGTAAAATGTCCAAAATGCCCTCCCGGGGTACTAATTAAGCCTAAAAATGCCCCGAGACCCAAACTAAACCCCCGGGTACACTTTTCTGACTATCTCGACCCTTCCGGACACTTCGACGCACTCAAAACGACCATACGAGCGACTTATAATATATTCACTTTTATTCATCAATATTTAGTCCCGACGCGACACGGGCGCGTCCCGAGTCAAATTTTCAAAATTGTCATTTTATTCACTCGTGACATTTAATATAACCAATATTATATATTACTTTGCTCATTAGTAATATTCAACAAATTTTCCATAATTACTAACTCTCATCACGTTAATAATTATAACATAATTAATTTTCGGATTTATATTAAATAATTAATTCACATTAAATTTAATAAATCCCCAAATTAATATAGCATAAAAATACGGGGTATTAAACGGTTCTAAAAATCATATATGTTTAATCTAACTGGAAGTTGTCATCCGTATGAGGTCACATGTACATCAATGAATTGCATTATTTCCTTGGCATTTTGATATGCGACAGCAATATAGAGACACTTTCACATCTATTTATAGTGTTTTGTTTTCCTATCTCTTGAATCACTCACACTCTAACACAAACTTATATACCTGTAAATATCGACTCATATATTCGTGTAAAAATCGGGTTAAGTAATTTCAGTTAACGAAATATTGGTATACCAAAACTACAGCATCTTTAACAGCCAAAGCGATGATATCTGCACATGAAACCACGCTGGGGCATTGCTCTTCCAACCGTGCTTTGGCTTTCTCTATCTCCCCATATCCTCCCATGCCTTGGTGACCAAATTCCCTTCTCTTAGGTTCTTCTACTTTGCCAATAAAAATTGATCCAAAGAGGCATAACTCATATATAAAAATAGGCATAACCCCATAAAGGTATAGTAAAGCAGAGTAAAATGTCTACAAACCAAAATGTAAAAACCATTAATGGGTATGGTTATTTAAAAAAAAAAGTTATATTGTCCATATAAGAACCCAACAAAGGTATATACCCGTAAATTGACTCAAAATGAGGTTCTTCTATAGGGTATGTACCTATAAGAATTGACTCATATATACCTGTAAAAATCAACTCCAAACAGGCATAATTTATATATACAAATAGGTATAACCCCAACTGCAGTGAGAGAGAGAGAGAGTACCTGTAAAATCGACTACACATAGAGGATTTCGAGTTTGAGAGGTAGAGGGTTTCGAGTTTGAGAGGTGTGGGGTTCTGAGTTTTGAGAGAAAAAATAGGGGTTATAGGTAGTGTCGTGAAAGAGGGTTTGGTGAGAGAGTACAAAGAAAGTTTGTTTACCAAAGTAGACATTATGTTTGAATTAAAGTGAGAGGGGGGAATTAAGTAATGAGAAAGAAAATAGGGGGAATCCAAAATTTTCAAGGTCAAAATAGGCATTGCATGATAAACATATATAGATGACATCATCGATCAAACTTATGACATACATAAGTTTCCTACTTTATTATATATATATATATATATATATATATATATATATATATATATATATATATATATATATATATATATGCGGGTATAGAGACAATATACATATATGTGTGAAATATACCCCTCTAGTTCTATCAGCGGAGGTTGCGCGATGTGGGTGATCTTCCCTGGCGAAACACAACAGATTAAGTATCGACTCCAGGTTATAGCGCCACACATGTGTACTTGTGAGGGTTGAAGTTCGAGGTGAGGTAATTTTGGGTATGGTTTTGACTCACTATCGAAGGACTATGGCCGCCTCCAATACATTTGTGATTTTACCAAGTCGGTGTGAGAGTCCGACCACCGATAATTGGGATGATGTGAGTATGCCCTAGATGATGAAAGCATTGAAGATAAAGGCATCCAATGAGTATTACTCGGGGGAAGGCATATAATAAGTTAGTACCGGGGGATAGTATCCAATGAGTTAGTACTCGTGGGAAGGAATCTAATGAGTTAGTACACATGGGATGGTATCCAATGAGTTATTACTCGGGGGAAGGCATCTAATGAGTTATTACTCGGGGAATGGAATTCAATGAGTTATTACTTGGGGGATGACGATTATACGCGACATATGTGTGGTTGTTGTAGTATAACTTTACGTATGTATATTAGTATAGTAATTATATCCGGATTTAATACTTTAAGAGTAAATGCTATAAATAATTGGGAAAAAGTTATAAGAATGATAAATTAAGATAATGAGAGAAATAGCTAATAAGTTAACGATTGGAAATACTCAAGTTAGAGTGGTGTATTCGTGAGGTTTATAATAGGAATAATTAGACGAGAGAGTGTAACTAGGTCGGTTAAGATATATGCGCTAGATGTGCACAATAGTTGAGAGGCGAGGGGTAATCTCATGAGGGTTTGACACCGGCTTAAATATGAAAAGTTTAACTCCATATTTATCCTAATTACTTGCAACTATTTTTAAAAGATTTTGGGCTCTGATCTGTATCATATCTATTTTTCAAAACGTTTTAGGTGTCCAGCCACAGGGTCTCCATGGATGAATATTCTTTCCAAGGATACGAAGTTGCAGCTGATGTGGAGGCTTGTAGGTTGATTAGTAGCCGCTTCACTTATTGCATTTTATATTACGTTCTCTATTAAGGTATTGGTTAAACGTGTTGCTCCTTTTAATCCAAACATATGTATTTCAGAGTATTTTATTTAGATGGATTGAATGTATTGGATTTTTACCCGATGGTTTATTTGGGGACCTTATCTATTTATCTTTGCTTTACACTTTACATCATGGTTTCATTTATATTGATTACTGTGTATAGGATTATTGTGGTTGGGTAATATTATTGTACGTTAATGGAAGATAAAATTCGGCACCAATTTATTTAATTAATAGTGGTTAGTAATTTAAAAATGTTTTCGATAATGAGCTAAGAATGAACCAGATGAGACTCCTATTTTTTTAGTAAAGGAATGATTACCCATGATTGAAATAGGCAGGGTGTCACATGAAGAATTTGGGTGAACTGGATGGGGTGAACAAGGGTACATAAGGAGGAAAAATGGTATTGTTGCTAAGGAAGTGTATCATCCTCTATATCTATCTTTATCTGCTACTATATATAGTGCTATCCATTATCATTAAACATGTAAACTTTCATTGTCCCTTTAGTTACACTCTTTCCAATGTGCCACCGTAAAGCTCGAGGTGGGCTTTTATTATGAAAACCAGTGGCAAGAAACTCGAAGGACTTTTTTTCTTTTCTTTTTCAACTCGTATATAAACCCACACTCTACAATCTAGTAGTTTACTAGATTCTAAAAGGCCCAGAAGTATTTAGACCAATAATCGTAAGATTAGATCTCTTAGTAAACTTATTTTTTCACGGTTGCACTAATCTTAAATTTTTTGCAGTCATCCCATGTAAAATGGAGAAATTAAGGAATCTTCACTTGGATGGAACTTGCATACACATGTACCACGTCCATTATACTGGAATACCTTCAAGTGTTAGGCCCGCTAAGCCTATAAAAGAACATATTCCAATGTAATACCCCGTAATTTTATTGATTTTTATTTAAGGGATTAATTGAATTAAATGAGAATTAATTGGGAATTAATCCGGATATAAATACTAGCGAGATGTGAGTTGGTATTTGATTATGATGTTAAAATTGATATTTCATGAGTATTGAAAATATTAAAGTTATCGCGAGGTTGAAATACGACAAATTCGAAACTTAAGTTGGGACGCGCGTGTCAGTCGCGTCAGGAATGAATTTAATTAAATTAAAAAGTAATTTACATTTTTATCAACCGAATGGTCATTTTGAGTGCGCCAACGTGTCCGGAAGGGTCGAAATAGTCAGAAAACACTAGCCGGGGGTTTAGTTTGGGTTTCGGGGCATTTTTAGGCCAAACTGGCTACCTAGAAGGGTGTTTTGGTAATTTTAAAAAATAAGGAATTAAAACCCACGAATTATAGAGTTTATTTTTATATTTTTAAAGAGGCCACTAAGGCCATTACCAGCCAAAAGCATTAAAAGTGGGCTACGGGAGTTAGAGAGAGGTTATCATAGGGTTCCAAACTAAAACCATCTCCCCACCGTCATTTTGGAAGAGATTGTGACCAAAAAGAGGGAAGAATCAACCTTGAAACACCGACAACGAATCTGAAGAACAAATCCGAGGCAAGTGATTTGATATTTTTAAGTGCATTGAATATTTCTTCCATGTTTAGTGTAGGAATTGTTTTGTCTTGAAAGTTTTGAGGAAAACCTAATGAAATTGATATAGAAACTCTAAAGTTGGGTTAGGGATTGCATGTAGAATGACTATGGACGAATTTTGTATCCAAAAAACTTAACTATGATGATTTAAAAATGGATTTATGATGAGTAATTAGGCACAATAAAATTCTGTGTAAAATTTGGGGATTTATGATAATTGCATGTTGATTAAGAGAATTTGACCCCAAAAATATGTTAAGAAGCGACCTAGGGTGACTAAAAATAGTTTACAAACATTAAAATGTAATTTGGATGGTCTTAGGGTGGATTTAGAGAAGAGAAGAATGAAGAAAAAATGAATTGGGAGATTTCTGGGAGTAGTCTGCCATCTCGTTAGAAGACCTGCCCAGGTCGTTCGAACGACCTCGTTCGAACGAGCTTCTAACGAGATGACAGCATCCCTTCTAATGAGTTGGTAGTTCTTTCGAAGCCATTCGTATGAACGAGATTTCTAACGAGTTGACAGAATGGCCTTTTAGGCCTGATTTTATTTCGAACCTCCAGTAGACTTATATAATTGAGTGTAATTCTTCCCTTGTTGATTAGTGGATATAGTTGTGAGATTTGAAGTACGTCAAGGATTAAAACTTAGAATTTTATCGTATACCGGATGATATTTATGGGTTAGGATATAAGTATCTAAAATTTCGACGTGAGAAGGGTTGATAACTTTTAATGTATATTATTCGAGGATTTGTAATCGTGCAACATTTAATGACAGTATAGAAATGTAAAATATACCTCTAATAATATTGAGATATCTAAGAAATATGAATGCTTAGTATATGTGGTTATCTGTGTATAACATACCTACCATACTTGCTATCACGGGAGGTCGGTGTTCGATCAGGGCCATCTAATCTTTGTGTGTCTACGGGGGGGATTTAGATTGGTACCTCGAGGACATAGGTCAGAGAAGGACTTATTGAGAAATTAATAAGTTTGCTGATCATGGGAGCGTAGGTATGTACGTGACCCATGTGATGTGAACTATGTTCGCCTCCATTATGTGTGATTGTTGTTTATTCCTGAGAGATTCGGAATACGTAGTCCTTATGTACGTGATGTACCGGGATTGGATAGCAGAGTATGTGTGCACCACAGCTTAGTCTCGGGGTGCCAGTATTGTATATTTATAATGAGAATAATATACTGTTAATTGAAATGAGCTGTCATGTATAAATGTAAGTGTGAATAATAGCAACATTTTAGTAGAGTTAAAAATGGAAAATCTCTAGTGATTAGCATTACTAATATGGGGGACTAAGATGAAAAGTAAAACTCTCTCTTTAAATTAAGATGTCGGGACTTAAATCGTGAATCGTATAGAAATGTCAGATTGTGTATTGGACTAGTTAGATATGGGAATAACTAGAACGAGTATGGGTACGATAGGAGTGCACAATTAGTTGAGAGGTGAGGAACTCATGTGGGTGCACGCACTATCATGTACTTTATATTCACTATTTAATTATATTAAACACTTGCTGTATTTTAAACTGTTTTCACAATCGGGCTTTGACCCGTTTGCTTTAAAATCTATTTTTGTAAAAACTTTTTTAGGTGCCCAGCTACAAGGACACCAAGCATAGGAGTTCCATTCCAGTGACGTGCTGTAGCTGCTGTGGAAGTTACAGTACCTCGATAGTAGACGCCTCCACTTTCTATCTTGACTCTACTTCAGACTTATTCATCTGTAGGGCATGTCTCCCCTTTCCTTTCAGAGACATCTTACTTACTCAATTTTTATTTCATATTTTGGGTTGTAATTAAATTAATGATTCAGGCTTTGTAGTTCTTCATTTCAGTATTCGGTTTGTTGTGAGGTGTATTCTTCCAAATTCAGTTTATTACATCGTTATTTATTTGCGACTGTGATGTGGTTGTGGTATCAGTATTTCATAATTTATTTTGGTTGTATGTAAATCGAATTCTATTAAAATTGACAACTCACTTTTTAAATATTAGGTGGCTAGTAGTTGTTAAAACGTTTTCGACAGTGATGCTACGAACTGAACCAACTTGACATTTTGAATTAATTCGAATAAAGGAGTAGTTACCCGGTATTTAATTAGTCGGGGTGTCACAGGTGGTATCAGAGCACCAGGTTCTAGTGTTCTTAGGATCTGTACGGCTTGTTATGTTTCCGCGTAGCTTCTTTGATATAGAGCCCTATATTTTAGGATTGTTGTATTCTTTTGTGTATGCTTCGCTCTTCAGCTATTTTGAGATAATAACTGCGAACTTATAAGATTTTATTCTCATTTCAGATGCCTCCACGACGTGCACAGTGAGTTCCCAGGGATGCACAGTGCGAGCCCCAGTCTGCACTAGTTCAGGGCACCATGAATGTCGCAAAGGTTGCCGCCATTGTAGCCCAAGCGGTAAATGCCGCCCTAGCAGTTGTGCAGTAAGCACCACCTCAGGCACCGGTGGTATCGCCAGTTCAGGCTCGTGCATTCCCGTTTGCTTGGGAACGTGTTCGTGATGCTTTTCAGAAAGCACACCCTCTGGAGTTTGCAGGTAGCTCCGATGTCGTTGTGTCCAGTCAGTGGAAGAAGGACATTTAAAGGCACTTGAGGATGTACGAGTGCACGGATGTACAGAAACATATACTGGCTACTTTTAAGCTAGTAGGATCAGCGTTGCAGTGGTGGGAGTCCATTACCACCACGGAGGAGAGAGACATCCTTTCTATTCAGGAATTCTGGGTGCGGTTCGACCGCAAATATTTTCCATCAGCTGTTCACACCGAAATGAGGAGGAAGTTAATGAACCTCAAGCAGGAGGGGAAGACCGTGGCCGAGTATAAGGCTGAGTTCACTAATCTCTTGAACATCGTTCCCGATGAAATTCCAACCGAGGAGAAAAAGATTCAGAAGTTCATGGATGGGTTGACTTGGAGGATCCGTCAGCACTTGTTGGGAAATCTCTCGTTGGCCACTTATTCTGATGTGGTTAACGCAGCACTGCTTCACTGCCAGGACCACCACTTTCACATGTCAGAGAGTAAGCGATCAGGAGAGTCCAGCCATCAGGGCAGGACAGGGGGAAATGGTGCCAGCGGGGTGCAATCTGCTCAGGGTCAGCATAGGCAGGGAGATCAGGGTTCCCAGCAGGGGAATTTTAAGAGGTTTAAATCTGGGGGTTTCAAAAATGGTCAGGGAGGTTTTCGTCAGGGTCAGCACGGCCATCAGGGTCAGCAGGGCCAGCATGGCCAACAACAGCAGTTTCAGCAGGGCCAGCACGGCCAGGGGAGGAATGGCAACGACCACCAGGGCCGTGGACAGCAGGGTCAGAGAGGGGGGAACTTTTCGGGGAAATGTTTCATTTGTGGCAATATTGGCCACAAGCGCCAGGAGTGTCCTGATAGGGGCAGGGCCCCACAGCAGCAGCAATAAGGTGATCGACATGAGCCCCAGAGACCTATGTTTCTCGCCGCCCTCCCAGCACCACTACAGATGCCAGCTTTGCCACCCATCCCAAAAGTCCCAGTCCAGCAGGGACAACTACAGTACGAGCGAGTTTATCAACTCCAGCATGCCGCAGTCCCACAGGATCCACCTGCTATTGAGGGTATGTTCTATATTCAGGGGACTATGGGGCTTATTTTATTTGATACGGGGGCCACACACTATTTCATTGCCACGAGATTTGCACGCACTTTGGGGTTATTAGACACTGCAGAGAACACGATTACTTGCGTAGATTCACCATTGAGTAGGGGTTCTGTGATTTCTCTTATTTGTAGAGGTGTGGGTTGATTAGGCATAAATTTATCCTAATTTATCCCTTGATTTAGATACTTTTAGCACCTCGAACAACGTAATTGAGTTGGATTTATCTCATAACTGTGCTACTGACTGATCCTAATGAGTACACCTAGTTTCTGGTATTTTGTAGTGATTTTGAAGGTATTTGATGTCAAGAAACGAAAGAAGGAAATCGGTAGAATCAAGAAAGAAAGAAGGAAAAGTCTCAAGGGCAAAAGCATAATTTCCACTCGGAATTCGGATGAAGTACCTAAAGAGAAGTTGAAGACATCTCATTCACGAGCACAAAGGAAGAAACGACACCCCAATCGGAATCCCGGAACAAAAGTTATGAGCAGTCAAAGAGGAACCCAAAAGTCAAATAGCCGGACCGGTCCGCCTTGCCAAACTCCAGAAGACCCCGGATCGCATGCAAACCGAAGGAGGAAAAAATAAAAAGAACCGGTCCACTCCAAAATAAAAAGAACCGATCCGCCTTGGGGGCAGACCGGTCCGCCTAAGCCCCGGACCGGTCCGGTCTTCGTGATTTGAAAATCTTTTCTCTTCCTAAAAAGACTCCTAGTGCAGCTGACTTCCGATATTGTTGTAGGGTATAAAAGACCCGATTTAGTATTGTTAGACACGGAGAATTAGTAGGTTCTTCCTCTTCTTTTCCAAAAACCCTAGCTTAGTTAATATTTTTAGATTTATTTCAAGGATTGAAGATTTTATTCAGTGATTTCTGTGAGTATATGTTTCTTTCATTGTTTCACTTATTGCTTGGATAATTTTAGTGCGTAATTTTTAGTTCTAATTCTTTTATGCATCTAATTAATATTTTCTTTAGAGTAATTATGAGTTCCTGCACATTAATCCGTGTTTCCATTCTTTTCACCATGTTAGGCTAGGTTTTTAAAGGTTGGGATGCATGAACCCAGCCTGATGTGTTAGTGCGTGCGTATAAAATTAATTCGCTGAATTTAGTGATTGATTATGACCGTATTGCCTAGTTACACAACAATGGTAGATCTTTATATCTCGTTTGCCTCTGGGTACTCGTGATGATTGAGAGTGCAATTTGAGTTCTACTATCGCGATACTGATTTACTCATCCTCAGATTAAGTATGACGCGGGCTTGAACCTCGTATACGTAATGCTTGGGAGTACTAAATTCTGGGTCAAATTAATCAGTTAAATTTACGATTAGTTTTATACCGTCAATACTCTAGGGTTGGGGGATTGTGTCTCTACCTTAATTTTTACAATTAGTTTTAGTTAACTTCTTTATTTTTTCCTTTTTCCTTTCTCACTCAATCATCATCTTTTACACTTTATTTTTTGAAATAATAAATCAATTAAAATCTATCAAACATTCCCTGTGGATTCGATATCCAGACTCGCCACTATACTCCGCAAGAGTGTAGTTAAAGTTTAGTTTTTTTTGTATTGTGGTTGGAAGCCGACAACAACGACTAGCGTATTTACACGGACGCTCGGTTTTCGACTCGATCATGGGTATAGAGATCGAGAGATTTACTTTACCTGCTGATATGTTAGTATTATAGATGTCTGAGTACGATGTGATTGTTGGTTTGGATTGGCTAGTTGCGTACCGAGCCATGATTGATAGTTTCAGTAGGAGTATTATCTTTGCCATTATCGGGCAGGAGATGTTTTTAGTGGTGATTCCTCGCCCTGAGGGAGGATCGTCCACTCACTTGTATTATATAGAGGAGGAGACCTCTAAGGAAGTGGTGATACCACTCGATTCGATTCGATTCGATTCCAGTTGTTAGGGAGTTTGCTGATGTATTTCAGGATATACCTGGATTACCTCCTAGTAGAGAGATATATTTTTTGATCGATTTGATACCGGGCACTCGGCCAATTGCCCGCGCACCTTACCGTATGGCTCCAGCAGAGATAAGAGAGCCGAGGGATCAGATAGAGCAGTTGTTGGGTCAGGGGTTTATTCGAAGGAGTACTTCGTCGTGGGGTGCCCCTGTGTTATTCGTAAAGAAGAGGGATGGATCGTTGAGGTTATGTGTAGATTACCGGGAGTTGAATAAAGTCACGATACAGAATAAGTATCCGTTGCCCCGAATCGATGACTTATTCGACCAGCTGAGAGGTGCTTCCTTCTTCTCAAAGATTAATTTGCGATCGGGATACCATCAGTTGCGTATCAGGGAACAAGACGTCTCGAAGACTGCTTTCTTGACGAGATATGGCTCCTACGAGTTTCGAGTTATGCCTTTTGGCTTTACCAACGCTCCAGCCGTGTTTATGGATGTTGATACCAAAATTAATATGCTGATATGGACGAATAATACGAAGACACGTGTCAATCTACATGGCACAACAGCAACGAGGAAGTTCATTTCCCCGACCAACTCATGTTCTCTCCGAGCAACGAGGATACACCGAGGAACTTTAGCACTCCGAAGTACTCCAGCGCTCCGAGGAACTCCTGAGCAATGAGCAACTAAGGCGGTCCGAGCTGCATCTCGGCCATAGCATTAATTGCCAGATAATCAACAGTTCAACTATTCATTGAATGCTTATTATCTTGACACACACGCTACATTAAATGTATTACCCTTTCATATGTGTATCATTTAATGTAACACCCTTTCATGTATAGCCTAAGGGCTATAAATACCTTGTATCACCCTCATTCAAAGGGACGGGAACTTCTTGATAGAACTTATAATCAAGAATTCCCAAACACTCAGCAATAACATAACAGTGGACGTAGGCCATTCTTATAAGGCTGAACCACTTTAAAAATCTTTGTCTCATTTTATTTATCTGTGATTGAATAATTAGAGCGATCTAGTTTTTTACATTAACAGATTGGCGCCGTCTGTGGGAACGATTGTTACTATCGTTTTTCACCAAAAATCGTCCATCATCAATGACGGATAATCCAGAATCTAGCAATCGAAACGCTGGAAATACTGGAAATCCTCAGAATCCCTCTGCACCTCCAGATCTAGTCGGGATTATGATGAATCTGGCTCAAGGACAAACCGCCATGCAAGAAGCAATAAGACAACTCATACAAACCCTTCATGGTGGTGCACCTGCACGTTCAGGACAGCAAAGTGGTCAGAGGCAAACTTATTTACTTTCTCCACGATCCAGGCGTACTGAGTCACGTCGTAATGAGGAGTCTGATGATTTCTCTTATCAACCTGGGCGAACTTCGTCAATAAGGGCTACAGATACTGATCAACATATCACCCTCTCTCCAGAAAGACCTAGTGCTTTAGAAAGACTGAGTAGGGAGTCTCCTTTCAGTCGATTAGGCCCTAGGAGGAATAGGAGTCCACCTAAGACCATATCGAGGAGTTTTCGACAACCATCAGATCTACGAGAAGGATCAGCACAATCACGACCAGTTGCTCGTCAAGATAGATCTCAGAGGGCCACGTCAGAGCAATCAATTGTTCGAACTAAGAGGCCCGAGGAAGGAAATGATGCATGGAAATGTTCCATTCAGCGGTTGGAGGATAGATGGGGAGAAATGGCTAAAGCGAGGAACCCCCTACAACGAACTTTTGTTCAAGGGACACCCTTTGTACAGGCCATTGTGGATTCTCCTACACCGACGAAATTTAAAGCACCCGTGGTGATCCCCAAATATGATGGAAAGACAGTCATGTTCTTCATATAGAGCAATATCAAGCTGCTGCCGACATCTATGCCGTCCCCGATGAGATGAGGTGTAGAGCATTCTCGGGAACTCTTACTGGATCTGCACAGATATGGTACAACAATCTTCCTCGGGGTAAGATTTCAACTTTCATTCAGTTAGCCGAGGTGTTCATTAGCAATTTCTGCTTTGGAGCAAAGTCAGTTAAACGAGTAGCACATTTATTAAATGTTAGACAAAAATCTGGTGACAGTATTAGAGATTACATAACTCGTTTCAGTAACGAGAAGATTGAAGTTATAGATTATGAAGAAAAGACAGCAATCACCGCCTTAATGAGTGGGTTGTTACCTAACAAGTTGTACTACACTTTGGCCAAAGACCCTCCTCGAACCATGTCAGACCTAATGAGAAAAGCGTCCAAGATTATGAATGCCGAGGAGGCCATGTCTGCGAAGAAGAATATGGACACCAAAGAAACCAAAGTGGAAGATGATAAAGTGAAGAAGAAAAGTATCCAGCCCCGAGAAGAATCAAGCTATACAAGAGGAAATGAAGACCGAGCGAGAGAGAGGTCTAGATCTCCTCGTCGGGCAGAAGAAAAATAATAAATGAAGAATGTGTGTTGATTTCACCGATCTCAACAAGGCAGTGGATGCTACTTCGGGACACGAGCTGCTCATGGATACTTACTCTGGCTACAACCAGATCAAAATGAAACCTGAAGACAGGGAATGACATACCAGCAGCTGATGAACAAGGTTTTGGCTGAACAAATCAGTTGTAGTATGGAAGTCTATGTCGACGATATGCTGACAAAAAGCAAGAAAGCTGCTGATCATCTAGTTGGCTTAGATCAGACCTTTGATCAACTGGATAAATTATCAAATGAAACTCAACCCGACGAAGTGCACATTTGGAGTACGAGAAGGAATGTTCCTCGGGTACATCATCAACCAGCGAGACGTTGAAGCAAATCCAGACAAGATCAAAGCCCTTTTAGGGTTGCGATCTCCAACGATGAAGGAAGAGGTGCAGAGATCAGATACCCAAAGCGGGAAAAATTGGCATTGGCATTAATTAAGGCAAGTAGAAGAATGAGGCCATGTTTCCAAGCCCATACCATGCATACCGACATGCCATTAAGACAAGCTGTAGCAGAGTTTACTGATCTTAATACTCCCGAGAAATAAAAGTTGCTCACTGATCAACCTGTGGATGTTACAGGATCAACAGATTATACTCCTTTGGTTAGGAGGCGTACACTTGCGTGATCAACTTTGGTTGGTAAAAGAGCTTGTGGACAAGATAGTTCGAAAGAACCTGATATACTCCTTTGGTTAGGAGGCGTACACTTGCGTGATCAACTTCGGTTGGTAAAAGAGCTTGTGGACAAGATAGTTCGAAAGAACCAGATAGTTCGAAAGAACCTGATAGTTCGAGCGTGATCAACTTCGGTTGGTAAAATAGCGAGAATAAATTATACTCCTTTGGTTAGGAGACGTACACTTGCGTGATCAACTTCGGTTGGTAAAAGAGCTTGTGGACAAGATAGTTCGAAAGAACCAGATAGTTCGAAAGAACCTGATAGTTCGAGCGTGATCAACTTCAGTTGGTAAAATAGCGAGAACAAATTATACTCCTTTGGTTAGGAGGTATACACTTGCGTGATCAACTTTGGTTGGTAAAAGAGCTTGTGGACAAGATAGTTCGAAAGAACCAGATAGTTCGAAAGAACCCGATAGTTCGAAAGAACCTGATAGTTCAAACCCATGACCAACTCCGGTTGGTAAAAGGGCAAGAACAACATTCTTAAAAATTCCTCGAAGAATAAAATATTCTAAACTGAACCAAGTATGGTTGGTCGGGGATAAAAACCCACTAACTGTAGTTGGTCGACGAGGAGAATTTATCGACCTTGGTTGGTCGTATACAGTTTATGAAAAATACAAAAATCTACCAAGTATGGTTAGTCGGGGATAAAAACCCACTAACTATAATTGGTCGACAAGCACAATTTAACAACCTTGGTGGGTTGGAAAAATTTTCAACATTTTTATACTCATTACTTTATTATTAAGTGATCGAGCAACATTGATACTTGTAACTTTTTTGGTCGATGAACCATACAATATTGTTATGCAAGCACAAATAAGAAAGTGTTTGATATTTACAAGACAATAGCAAATACAAATTTGCGAACAAAAAATGAAATTCTTCACTGAATTCAAAATGAATTACGCAAATTTATTACATTAAATTGTGTACTAACTATTATATTGAGATTCCTACTCTATTGGTTTCTCTCCCTCTGCTTTTGAAACAGGTTCCTCGCCATCAGGAGGATCATCCAAAGCATAAGGGGAGTTTATGAAATTAAGATCTTTCAGCATTCTGATATTCATCACAGATGGTCTATCCGAGCAGCTCTTGCTTGTCCCCGAGAAGCTCTTGCTTCTCCCCGAGAAGCTCTTGCTCATCCCCGAGAACGAGGAGGTTGCTCTTCAAGACTCATGATCTTCTCAAACATCTCAACCAAGGCCTAGTTCTTTGCCATTAGTTGGAAGGCTTGATTCTCCAAAGCAGATTGAGTTCTCTGTTCTTCGACAGTTACCCGAGCATCTCTTGCTCGCCCCCGAGAACCTCTTGCTCGTTCCCGAGCAGAGGTAGAAGTCAAAATCAGCATCTACAGCACTGAGATCTTTTGTTACTACTGTCTCGACCAATAATGAAGAAGAAGTTGTATGAAAATGTTTCGAAGTCCACCACTAGTTTGGTATTAATCAGATTGAAGAGTTGGGCTCAAATCAACAAAGTATTCATAGGATCATAAATTTAGCACTCAGTTGCACGACACAGGAGGCAGTTGGTCGGCGAGCAAACCAATCAACATACTTGAAGATTATGACAAGCTACAAGCTGCATCATATGTCATCCAGGAGATAATGCACTTTATGTTGAACAAATCAAGAAGGTAGATCAAGAATTTCACGAGCACCGAGCAACACTGCAGAATAAATACTCCATCCTTTCAAGTAAACCATCAAGCATGAAGCATTGGGGGCTTCTGTTGATACCAAAATTAATATGCTGATATGGACGAATAATACGAAGACACGTGTCAATCTACGTGGCACAACAGCAACGAGGAAGTTCATTTCCCCGACCAACTCATGTTCTCTCCGAGCAACGAGGATACACCGAGGAACTTTAGCACTCCGAAGTACTCCAGTGCTCCGAGGAACTCCTGAGCAACGAGCAACTAAGGCGGTCCGAGCTGCATCTCGGCCATAGCATTAATTGCCAGATAATCAACAGTTCAACTATTCATTGAATGCTTATTATCTTGACACACACGCTACATTAAATGTATTACCCTTTCATATGTGTATCATTTAATGTAACACCCTTTCATGTACAGCCTAAGGGCTATAAATACCTTGTATCACCCTCATTCAAAGGGACGGGAACTTCTTGATAGAACTTATAATAGAGAATTCCCAAACACTCAGCAATAACGTAACAGTGGACGTAGGCCATTCTTATAAAGCTGAACCACTTTAAAAATCTTTGTCTCATTTTATTTATCTGTGATTGAATAATTAGAGCGATCTAGTTTTTTACATTAACAATGGACTTGATGAATAGGGTGTTCAGAGAGTTCCTAGACCAGTTCGTCATCATCTTTATTGATGACATCCTGGCTTACTCCCAGACAGAAGAGAAGCATGCCGAGCATTTGAGGCAGGTTTTGCAGACGTTGCGCCAGAACGAGCTTTATGCAAAGTACGAGAAATGTGGGTTTTGGCTGAAAGAGGTTCAGTTTTTGGGGCATATCATCTCAGACCGATGGATATCTGTTGATCCGGGGAAGGTATCCGCGGTGAGGGAGTGGGGACAGCCCACGACACCGACTGAGATTCGTAGTTTCTTGGGCCTAGCAGGATACTATAGGAGGTTTATTCGGGGTTTCTCAAAGATAGCGGGTCCTTTGACACATCTGACTCGCAAAGGTGTGCCATTCATCTGGAGCGATTAGAGGGCAAAGACCCAAAATAACCCCCAAACGGTCCCATAAGAGGCATCAACATCTCCTATGGGACAACTGTAACTTGTAGGAACTGACTGTGTAGTCACGAGACTCTCGATTTCAGATTATGACAATAATTTGGAAATATCTAGACTTAGGCTTAAAAACATGTCGTTAGAGGGAGGAAACCAAAAATAGCCCCCAAACGGCCTTGTAAGAGGCACGAACACCTCGCACGGGACTAATGTAACTCGTAGGAACTAACCAAAAAGTTTCAAGTATTCATATAAAAGTATTTTAGATGTCCACAATTAATATGATCCCGTAAGAGGCACGCACACCTCGCACGGGACCAATGTAACTCGTAGGAACTTACCACGTTGTCACTGGACTACCGGTTTGAGAATAAGATAAAACTTTGCAAATAGTTATACTTAGGCTTAAAAACATGTCGTCAAACGTTGGAAATGTAAAACAACCACAAAATGATCTCGTAAGAGGAATGAACACCTCGCACTGTACCAATATAAGTCATATGAATTGGCCATGTAGTCACGCGACTCCCAATTTGAGAATATGACTAAAATTTACAAATAGTTAAAGTTTGCAAATAGTTAGACTTTGGCTTAAAAATATGCCATTAAAGGTTAAAAATGTAAAACAACCACAAAACGGTCTCGTAAGAGGAACGAACACCTCGCACGGGACCAATGTAACTCGTTAAAACCGATCGCGTAGTCTCGGGACTTTCGATTTGAGAATATGACAAAAAAATTCAAATAGTTAGACTTGGGCTTAAAAATATGCCGTTAAAGGGTGACAACATAAAACAATCATAAAATGGTCCCGTAAAATGCACGAACACCTCACACTGGACTAATGTAACTCGTACGAACTGACCACGTAGTCACGAAACTCTTGGTTTTAGAATATAATAAAAATTTGCAAACAATTAAACTTTGGCTTAAATACATGCTGTCAAAAAGTGAAAATGTACAACAACAACAAAATGGTCCCATAACAGGCATGAACACCTCGCACGGGATGCATGTAACTTATATGAACTGACAGCATGGTTACGGGACTCCCAGTTTGAGAATATGATAAAAAATTTCAAATAGTTAGACTCCGGCTTAAAATATGTTGTCAAATGGTGAAAACATAAAACAACCACAAAACGGTCTTGTACGAGACACGAACACCTCGCACGGGACCAATGTAACTCATAGGAAATGACCGCGTAGTCACGAGACTCGTGGCTTGAGAATATGATGAAAATTTACAAATAGTTAGACTTGGACTTAAAAATATCCCATCAAATGGTGAAAATATAAAATAACCACAAAACGGTCCCGTAAAAGACACGAACACCTCGCACGGGACTAATATAAGTCATAGAAACTGATCGCTTAGTCACGGGACTCTCGATTAGGCTTAAAAATATGTCGTCAAATAGGGAAAACATAAAACAGTAACAAAATGGTCCCGTAAGAGGCGCAACACCTCGTACGAGACCAATGTAACTTATAGGAACCAACCACGTTATCACAGGACTCTTGGTTTGAGAATATGAAGAAAATTTGCAAACAGTTAGACTTAGGCTTAAAAACACGTCGCCAAAGGGTGAAAATATAAAATAACCACAAAATAGTCCCATAATAGGTACGAACACCTCGGATGGGACTAATATAACTCATACAAACTCACTGCTTAGTCACGAGACTCTCAGTTTGTGAATATAAAGAAAATTTGTAAATAGTTAGGCTTAGGCACAAAAATATGTTATCAAAGCATGAAAATGTAAAAGAGCCACAAAACGTTACCTTAAGAGGCATGGACACCTCACACGGGACCAATATGACTCGTAAGAACTGAGTGCGTAGTCACATGATTCCTGACTTAAGAATACGATGAAAATTTGTAAATAGTCAGACTTAGGCTTAAAAACATATCGTCAAAGGTTGAAAATATAAAACAACCACAAAACGGTCCTGTAAGAGGCACAAACACCTCGTACGGGACCAATGTAACGCATAAGAACCGAGCGCGTAGTCACAGGACTATCGATTTGAGAATATGAATAAAAATTGAAAATAGTTAGACCTAGACTTTAAAACATGCTCTTAAAGGGTGAAAATGTAAAACAGACACAAAACGGTCCCATAGGAGACGAACACCTCACAAGGGACCGATATAACTCGTAGGACCCGATCGCGTAATCACAAAACTCTTAGTTCGAGAATACGACGAAAAATTACATACAGTTAATGCAATTTTTCTTCTTTAATAAAAAATTGTAAACATTATTTGATTACTGATTTCTTGTCAGTTTTGTGTCTTATATTTTTTGTAGGATAACATTTCGGCGTTAGATTTTATCCACGTGGAACACCTGAACAAATCAATGGTTTACGCCAGGTAGATTATTTATTTATTGTTGTTATTGTTGATATGCGACATTGTTGTTTTTAATTTTTTTATGTCCGTGCGGGTTTTGTGTTGATTAAACGGGTTGGTTTTCATATATAAATGAAGGAGACTCTATCGAATTTTTTAAAAAATTGTAAAGAGTTATTGGCACGATTAACTAATATATTTGGATATTTTATTTTACTATAATTTATTACGATAAATGATTATTTATTGATTGCATGTTATGTACAAGCAATTGAAAAGACATGTTTTTGAGCGTGTTTACTACATGTGACATTGAGATAAGTTTTTTTTAGCGTGACGACTATATTTATCATCTTAATTTAGGGACCACTTTTCTTTTGACATTTTAATTTCTTATTAATTAGTATGATTTTTCAATCATTTCAATATTTTGACTTGGATGTGACAATTGTTTGTACTTATTGATTTGAAGATTTATATTGGGTTGTTGGATGTAGTTTAATGGAAGAAATTTTTATTGGATACGTGTTTCAATGAATGAAGTTGATATATTATGTTTGTCATTGGATGGTTTGACTTATAATACAAATTAAACGACATTTATTATTACAGGATAAAGCAGATAATAATAAATTGTTTATGACAATTTTTTTTATCAACTGGGACGGATATAAGACATCCCTAATACCCATTTTGTATTAATTAGGAATACCTTTTGGGATGGTTGTGCCATCCTAATTATTGGGTTATCAATTGGGACGGTTATAAACCGTCCTGGTTGGGGTTTCCAGAATCTGAGTACTACTAGGGACGGATAAATCGTCCCTCTTCTTTGCACGGAAGCGAAATTTTTTTCGCGAGAATACCTTTTAGGATGGCAAAATTCTTCCCCAATGCCTAATGTAAAGCGTCCATAAATTAGCACTTAGGACGGTAAAATCCATTCCTAAAATATTTGCGACACCTAGTATAAGGGACGAATTCTCTCCGTCACAAAATCTATCATAAATACTCTATTGGGACGGGTTTTTCGCTTTTAGGGACAAATTTTTATCGTCCCCAATACCCATTTTTCTTGTAATCAATCAAGTTTGTGTGCGTACGTGTTTGTTTGTTTGCGTATTTGAGTTTTGGCCCACGAAACTTGAATTTAGATGAACACTAGGTGAGTAATTTGTTTCGAAAGTAGTATGTTTTACATTTTTTTTGCGTTGTCAACTTCACCACACATGGTTTCTAACAATTGTTTTCGTCATTTCCCTACTTTTATGAATGGGATGTTTTTGTTTTTATTTTTATTTTTAGACGAAGTGAATAATGAGTTAAAGTGGTTGAGTTAATTTTATGTATGGTGAGTTAAATTCATTTTATTTTCATATTACATAGTAGGTTAAAATTATTATGTAATTACTTTACATTCGAATAACACTTATTTATAGTTATTCACTCGTGTTACATTCAGATTATAGGTATGCATGGCATTCAGTCTATTGAAGTTAAAATCACTATTGTGGTTTTCAACGGATTTTTACAGTTTTGCAAATTTTTAGTGGCACTGAACATGACTCCGGTTCGATAGTGCCACTAAGTCCACAACTCATAAATTGTTAATTTACATTTGAAAGTGGCACGGAACATGTTTCATGTTTGAAATTTTGCATTTACTCTTAAAATGAGAAATTATTTCATTGTGTGTCTATGTGTATGTGTATGAACTTTACTATTCATGGGAAATTTTAATTTACTCTAGAAATTGAGTTGTTCATGTATTAATTTAGTTTCTTATTATTACCATATTCTTTTTTTACCATTGTTTGGGAAGTTTACTATTTCATTATTATTAAACTTTTGTTCGTCACCCATTGAATACCGATCCAATGATTATGCTGAACTTTCTTGAAATTGGAAAGTGAGTTGTATTCTCATGTCCTCACAATAAAAATATTTTTTGGGGTGATTCGTAGTTTTGTTGTTTTTGGTGGAGTCATACCATGATTGTCTGTATACTAAATTGGTTTCTAATATGACTTTTTAAACTTTTTATCCTTTATTGTTTGGGTTTTTTAATGTTCGAACTATCTATCTAGAAAAAAGGGTCCTTTAAGCACATCTAACAACATTCTATGTAAACTATCTATTAGTTTTAACATTTTTGTTAGATACTATCTAAAGAATATTATTTTTATTGTAGTTTTCCAATTTGGGTGGTGGATTTCGGAGCGGTGAGATGGGTTGAATATTTGATACTCTCTTTAATTGAAGAGAATGGGTATTTCTCAAAATTGAAGTGGATTATTGCTTTATAATGAACTCTTTATAGGGTAATCAGTTCATAGGTATTTGGTGTGTATAATGTAATGTGGATTTTATTAAAAGTCGATGCATTTTGTTGTTGTTGTTGTTGTTGTTGCGCATATGAGACCTAGTGGTGTTTTCTAGGATTGTTATCTCAATTTTTTAGATAGCACTTATGAGTTCTTTTCGGATCATTTGTAATTTTAACAATTGTGTTAATTTTTCTGGGGATTTTTAAAGCTTGATTCGTGATAGCATTATTGAGTTTGGCATTATTTGTATGGACTTAAAAAAATATTTACAAGAAAAAATTAATTATAATTGATGTAGGAGCATGGTACTTACGAGTTATTTTGTCCTTTTTAGTCTTTTACTTATTTAGGGTTAGCTTGACTAGCAAGCTAACCTTTTTCCTTTAAATAGGGTCTTAGTCCCCTCATTTGTACTCACTGCGATATTTTAAGATTTGATTTAGTGATATTTCTTAGGCTAGTGGCCTTTAAAACAATATGTTGTTGTTGTCACGTAGTTATTAATTAATATCTTTCGTTCCCACTACACATCAAATTGGTACCACAACCAGGTTTTCCCATAATATGCTCAGTGATGTGGCTGTTGTAGAGCCATGGGTAAGGCTTGGGGGGACCGTCAAGTCGCTAATCCTGAACACACCCCTGCACCCGCAATCAAGTGGCACCACCCGATTTCTGTCCCCAGATCCTAGATATGAAAAGTTTAGATCAGTTTCAAATTCCCAAAACCCTTATAACCCCTCATTCCAATCAAAGATTTCCCCAATAAACAAATTCGGCCATTACAAGAGCTTGTGATAATCCGAGCCTAACTTTCGACAACCGTCGACGACAGAATGGGCTCACAACCACCAACCACACCTTTCCCTACCACCTAATCCATCTTTATGAACAAGATCTAAAACCAAAGTTTTAAATACCTTAAAACCTTCTTCATAATTCACATACCATGCTCCCAGCCCACCACCGGCATTAGAAAATCTTCATCGAAGTTCGATAAAAGTCAACGGAACCCCAACAGCTTCCCTAGTAACCCCTATCCTTGAAATCAATAAACACTTTAGATCTAAAGAAAATAAGCCCCCATAGATCTCGAAAACTCCTCTTCATGTAGCTCCTACTGTCAGTTAACCTTCCAACCAGAGTCACCGACCTCGGTCAATAGTCGTCGGACCGAAGGACACCACCCTGGAGCTCCGGCAGAAAATGGGGTGTGGAGGCAACATCTATTAATGATAAAACACAAACACTAGCTAGGGTTTGTAATGGAGGTAATTCTCTTTACCCTCTTACCCCTTCCTCTTTTATTTCGAAGTCTGACCCCACTAATAAACTTCCAAAATTCACACAAACACCCCTTGAAATTTATTTCAACTCTTCCCTCACTATTAAATCACATTAAACACATACCACCCCAATCATATTAACAAATTCACCCCAACCACTATTGAAAAATACCCAACCCCCCACCCAACTTTTGAAATTTATGTTTCAGCCCCTAAAGTTTCTAAAAATTCCAAATCAACCCCCAAATCTGCAAAAAATTATTTTTTAACCCCAAACTTTTCGAACATTACAATTCAGCCCCTGAATTTTTCCAAACCCCTAATTTAACCCCTACACTTCTTCCTCAGACTTTTTTGCCCGTCGGTTAATTATGAGATGAAAGTAATGGTGTGTATGGGTTAGAAATGAAGACTTGCATTGAATTTGAGTAATTGAGTCATGTCATTATCAAGGAACTCCCAAATCACCTCGTCGTTTTTGTTAAGGACAATGACGCCCGATACTCTATCTTATATGATGATGATTTTTTTGAGGATACTAAGGGACCACTGTAGGATGATATGGATACTGAATTTTCTCTTTGTGATCTTTTCTCAATATTTGAGAGGGTGGTTGAGAGTGGTTAAGGGTACGTGGACCCATTGTCTGAGGAGTTAAGGCAAAGTGGATGGTCAGGTCGGAGCTCTTAGCATCACGTGCACTCATCATGGGAGAGTCATACCACATTTTACACCGTTTCCCCTCCCCGAGGCATGTGCTCGTTAGTTTTTATTGTGGCAAAGTTTGAGGTTGAGTTTTAGTTCATCGGCCATGGTTAGGTTTTATGAATATTCAACCTGGGCCTTTTGCTAAACGATATGTCGGACGCTTTTGAGGATGACTTACCTTTAAAGTGGGGGAATCCATTGATGGTTGCTTTATGATCTTGTCACTCACCTTCACGCTTAGGACTAGAATTTTCAAATGGAGGAGTGATGTGTATGAGGTCCCTAATTTATTTATAATTTTGGTTTATTTTATTTTTTATGTTTTTAGGATATATCCTTATTTTAGTTGTTATTCTAGGTTAGAGGGTGATATTGTCTTTTAATGTCTTTAAAGTTCCCTTTTTAGTCTTTTTATCTTTTTTTTTCTAGCTAGCTAAATTTTTCCTATAAATAAGACCCTTGGCATCTAGAGACATTTCTTTTTTTTTTAAAGTTCCCATTCATTGTACTCATTTACTTTTATAGATGAATTAGAGACATTTCTTGGGCTATTGGCATCTAGAGATTATGTTTTTGTTAGTGTTGTTATGTAGTTAGTAATTTATGCTTATGCCTTTCAACTTCATGGAAAAATTTGTAGTGGTGTATTTTGATGATATCCTCATTTATAGCCAATTCGAGGGGGAGCCCTTAGCCCATGTGGCACAAGTATTGTTCGTTCTTCATACATAGCATTTTTACCTTAACTTGAAAAAATGTTCCTTGATGGTTCCTTCAGTCACATTCCTTGGGTATGTGGTCTCTTGTTATGGGGTACATGTTGATGAGGCTAAGATTCAGGTCGTTGTGGACTGGCCCACCCCTACCTCTATCTCTCAGGTGCCCAATTTTCATAGGCTCGTCAGGTTTTACCGGTGATTCATCGCAGGTTTTAGCAATGTCATGGCTCCCATCATCGACCTGGTGTCTATTTCCTCTAATGACGGATGAGGAAGATATCACCTATAATGCGATTAAGGATTCAATTACTTCATCTTCGGTCCTCGCCTTCCCTGATTTTACCTAGCTGTTTGAGTTATCTTACGATGCCTGCAAGACCGGAGTAAGTGCACTCCATAGATAGAATGGGAATTAATTGCATACTTCAGTCTGAAACTGTTAGGTCAACCCTAAATTATTCGACATACTCCCTCATGTTTTTACAGTTTCATCAAGGTAATGAAGTTTTGGTAGGCCTATTTTTTCGACAAAGAGTTTTTCATCAATTCAGATCATAGTTCCCTCTGCTATTTACACAGATGACGTTGGATTAATGACAAACATTCTAAGTGGACTGCATACATCTAGAGATACACTTTCCACCTCCATTATAAGTCAAGGAAGGACAATTAGGTGGTCGATCCTCTCAGCCTTTGTATGCTTGATCTTTTCATATTTCGTAACCAAGTCTTTGGCTTTGATGAGGTGTCGACCTTATACCCGACGAATATTCAGTTTGGACCCTACTTATGCCACGTGTTAATAGAACAATGGGTCATTGAGTGACTACTTATTATAGGATGGATTTATATTCCGAGGAATAACCCTCTACATTTCCCACTTATTCTCTTCGGGATAAGATTATTAGTGAGATTCACTTAGGTGTATTGGCATGACACATGGGTCATGACCGCACCCACTCTTCTCTTTAGGAGTGCTTTTATTGACCTACAATGTGATGAGACACAAACACCTATTTTCGAAAGTGTTATACTAGTCACACTGCCAAGGGACAACACACAAATGCTGGGCCATACACCCCTCTTTGAATTTTGGACCGACTGTGGTAGGATGTTTTGATGGACTTCATCGTTGGTCTCCCTCATACGACTTGGGGATATGACTCCATTTATGTTATCATGGATCGATTCTGCTAGATGGCTCACTTTATTCCTTACTCTTGAACGACTGATGCATCCCATGTCACCATTCCTTACTTTAAGGAGATAGACTGTCTCCACGGAATCCCACGTAGTATTACCTCGAATAAAGATGTAAAATTTATAGGGCATTTTTGGTGCACTATTTGAGATCTACTCTATTGGTCATTGTAATTCTCCATAGCCTTCCACCCTCAGACAGATGGCTAGACTGAGGTTATCAATAAAAACATGGTCAATATATGGCATTTCTTGGCCTCTAAGACTACCCGGAGATGGGACATTATCATGACCCATACGGAGTTTTCTTTTAACAACGACGTGAACCATTCCCCGGGGTTGTCTCCATTCCAGATCATGTTAGGTACCTCCCCTACCATCCTAATTATCTCCCACCATTCCAGTCATCCCCAAAGCAGCTGAGTTCATTGACCGATTGAATGCCTTTCAAGAGGGTGTTCGTGATAGCCTCCATCACATTTATGCTTCTTACTAAGAGCACGAGGGTACCCATTATTGCACTGTCGTCTTCTAATCGGGTGGACTTATCATAATCTACCTTAAAAAACCTCGACATTATGGCAAGCTCCACATGCACCGCTTTGGTCGCTTACCATTGTCCGCAGTGGTGGGGACAACACATATAAGGTGGACTTACCACCTGATTTTTCATGCATCGCACGTTCAACGTGAAAACTTCTATCTATTTCATGGCACACATGTTGCCCTAATAACCTTTCCACGGATCAAAGACCACCATTTTCGATCCTATGTTGATCGCATAGAGTAAATCTTTGCCTTTAAGGAAGTCTCTTCCTCTTGCGGGGATTATACCTGCTTCCTCGTTAGTTGGCAAACTGCCCGGATCTAGAAGATATTTGGATCATTGGGGATACAATGCAGCGCATTGACTTAGATTTTTACCACCCGTCTATGGAGTACCTTACGAGTTCTCATGGGGAGTAGAGTGATGCAAGAGCATAGTAGTTGGGAGTTATTTTGTCATTTTTTCATTTAGTTATTTTGTCCTTTTTAGCCTTTTACCCATTTAGGGTTAATTGGACTGTCAAGCTTACCTTTTTTCCTAAATAGGGTCTTAAGAACCTAATTTGTACCACTTACTACGGTATTTTAAGAGTTAATTTAGTGATATTTCATAGTCCATTGGCCTCTAAACATTACGTTGTTGTTGCTATGTAACTAATATTTAATCGCTTTCACTTCTACTACACGTGAATAATACCTTTTATTGTATTTCTTGTAGGGGATATATATTAGAAGGTTATGGATGGTGGGAAAAGATTTATTTGGGTAAGAAAACAATAATGCTACTTTGTTGGACTGTTAATACTGATTTGGGTGATTACAAACGCTTTAATTGGACCTGTATTGGGTTTCACCACTTTCCTTGCCATTAGTCAGTTATTTGGTTATTGCAAATTTATCGATACAATTTTTCATAGTATTACACATTTACCTTGGGCCCCCAAATTTTGTAAAATATTATAAGCCCCAAATTATATATATATATATATATATATATATATAACACAACTATTTTGAGCAAATATATGGTCCAAATCATTTTGTTTGGTAATGAAATTAAAAGGCCCAAATAACTAGTAAGAAAAATGGATATTAAAATAAAAAAACTCATATTCTTTTAAACCCAGCACCAAGCAACCTTTCACCTTCTAACTTTCAAAAGGCACTCTCCTAAACTAGATTTGTGTGTCAACCCAAAAACTTAGCAACCTTTTATAATTCTCCTAAAAGGTATCAAATCCAAATGACTTCAACACTTTAAATGCATTTGAGTGTAAATTATTTGATCGCAACACTCTCAAGTCTCAACCCGAAAACATTCAGCACCCAAAACATACAACATTCCACAGGTTTCTATTAGTATTTTAATCTATAATTATACTTGTAATTATTTTTTAATCAAATTTTTAGTCTATAACTTGGTTGTTAATTTGTTGGTTGTAACTATTTGCTATTAATTTAATGCTGTTTTTTTGTTGTTAACTTGATCCTTTTATTATTTGTTGTTAATTTGTTGCTCTTAATTTTTTATGTTAATTTGTAGTTATTTTTTGTTAATTTTAGTTCATGTTACTTTTTTGTTGTAAATTTGTTATTGTTAATTTCTTTCTTTTCATCTGTTGTGGTTAATTTTTTTATCTTAATTTTTTTCTATTAATTTATAATATCGTAATAATACATAATATATTTTAGCAAAAAAATCATTATGTAAAACAACCCCATTTTAAAAGTTTGCCTTTGGCCCCTAAATCCTCGGGGCGGGCCCTGCGTGTGATAAGACATTTGACTTGGGGTTATATTATGGGGAAAATTGCATATGTTGGGAGGAATATTATGGTAGTGTTGCTAGCATGGGCATATGCTTAATGAACATGTCCAATTATGTTTCCCTTCTTTATATAATGCTTATTTTTTTCTTTCCCCAAGTAGATCATGTTTAAGAAATTGAAGTCCAGTGAAATTAACATTCAATAAATCCTTAATATAAATAGAATAAGTTCATCCAGATTCCATATGTTACTTAAAATGAAATTTAAACAAGTTATTCCTTTGCATTGGTTGTTTCTAATTTTTTCTAATTTATTTGTATGGCTGTGATGTAAGCTCATATATTCATGCAAAGCGTGGTGTAAACCCATCATTCACTTTTGTATCATGCATTAAAAATAATTATAAATACCTCAATAGAGACCACACATGCAAATCTCAATCTAAGAATTAGTCCAAATTAACAACTCACCACTTCAAGTGGAAAAATCCTAAACAACAACCAAAATAAATTAACTCAAACTTTATATATAATATCAAAGACATAAAATAAATAGCAAGAAAATTAATTCAAACCCTAACTTAAATAACAACAAAATTAATTCAAACGCTAATCTAAACAACAACAAAATTAATCCAAGTAAGTACTCAAAGTTAAAGCCAATATGCTATGTCATTCAATTAATTGGTAAAAAAACTGATAACATGTTACATTAAGTCGAAAATAAAAAAAATAACAAAAATATAACATAAACAATCCCAAAAAAGCTAAATGTAAAAAAAAAATTACATTGTAAAGTTCCAAATGAAATGTGTGAGAGATGTTGGGAGGAAAAGAGTTTGGAAGCTCTCATTTGTTTAAAGTAGGGAGAGGGAGAAAGTGTAATTAGAAAAATGTCATTGAATAAGAGAAGATACCAAGTGGGGCAAGTGGCCCAAATGGGTAAAGTGATAATGGGAAGTGAGAATTTTATATGTTAAAATTTTTTGGTGTTTTCAAATTTTAAAGAAGAATTTACATCATTGTTCCCCAAAGTTTAAAACTAAACATATATACCTTTATATTTTATAACTATTTTTTCCCCAAGTGTAAAGAAGCTCTTCCACTGGCCATCAGTACATGCACAAGATAATTAAATTGTTTTGACTTTTAAATGATATGCTTTATGTAATCAAGTGAATAATTTTTTGGGGGTGGGGGTGGGGGGTGGGGTTCCTTTATTCAAACTCAATTTTTTGAATAAGTACAGAGTTTGTATCGACAAACATAAATTGATATTCACTCCATTTCTTTAAAGCATAACCATATGCATTATTTTTATTATTCTTCATAAATCAAAATTATTCATATCAAGTTAATTATTACTACTTTAGTATTCATATTAAATTATTAAGTTGGAACTAACTTCTATTATTATTTCGCTTATAATCGACTTCAATATTAAATGTTTTTTCTTTTCTTTTGTAGATATACAATTATTCAGTGGTTGGGCATGCGAAATACATGGAAATGAAAATGAGAGATTTCAAGGGTTATTAAGAAGATTTGTTAGTGGAGTGGTATAGGCTAACATAGTTGTTGGGGTTAATTTGCATATGTTTGACATAATTTTTTTGTAACTAATGAATCCGTTTTATGCTAGGTTAGTAATTGTATTTTTGAATGATTATGAAACGTTTGATGTTAGTTACTTGAAAACTTTCATCGATGAATTTGGACTAGAATTATGGTTGAAGTTTAGTATTTTAAATTATTACAAACTAGCATGCAGGTCATGCGATGCATGATCGAATTTAGCAAAACTTTATTTTTGGTTTTTGTGTTTTTTTTTCACATAATATATTCCATGAATGAAAGTAGATAGAATTTTAAAATTAATATTAGAAGACATGTAATTGACATATTTTTTTAAAAAGTTATGCTGAAAAAATTCGAGATTTTTTTTAAGTGTTGAAATATTGGTAATTGTAACACAATATTAAAACTATCAAGTAAAAAATAAAATAGCTTAAGAGAATCTTTTTTCCTCCTTTACATTTCGTCAAATAGGTTGTGTTTAGAATATAAATATTAGACAACCTCTACAACTTTAAACTAAAAAATGTAAGCATATATAGATTAGTTTTACAAAAGTGGGTTTTGTAAAAAAAAGATGATTGAGACTTCTACCATTTTAAAGATCTATTCATAATAAAAGAAAATAAGACAACACTTCTACCATTTGAAATAATCTAAATTTCATACCTAACATGTTCCATTTTAAAGATCTGCTCCAAAAAATTATATGTATCTATACAATTCTTTTGACTTGTACCATTTAAACAACTTCATTTGTTCCTCACCACCACCACCACCACCTCAATGGATATAAAAATGTATCATCCTATCAACCACTTAGGTTACTCAGATTATTTAATCCAAACTTGTATTATCTCAACCTATCTAGAGTCTTTATCATGAGTAGATCAAATATCAAGAAATAAGAGTAAATGAATAAAAATTAAGTCATTACAATATGGGATTTATAGACTTTGCCAATTTTTTGGCTCGCCCTTCAATTTGTGGGGTTATTGCAGCAATAATAGTAGTTGTTAAAATGCTCAATTTCCAAAGTTTGGCTTCTTTTAGTAAATGCATATGCTCAGAACCTGAATATATAACAAGTAATAATGATTACCTTCTGTTAAACTTTTGTACAGGTGCCATGTGATGGATTTAAGATGGAGGAGGTAAATGAATTTTAATATGCATCGAACCCTAGTGAAACCTGAAACTTAGGATCACCCAAATTGCCTCTCTCTAGGTCTATGAAGCTGAGCGTAAATGAATTGATGGAGGAACGTGAAATGAATGGATTGGGAAATGAAAAGAAAAAAGGTATGAACGAAAGTTTGGGGAAAATAAATAGCGGCTATGGAGATATGTCAAATATAAAGTTAGAAATTCAACGCGAATGCCCAAATGGCTTTCAACATGGGTAAGATGAAATTCATTTATGATATGCCAAGTGTCAAGTTAAGGTAACATGGGTAAGATGAAATTCATTTATGATATGCCACATGTTAAGTTAAGGTGCTTTCAGGCTACAATTATATATATATATATATATATATAGAGAGAGAGAGAGAGAAAGAGCGGATCTCATGAGGACCTCTGTTTGCATACCGCTGGCGCAGAACAATTTTGATAAAATAGTAAAAAAAATATTTTTGTGCTAATTTTTTTTATATAGTTTTTAAACATTTCAGTAGGGCTATATAAAAAAAATCAACTCAAAATGAATTTTTTTACTATTTTAAAAAAATCGGTCAAACTTTGTCAGTTTTTAACAACTTAAAAACTGACAAAGTTTGACCGATTTTTTTAAAATAGAAAAAAAATTCATTTTGAGCTAATTATTTTTTTATGGTCCTATTGAAATGTTTAAAAATCATAAAAAAAAAATCAACTCAAAAATATTTTTTTTACTATTTTAAAAAAATGGTCCTCATTCGGGGTCCTCAAACTGGGACCTCACTTGATCCTTTCCCTATATATATATATATATATATATATATATATATATATATATATATATATATATATATTTGTGCATACTTGCATTAATTTTAGGCTTATGAAATGTCATTATCCTCTTATTTCAATGCAATTAGGTTGGAGAAGCCATTGTTTTAAATTTGGTCAAGTTGCATTATTTATACGACACATTCCCACATCTTGGATCATTCATGCCCATTAACACAGTTCACCATACATGTGGATTAATAATTTTTTATATGCATATATAGGAATAAATTTAAGGTTTGGATTAAATCATTTGTAGGGGTGTGCTACCAACGATAATGTTGCATGGGTAAAATTATTATCATGCCATAGGCACAGACATCCACTAATTGTTTAAAATAAATATTCATTTTTATCACTCAAAGTCTCAAATATTGACAAATAGATACATATATTTTTAAATATGTATTAATATTACTAAAGGACCATTACAGTCAAGAAATCAGACAAAATTGTGTTATAATAGAATATTAATTTGTTACAAAATAGATAATAACAGTACAAATCCATTAGTAATTTAGAAATAGTAACGAAAAAGTTTCTTAGTAAGTATGAATTAGAAAGGGTAAAATACCGTTGGTAAATTCAGCATTGCTAATGGTAAATATATGTAACTAATTTTTTCCCCGTGTCTTTTTTCTATTGAAAAATTACCACTAGAAAATATTTTTGTAATAGTAAAATACTGTTATTTCCTTCGTATTTTGGTGTAGTGTCGGTGCTCACCTCCTTCGGTGCAAATACAAATACATTAATAAACTCTTGCTCATACCCATACATGCTTCAAGAACCTACTCTAAAATTATAAAGTCCTTCTTAGTGGACATAATGGCATACAAAAAGTACTTCTCATTAAACTTCACTAAGAACTTCCCATAAGTCATACGATCTCTATCCTAAGTGGTGCCCATATTCTCCCACCATTGTAATGCATCATCAGTTAGCTTAAAAGTACTAACATCTACATCTTCAGTTTAGTAAATTACACCATCCTAAGGTATATCTCCTCCAATAGTGAGCTAGCACTAGGTCAGATCCCCCTGTGAACGTGGGAGGACCCTTGCTGAAATTTACCCTCGCCATATCCCAAGTTGATGTGGGCACTACCGACTATTGAATTATTGGGGCTTTTGCCCTTCGCCTTCCCATCTCAGTATTAGTGATTGTAGTCTTATGAATAATTATCATTAACTCCTAGGCTTCCAATAAAAACTAACCATGTCCCACCTGAGTTGTGGGAACAGTAGTCATATTAGACCTTTGGGCTCCTCTAGCTCCTTTCTTCCTAGTGTTTGTCATTTGAAAAGATAAGAGCAAAAATGTGCGTCAGACCCAAAGCCTAAAGATAGTAAAATTGATCAAAATGTATCAAAGAACAACAAGAATAAAAGAATGGACCTATAACCCTCTAGACCAAGGACGGTGCTCTGATATCAATTATAGCAACCCGCATTTCCAATATTTAGGGGGAAGGTCTAAATATTGAGAATACAAATTGAAAAACAATTTAAACTACCATTCTTAGCATGTGACGGAAATATAAGACAATTTAAAACTTTTCCAACAATGATATATGATGAGAAAATGAACGATAATAAAATCCATAAACCATAAGATCCAATAATGCAATATTTTCAAATATAAAACATCATCATCAAAATCTCCAAAAGAACACCAAATAACCATGGAATAATTAATGACCCACAATCCTTATAACTATCTAATATAAAGGAAAATGACAATAAGGAAAACTACACTATGCATGTAACAAAACTCAAAATTCTACTCTTGTAATCCACCCCAAAATCCAGCTTCTCCCAGCTCTCTCCAAATCTGAAATTTTAGTTAACGACTATGGTGGGCCAGGACTACCTCGAGCATACTAGCTATGTGATCCTAAATAAGGTTACACTAAATGAAGGAACTATCACAATAGAGTCTTTAATTAACAGTTAAACATTTAAATATAAAATGTACGAGACTTTCGATTTTGTAAGTCATTAATACCAATTATCTCACAATTACACCATTTTATCCACCTGACCTCCCATATAACCCCACACATACCATGGAATACCACCCTTATCAACACATAAATACAAACAACCATGTTGATACCAAAAATTATCCACTTATGTGTACTAATTAGAAATGGACATTTGTCTCCTTATGTGGCAGAAACCCTAGTCAGTAATCATTTGACAAACTCCGAAGATAGTTGCTCGGCAAGCATGCTGACCAACATGAAGAATGTAGACCATCAAAGTAAATAAAAGGTCACCACATGGGAGATACAACCAAGGGTCTTTTCGCATGTGTTATATACAATCAACCATCACATTCATTATGTATGGGTGTAAATGCTTGAATATATAAAGGCATTACAACCCTTGATCTACGGGTCACTATAAATACATTTTATCCCTTTCACAAAAGGCAGGATATAACGGATTTTAGGAGATTCTTTTAAACAAAAGTACCTAGCTTTCTGTAATCACTCAAATAATTACATTAACAGTGGATGTAGGCTTTCTTATACAACCAAACTACTTTAAAAACTCTATCTTTTATTTGATTATCTCATTGAAATCTTATATTTTATCTGTGATTAAAAAATTGGATCTAGTTCATTTTTTACATTAACAGATTGATGCCGTCTGTGGGAACGTGTGTTTAATTATCGTTCTCTATCTTGTACATCCTTGTTCAAGGTAAGATGAATGATTCAGAGCCTAGTGCTAAAAATGAAGGCAACCCAACCGTCCCTTCTGTTTCGCCTACAACAGTCGACCTGAATGGAATTTTTACCAGTATTGTCAAGGGTCAAGACGTTGTACAGGAAATAATGAGGCAATTGGCTCTGTCATCACAAGCCAGATCTCCAGCCATTTTCAGGGAGAAAATGGCTCCTTTGCTACGGAAAGAAATGCCACCTCCACTTCCTTGGCATAGCCGACATAGCTATTCCAGATTTTCGGATGATAGGTCTTATCGTTCAGGAGTCAGTTTATCGATTAGATCCACAGAGTTCTATGATGGCTATTCTTTTTCTCCTGAAAGACCTAGTGTTTTGGAAAGATTGAGCAGTGCTTTGCCTTTTGACCATTTGGGACCCCGAGCAAACAAAAACCCTCCTAGAGAGTTATCCGTAACTAATCAGCACCTAGTCGAGCATCGTGAAGCCTCAGTCAGGTCAAGATAAAGCATCCGACGATTTATGCACACCAAGCAGACTTCTGAGGAAAAGAGCTCAGCGTAAACACATGGTTGGGACAATCAAACTACTTCGAACAATTCTGACGCAAGAAATTCGTCATGGAAAGGATCAACCCATCGATTAGAAGATCGGCTGGGAGAAATGGAAAAAGAAAAGAATCCATTACAGAGGAATTTCGTTAAGAGATCTCCCTTTATTCAAGAAATTATTGATTTACCAACTCCATCCAAGTTTAAAACCCTTATGGTCACCCTTAAATATGATGGTAAAACTGACCCTACTTTGCACATCGAGCAGTATCAAGCTGTAGCCGACATCTATTCAGTCCCTGATGAAATGAGATATTGAGCATTTTCAAGCACCATTACGGGTTCAGCCCAAATATGGTATAATAACTTTCCCTTAGGACAAATTGCCAACTTTAACCAGCTTGCCGAGTTGTTCATCAATAGCTTCTATTTTGGGGCCAAACCAGTGAAGAGAGTAGCCCATCTCCGGAGTGTATGGAAGCGAGTAGGGGAAACCACCAGGGAGTATATCACTCGTTTTAACAATGATAAATTGGAAGTGGTTGACTATGAGGAGAATATAACCATCACCACTTTAATAAGTGGATTGCTTTTAGAAAAAAAAACTATATTATTCTCTGGCCAAAGATCCTCCTAAAACCATGACTGAGCTTATGGCTAAGGCAGTAAAATGAAAAAGCCACACTAAGTTATTTTAACTTCTATTAAAAAGGTTAAATGAGTTTCGAATTACTTTTTGAAGTGACTCTTGTAAAAATCTTTATTAATACACAAAATGTGTTAAAAACCGTTTGTTAGAACAATTTATTCAAGTTTCTTGGAAATAGGTTTTTAGTTTAAAACCTAAGTCTATAGAAGCAGATTGTAGCAACGAAAAATGAAGTAGCACACACAAGAGTTAAGATTTTTAACGTGGTAAAACCCCACCCAATTGGGTAAACATCCCCGGAGGTCTCTACACCTCAAAACCAAAATCCACTAAAATAAATTACAAGCATTCAATGAGAAACACACACAAAGAGGATCTATTCTAATTCCAGAAATATACCTACACTCCTCGGTTATTTTCTAACTTCTTTAAGGCTCTGACGTTGTCCTCTCCATTCATTAGCTCTCCTCTTTTCCTCCTTTTAGCTTTACGTCGAGTTAGAAGACTAGAATCTCTCAACCAACAACGCTCTTAAGTGATTGTGGGTGATGGTGTTGTGAGTGTTGTTCCTAAATCCCTTGTATACACTCACACACACACACACACTTAACTACAGACAATACCTATAAATTACAAATTGTCTAAGTATAAAACCTCATTTTCACACTACTGAAATTAGACTTAGACTTCTTTTCTCATACTTATTTTCGAACTGAAAAATTTATCAGATCTGAAGTATGAAAGTCTTTATTTCAGGTTTGTAAAAAATTAAGAAAATATTGGATAAATAGATTTATATAAGTTACAAAACAGATCCAGTATGAGAGAGAGAAATCAGGAGCAACCTAAGATCTACGTGACTGTATCACTTAAAATAGATATTCAAGTTTCTAAAAATAAAGATGAGATCTATTTTGTGTGAGGTCTTTGAGTGAGAGATTTAGATTTAAGAGGATCTAAATAAAAACCAGAAAACCCTAAACTCTCAAAATATTTTATGAAAAAATTTGGCCAGAGTTTGGTTTGTGTTTACGAATGTTCTCTCTTTTTATTTTTCTTCTCTTTTCTATCTTCTCTATTTTTTTTTCTCTCAGACCCTAAGCCTTTCTAAAGATTGAAATTGTGAAGATGAAGTCACATATTTATACTTGTGATGGAAGGGTCTGAATGCCTAAGGGAAATTAACGATTGAGATTAGTTCTATTGTTCGAACTCTAAATCTTATGGCTCATAATGTACCGCATAAGGAAAGGTTTAGATTGGTTCTTTTCAAAGACATAAGGATCAAGTTAGATTACATGCAGGCCTTAGATAAAAATTGATCAACCGATGAAGATTTCGTCGTCCAAAAGAAACACAAAACCCTTTATTAATAAGCCAACATGTGTATGAATCTCAGCGGCTGAAAAATGCGTGTTTTTGAACTTTGAAAAATATCATTTGCACCCACACAATTCTCTAGCGCTTTCGGATTCTACCCAAGGCAGATTTTAGGAAGTTTTGATATATGAATTTTAACCCCAAAGATTTTAAAACTCTAAATTTAATTCTTAAAAATTGGATTTTAAATGTTTAAATTTTTTTAAAAATCCTAATAAATGTAGATAATTTATTTTAATTCAATTTAGCACACACACCTCATATATCAACTAAAATGTGTAAATGTGCAATCCTAGAGTGTGTTTGCGTGTTGGTTTTCTACCTGATGGCCTTTGAACTTTGCTGATGTACACATCCTTGATTTTCTTGAAGATGCAATGAAATAGGAGAGACGCAACATAATTTTGTCTTCTTTTCCAAACTAGTTGAGCTCCTGTACAGTGTAGACTCAAGTGAGTCAACTATATAGTGTGCTTCAATCCCCCCTTTGAAAATGAGAGACAAAATCTCCTTTGAGTCATCTAGGACTCTTGGTGATAACAAAAGATAAGAAAACCCTAAACTATACAATCATCTATCTACCACATTTCCTAGAAAATAAAAAATACATAACTTAACTATAAAGAGACCAATACCCTAAATGTATCCAATGGTAGTAATGGTACTGATTCCTGAAAAATAATGCAGCTCATGGCAAAGATAAAAACTTTTAGTTGAATTTGGACTCAAATATCTCTCCCCTATTTTGTCTCAAATGGACAAGGGGTAACAAATCACAATATTCAAATAATAAGAACGAAATAAATCAATCAACCCAATTTATACCACAAGTAATATTTGAAACGACTGCATCTTATATCCTCAAATGAAAAAAAATATAAACAAGAAAGCAACCGGAGGATATAATAATAAGCGATATGATTCTATTCAGGCAATATCATACCAATGGATTTTCTTAAGGATTCAAATCGTATATTATCCAAAGGTTTAGTGAACCAATCAGCCAGTTGATATTCAGTGGGTAAATAATTTATTTCTAATTCTTTAGATTCAACTAATTCTCGTATAAAATGATGTCTTATCTTAATATGTTAAATATGGGGATGTTGAACTGGATTTTTAGAGATATTAATCGCACTTCGCAGTATATGGTTAGCTTTTCTTCATTAATGCCATAATCACTAAGCATTTGTTTTATCCACATTAATTGCGCGCAACAACTTCCTACTGCTATATACTCTGATTATGCTGTGGAAAGTGAAGTGTAATTTTTCTTTTTACTACTCCATCCTACCAAATTATTACTTATGTAATAATAAGCACATGATGTTCTTTCACTATCATCAGAACACCCAGCCAATCAGCGTCAGTATATCCTATAATTGTGCTAGATGTATCTTTTATGTACCATATACCTAAGTTGATAGTCCCTCTAACATACTTAATTATATGTTTAACACATTGAAGGTGACTTTATTTAGGCGTACTTTGGTAAAGGGCACAAATATAAACAACATACATGATATCAGGTCGAGAGGCTGTTAAGTATAACACGCTGCCTATCTTGCTTCTATATAGGGTAGGATCTATAGGTTTCCCAAGTTCATCTGTAGATAAATTCGTAGAAGTGATCATGGGAGTCCTAGCAATTTTGGCATTATCTAAACCAAATTTCTTTACTAACTCTATTGCATACTTAGATTGCGAGATGAATAACCCATTATCATTCGGTTTGACTTAAAGTCCTAATAAATATTGTAGCTCCCTCGTAAGAGACATTTATAATTCCCCATGCATAAATTTAGAAAATTCTTTAACCTCAGACGGGTAAGTGGAACCAAATATTATGTCATCGACATAGACCTGCGCTATTAAGTCCTGTTTGTTAAAGTTTTTAACAAATAATATCTGGTTATTACCACCTCATTGAAACCCTTTATTGATTAAAAAGGTTAACATGCGTTCGTACCAGGCCCAAGGGGATTGCATTAAACCGTATAGACCCTTTTCAATCTATAAACATGGTTTGGGTAATGAGGAACAGTAAAGCCTTTTGGCTGTTCAACATAGGTCTCCTCTGTCAACATACAATTTAAAAAGGCAGATTTCACATACATTTGATAAAGTGTGAATTGTAAGTGATAATTTACGGCCAAGAACAAATGAAGAGATTCAAGGCAAGTGATAGGGGAAAAAGATTCCTCGAGATCCACTCCTTCAACTTGAGAGTAACCCTGGGAAACTAATCTAGCTTTATTTCTAACTATCATCCCTGATTCATTTGCTTTATTTTTAAAAATATAGTGAGTGCCAATAACCCTTTTATTTTTTGGCCTAGGTACGAGATACCATACGTCATAACTTTTGAATTCGACGAGCTCTTCTTGCATAGAACTTATCCAAAATCATTCATTAAGTTCTTCATTTACATTCTTTAGTTCAATTAAATTGTAAGAGGGTACTTTAGATTATATATGGAGGCGTAACCCCTGTTCGAGTATGGTAATGATAAGCTAATTGGCCAAAGCTTTAGATTAATGATAGGGCATGCAAACACAAACTTAATGAAGATAAGACTCAGTTTAAACTCACAAATCTCTCGTGTATAACTTAAAAAGTAGTAATGAAACTTAGAAGTAACTTAGCTATATGGAGAGAGAAGTAAGCACCCTAGATACACCTTGGTAGGCAGATAGAAATACACCAAACACCCTCAAGAATCTCTGTAAAGTATTAAAAGCTTCGTAATAAATAACAGTGGTGAGTGAGCAAACCCTCTGGTTTGCAATAAAATCTCTCTGAGGTGTCTCCTCTCTAGCAATAACTCCTGAACTCTCAAAAGATCCTCTCTCTCCTCAGAGGTGGTTGGGGTCCTTAAATAGCCCCCCCCCCCCCCCCCCACAATCCCCGAGGCAACTCAGTCATTAAAGACTATGGAAGAAATCCCTCATACTTTGTGTCACAACATTAAATGCCTGATGCACTAGTTGTCTCCACGCCATAAACATTAAATGCCACGACGTGCCTTTTGCTTAATCACTGTGTGTCAGGGGGCTGTTGTCGCAGAGGTGGCTCACCAACTGCCTCACAACCCCAAATACCACAGTGGTTTACTCAAGTGCATGTCTGACATTGTTTAGCTGGCTAGTGACATCACCTACAGTAGATGTGACATTAAGTAGAGGGCTGTTTGGTTCTCAACTCAACGCCCGATGGAACTCCAAGCTACTCCGCCCGAGGTTCCACGGTCAGGTTCCTTCGATGTTTTTACCAGGTGTATCTAAGATGGTCAAGACAATCCCCAACGATGCCTCACTTCTCAATCCTCCAAACCAAGTCCCTCTAAAGTTCCCACGACGAGGTCATTCGATAGAGCATAAAAGCTCTCCCAGACCCTGCCAAGCCTGGTCTCTCGCGAGTACCGTTTGACCTCACACTAAAACTCGTTATTAATCTCGTTACAACATTATAACCGTTATAGCTTGCCATCAATATAAACAGAAATACAATATGACTAATACGACAAGCTAAAGTATGAGTTTCCACGCCAAGCTGCCTCGCTGAGTTGCCATGCTTGAGTTGCCACGCTTGAGTTGCCTCAGTTTCTTAATCTCTAACACTATTGCCAATTAGGGAATTATCCCTAATCTCAGGATTACCTTCAAGCCCCTTCTACATTTGCCCCTTCATAGAAAGATTTGTTGGAACAAGAAATGTCTTCACGAAACTTCTCAATCCGATGAACCCTCTCTGCGTGAAAAATTCTGGCCTCCTCTATTAATTGGAACTGCAGCGTTATAATCTCCTGGAAAAAGTAAAATTCTCCCCGTTGTACCTGAGCCGAAGTTCCATGGCTTACTGGGGCTTGGGCGAAGGGACATCGCCATTTTTTCCTCATGCTGAGCCTCAACTCTTCTAGCTTTATTATTTGAAATTCTCCCGAAAGACCTTAACCTTCTCAAATACTCGTTTGGGCTCTTGGTAAGTCAAATTCTCCCTTGGAATGCTTCATCATGTTCGAAAAAGCAAGAATTCTCCCCAACGTAACTGAGTCACAGATTCTCAAATACTCGTTGGGACATCTTTTTCGTTGGGAGAATTACTGGATATGTCTGACACTATCTTGGCGCCAAAACATAAACTTAGTTAGGAAGGCAACCCTTTCTATTCCCCAGACGTCACTTCGTATTCGACGTAGCGCTGTCTTTTCCACTGTCAAAAATGCTTCCCGAAGTGCCACGTGTGCCTTTGAAATGATTATAGGCGGTTTGGCACGTGCGGGGTGGGAGGTGGGAAACTCAAACGACAAGTAAAAAGGGTTAAAAGTTTCAAACATCTCTTTATTCCAAACCTTTCTCTTCTTCTTCTTCTTCAAGCTTTCATATTTCTTTAGAGAGAGATCTTTGTGCGAGATCTGTACGACCTCCATTGTTGCCCCATTCTTTGCTCAACCTCCTTCTCTCATCTTTTACACCACCATCTGCGGTTGTGCGCCTCCCTATTCATTTCCAACTCTTCATTTACCAGACCTTTTCGTACGTCGATTGTTTGCAATAGCCTCTTCAAGCAACCCTGCCACTCCTGCCACCAGTGTTCCTCCTGCCGCCCCCATTGTCGCCGCCCCTTCTGCTTCCTCATTGACCGTCGCTTGTCAAGAACAATTGCGTTTCTACCGTCGGTCCCCCATTTTTGGCGAAGGTGATGACTTTACTGGGTTTTGCAAGAGCTGCATTTTTAACGCCAAGTATGATGCCCTGACGCTTGGGGATGAAGACCAGAATTCTGATGAATGGGGCTTTCTACCTCCCGAGGGGAGTCTTAGATGTTTTTTGAGCGAGGGGACTTCCCATGGTCCCACATTGATTTTGAAAGTCCTGGGGGCTATCCTACTCACTTTGTTTCTTGGAAATCTCATATGGAGAGTTCTCACGTTGATACCCTCGCTAAGATTGGGCTTCATCGAGCCAAGTGGTTTGGTGAGTTCACCCTCTTCAAAAACAATGCTGCTCTTCCTGTTCTGGTATCTCGCTGGAATGTTACTACTCACACATCATCGCTGCATGAGGAGAGTTTAAAATAACGTTGGAGGACGTGTGCGAGCTCTTAGGCCTTGAGGCAACAGGTCATGAGCCCTATTTTGATGAAGCCTTGGATGCCCAAGAAATTACTGATCATTTGTAGCTGGACCGTATATGCCGAAGATGCATCGGTACTTCAAACAAAGCCACATTCACTCCCCTCATCAACTACTTCTTCAAAGACCCTTCGGACGAAAGTTACTCCGAGGCCGCCCCTGGACAAGGTACATCGTTAGAGCTTCCTGCCTATGTCCTTGTCATTTTTTCTTGCTTCTTTTTAACGAGAAAACCCAACGACCAACCTCGGAGGGATCTCATCAACCTATCTCTCCGATTGGCCCGGGGTATCAAGCTCCTTCTGGTTGCAATCGCCTTGGAGTCCCTCTATACATGGCTTGATAGGGTCCTTTTTGACATAGAGCGATCTCTGGGTCGTTACAACCTAGCCAATTTTGCCAACTGCATTCTCCTGACGGGTTTCCTTTATGTGCGCTTCCCGACCATAGCCGCCAAGACTAACCGTCCTCTCTTGGGGGAAACAATCTTGCCCCCTTGCTCATTTGTTTACCATAAGAGGCAGAGCCGAAAGGAGTTGACCTCCTTTATTAATGACTTTTCAAGTTTTGTAATGAGGCCCTATGGGGAGGATATTTTTCTCTATACTTGTGATTTTTTCAAGCATGGGGAAAGAGTGGTCCAGCCAACCACTATAGACCTCATTACCGAAGACCCCTCATTGGCCGTTGTGCTTCTTTTTTCATCGGGATAGCTGCCCTCATACACCGAGTGGGGATACACCAGTGAAGATTACAATCCCAACTGATGCAGCCGTCAATTTGGCTTTGATCAAGGGGCTCCTCGCCCAGTGTTTCAGGTATTTAACCCCAAGGTATCTTTTGGCGAGGCATGTTCTCTATTCTCCTCGACGGTCTCATGGGGAGTGAGTTCGACATTGGCTGGGCCAGTCACCATCCCCAGCATCACTAGGAAAGGGGACGTGACCCCTCTGTTTTCCATAAAGTATTGGCCGAGGCAACTGGCCCAGATTGCTGAATTCATCGAGGGTGATCCCGTGTATCCCCAATTCTTTTGTTTTTTGCCCTGGAGCTGGGTTTGAAGGGCAATTTCGTTCTCAGGGTTGAGTTCCCTCTGAGTCAGACACCCAAAGCACCTCCCACGGAACTTCCTCCATACTGCCCCATGCTCCCTGTTGCTATGCCCAAAGCAAAGGCCACTGCGATCCCCAAACCACATGTCCCCACGGTCGAAGCTGCCACGAGAGAAGGGCCTTCTGAGCCACCTGCCAAGAAAGCCAGAAATTCCAAGTTAAGAAGGCTAAGTCCAAAGATCAAATGCAAACTCCATTGGAGGCATTCCTAATTACCTCCGTTCCCCCTTCTATATCTCCAAAACTGGCTGAATAGCTGAGAAGGCGGGTAGAGGCCGAAGTATCTCGAATAAACGCTAAATTCTAACGGTGCGCAGTGGCCATTCCTTCTTCGGGTATATTTCCCAAAATAGTGGTTGATCCTAGTGAGCCATCAGCGAAAAGTAGAAGAAGATCGAAGGTGCCTGAAAGTGGTGGTGCCAAGGGCTCAAGAAGGAAGACATTAGGTACTAAGCCCCAGAAGAAAAGACATTTGAGCGACCTTCATCACCAGATCCTTCTGCCGTTGCTTCTTCGCCACCTTCACCAGTGGTTATATCCTCTCGTTCTCCCTCCGGATCTGAGGTATATGTGCATTCTTTATTTCTCATTCTTCTTTTTTTGACACAACGTCTTTACTTATTGCCTGATATCTTTGGTGCAGGGAGTTGAAGAAGTGACGGTCAGTCCTCCCACTCCCCCCAGTCCCCTAGTGAGTCATTTCGTAGGGGGACGTTACGGTACTCCTCCAGCCACTACCAACCTTCCCCATTATCCTTTAATAAGCCTCATATATTCGCGTCGTTCCTCCTCCCCTTGGTCTAGAGATGCCACCACAGGTGCCGCTGAGATGTCTGGCCATCCCGAGGCAACTGTTCCAGCTTCCTCCGAGTTACCTTCGGAGCGAGAGGTCTCTCTTCCCCTTGTTATGTTCGAAGAGAGTGTCCCAGAGGTAAATGTCTTTTCAAGCCTTGCATCTTTTATTTGTTTCATTGGTTTATTCCTCAATTGTAACATGTTGGGCTGTTTTAGGTGGAAGTGGCATCGCTGATAGCCAACATTCTCCTTCTTCCTGTACTGTCAAGACCCATTACTGCAGTTCCTCTCTTTAGTGCCATAACGGGGGTAAGCTGAGTGCATTTCTATCTTTTATCCCTTAGCGATTACTCCTTTCATCTAACATTTGTAGCTCTCTCCAAGTCTTTCTCCGCCTTTTACGTTGAGTGGCTTTGTCCCTTCTCAGGCCCTGGTTGGGGCAACTGCTCTCATTGGGGCATCTCTCGAAGGTCCATCATCTCCTTCTGCTAATGCTCCCGTGTTGGCCATAGTACCCTATGTTGGCGAGGGGAGTGTGCCTACCTTTGTGGCTTCTACATCCAAGGGCTCCGTTGAGGCTACTGAGGTAATGAGCCCGCCCCCACGGTTTCTAGCACTATGGCTCCCGCGATGACTACGCCTCTTGTTCCTGCTGCTGCTGAGGAGGTACATCTCTAAATTCTCTATATTTCTCAGCTTCTCAAACTCCACCTATATAGGTGACTTAATCAATGAAAATATTTGTTTAATATTTTTCCGTAAACTCCACCTATAACGGTAACGGTGACTTAACAACGCAAACACTTGTTAAGATTTTTCACAAACTCCACCTATAACGGTGACTTAACAACGAAAACATTTGTTAAGATTTTTCCATAAGCTCCACCTATAACGGTGACTTAACAACGCCAACACTTGTTAAGATTTTTCCATAAGCTCCACCTATAAAGGTGACTTAACAACGAAAACACTTGTTAAGATTTTTCCAGAAGCTCCACCTATAACGATGACTTAACAACGCAAACACTTGTTAAGATTTTTTCACGAACTCCACCTATAACGGTGACTTAACAATGAAAACACTTGTTAAGATTTTTCCATAACCTCCACCTATAACGGTGACTTAACAACGCAAACACTTGTTAAGATTTTTTTCACGAACTCCACTTATAACGGTGACTTAACAATGAAAACACTTGTTAAGGTTTTTCCATAAGCTCCAGCTATAACGGTGACTTAACAAAGACAACACTTGTTAAGATTTTTTTTCATAAACTCATTAGTTCTCCTACTTGTTCTCAGGTTTCTCGGGAGGATTCTCCACCCGTTCCTTTGGCCATTGCCTCGCCACATCGTGAACCTGTCTCCTCCAAAGAATCGAGCCATAATGATCAAGGTTCCACGATAGGTGCTGCTGCTGAGAGAGAATCTGGGTGTGAGCTTCCTCTGTCCGACTTGGCTCCTCCCACTTTCTGCCTGATGGTACTCCAACGTTCTCCCCAAATGCCTGCCAACCATCATTTGGTCATCGAGCAACTTGTGAGTTATCATCTTGAAACCTTCACGATGGACTGCCTTCGTTCGAACGTCTCAGTTATGAGCTATAGGCTCCAAGGCATGGCCACCGTTATTACTGATATTGCCAACACTCTAACTGCGAACATGACCAGACCCCTCCTAAAGCAGTTCTTGGGCTATCTTAGGGAGCTAGGTTGTGATGGGTTCCGTTTGGACTGGTTCATCGTACATTTGAAGACTTTGAAGAGCCAGCGATTGGACAGTCAGAGGGAGCTTTTGAGAAATCATCAGGAGGGTCAGAGGGCCGAGGAAGCCAAGCTGGACGAGCTAGCACCTCTCCTCGGAGCCATTGACAAGGAGGTGGAGGACCTCTAAGAAGCTCTGCATTTGGCAAAGCTAAAACGAGAAGAACTTCTTATCGAACGTACGCAAGCACAATCTAGGTTGGAAGTTTCCATTAATGCCCAACGGTTTTGCTTAGAAGCTTCTTCGGGCCTTCCTGGAGATTTTTTCTCCTCCCCAGATTTGTGGTTCCTCCTGGGTCAATGAGTTTTTTGTATATGTATTTTTCCTTTCTTCTCATGTAATCCTTGGGTGATAGATCCCAATTTTGTCATGCCCTAAAGTATATGAATGGAAAAAGATACTTATTCCCATGTCATTTCTTTGTGTTACAGCTATTTACATAGATTGTGAAATATGAAGTTCTGTAGTTCTTTCATCTCTTCTTGAATTAAAATAAAGAGAATTTGCATACCTATTATAAGAAAGAACTTGTGTATTTATAATAACAGCCAATTACATCAGTGGTCAAACATAACTACCTACACATGATAAACCTTCAACCACTTATTATTAATCTTGAATGGTTATCTTTTTCCATTTTTGAAATTAAGCAATAACCTGAGTCATAAGCCTCCTTTATGATGAAAGGTCCCTCCCAATTCGATGCAAACTTAGGTAGGGGAAGCCCCCTAATATGTTTCACTGCTGCCTTTAATACGAGATCTCCCTCCATGAATTTTCTTGGTCTCACCAAGCTATCATATGCCCTGAAGAGCTGCTTCGTGTACATTTGAAAGTGTTGCATCGCATTATCTCTGTGTTCGTCCAATGCTTCCAACTGCACATATATGTTCTGAGGGAGCATGCTTCTTCACAGAGCATATCGAGCCAAAGGAACTTCTAATTCTACCGAGAGAATTGGCTCAGTGCCATAAATAAGAGAGATCGACGTATACCCTGTAGGCTTCCTCTTAGTCGTCCGATAGGACCATAAAATGACTGGTATCTTGTCATCCCACGATCCTGGGAAATCCTCCATAGTTTTAGCCAAGATATTGACCAAAGTCTTGTTAATCGCTTCGGCTTGACCATTCTCCTTTGGGTATGCCACCGTCGAAGTGTGATGGACAATGGAGTATTTGTCTGTGAGCATCGTTACCTCTAAATTGACGAAAGGGGTTCCATTGTCTGAAAGGATAACTTTTGGGATCCCAAAATGGCAAATGATGTATTCTCTGATGATGTTGCTCACTACTCCTGCTGTTGCCCTTCTCAGTGGTATCGCCTCGGCCCACTTCATGAAATACTCCGTTGCTACTAGGATCCATATCTTCCCCCTTGAAGAAGGGTGTATTGCCCCTACCAGGTCGAACGGCTAAGTGTGAAAAGGATAAGGCGTTGCTAGGGAGTGTAAGTCCACTGACGGGGCATGGATCATATTTCCATGAAGCTGACAAGCCTTGCACCTTCGAATGAACTCAGTAGAATATTTTTCCATTATTGGCTAATAGTACCCCAACATCATCAGTTGGTCATACAACTTGGCCCCTCCTATATGAGCTGGATCGTATGCCTGTTTGAGAACCTCGATCGCTTCTTCCTTCATGATGCAACACAACGGCCTGTTGAAGTATCCCCTTCGATAAAGCTGCCCCTCTTGAACGTAGAACCTCAGGGCCCTTCGCCGGAGTCCCATCGCATCAATTTTCTCTGTTAGGATAACTCCATCTTTAATGAAGTCAATATAGGGTTGTCTCTAGTCAGGCTGAGTCTCCACGAAATGACATTCTGCTGCCTCAAAGAACAACTGGCATTTATCGTACTTCCGTTGTAACTCGGCTGCATCCTGCTTCATACTAGGCCATAAATACACTTCCCTTTGAATTCTTCTATAAAGGGGGATCTCAGTCGTTTCGCAGTGTTCTTCATGTATTTTCTTCAATCTCTTCCCTGCTTCTTCTGGGCCGATGCACCTTGACAGCCATCCTCCTGCGTTTCTGAAGTAAAGGCTCCCCTAGTTTGTAAAGTACTGGGCTAATTCTCTGAACCCCATTGTTCCTTCACCAGACTCCAGTTGCCTCTCAATCTCTCCCCTCCAGTCTGCGTCCTCTTCCATCGTTAAAATTGATTGTACCATCGAAGGAGCTATTCTTTGTTGTATCACGACAGTAGTTATATCGCTCCTCATGATCATCTTCTTGGCAATAGTGGCATAGGCGTCTGGGTGATGGTTCATCATTCTGGGCTGCCTCTTGATCTCAGTTTGATGGAACTAGCCAAGAAGCCTCTGAATGATCGTTCTGTATGGTGCCAGGCTCATGTGTTTCAACGCGTATTCTCCATTCACTTGCTGAACCACCAAGTTTGAATCCCCCTTGATACAAAGTGAACGGATCCCTCTTCGAAGAGCCTCTAGCAATCCCAACACCAATGCTTCATATTTTGCCTCATTGTTAGAGTAAGGGAAATCTAACTTGTAGGAAAGGTAAATCTCCTCCATTCCTTTCGAAAGAATGACCCCTGCTCCTCCTTTATTTTCTGTCGATGACCCATCGAACTGCATTGTCCATTCCTCATTCGTTGTGTCTAGATGCTTGGCTTACAAATCGTCTCCTGGAATATCTTCTTTGGGTGGCTCGAAGGTTCCCGAAGGGAAAATAGCCAACAGATCAGCACACGCGTGGCTTTTAATTGCACGAGGAACCACACACTTCAAGTTATATTCGGAGAGGATAAGGAACCATCTAGCTGCCCTACCAATCAATATAGTCCTTACAAGAAAATACTTAATGGGGTCACATCTAGTTATAATATGAATTGTAAAAGACAACATATAATGTCTAAGTTTTTGCGCTACAAATACTAAGGCCAAACAATGCCTTTCTAAGCTACTATAGCTGACTTCTGGCATATGGATGATCCTACTGAGGTAGTAAACTGGCCTTTCTTGCCCATCAATCTTTTGTGCCAGCAAAGCTCCCACGGACCTTATGGTGGATGTGAGGTACAGCTGCAACGATATTCCCGCCCTTGGTGGAACCATGGTCTGTGGTAAGATGAGCAGCTTCTTCAGCCCATCAAGAGACTCTTGGTGAATTGCCTCCCATTTGAACTTCATGTTCCTTCGCAGCAGATGCATTATTGGGTGTGTTATCTCGACTAACCCAGGCACGAATCTCCTGAGGTAGGAGACTTTACCGAGGAAACTCTTCAGCTCCTTCTCCGTTCTTGAACATGGCATTTCCAAGATCGCCCGCTGCTTATCCTGGTCCATCTGCACCCCTTGTCGGTCAACCACAAAACCTAGGAATTTCCCACTTGTTACTCCAAAACACACTTCAATGGATTCATCTTTAATTTAAACTTCCTGCAACGGGAGAACACCTTCCTCAAATCGCTCAGATGGGACTCCTCCTGCCTCGACTTGATGACCAAATCATCCACATATAATTCTACAAACTTGTGAAATAAGTCATGGAAAATGGCCATCATTGTTCTTTGGTAAGTCGCCCCAGCATTCTTGAGTCCAAATGGCATCACCCTATACATGAAGTTACCTAATGGGGTTCTAAATACTGTTTTCTCTGCATCCACGGGGTCCATCTTGATCTGGTTGTACCCTACATACCCATCTATAAAGATATACATCTCATAACCTGCCGTTGCATCTATCAGGCTATTGATGGAGGGTAGAGGGAACTCATCTTTGGGGCAGGCTCTATTCAAATCTCTGAAGTCCACGCAGATCCTTATCTGGTTTTTGTCTTTCTTCCCTACTGGGACAATACTGGATAGCCAAAGTGGGTGCTGTATCGGTGTAATGAACCCGGCCATTAGTAAGCGCTGAACTTCTTCTTTAATCTTTAGATCCAACTCAGGCTTGTACGTTCTTATTGCCTGTTTTACTGTAATGGCTGAAGGCATTACGTTCAACTTGTGACAGCTTACTTCCTCATCTATCCCCTCTATCTCCGTGTATTTCCATGCAAAAACATCTATAAACACCCGAATCAACTCGATCAAGGCCTCTCATCTCCGCTTGCTGAGATCCTTCGAGATGAAGATGGGCCTTGGGTCTTCTCCTTCTTGCGCCAGGTCTAACTGCTCCAACTTTTATGACTGGGGCTTGGGTTGATCTGCCATGTAATTTGGTTCTTCGGCGACTTCCTCCACAAATTCCTGTATGCTGGAATTGTCTATCACCATGCATTGCCCCTGTCGATCCACCATAAAGCATTCATATATCAGGTCAACCTCATTATTATCTTCCTCGACTGCCCGCTCACACCGTTACAATCGATACACCACCTTTCCTTCTTCGGTAATGACTTTCTTGCATTGTTTACCAGTAGCGGCGACTGCCTTCCTCTTCTTCTCCCTAGAAGCCTCGGCCACCCTTTTTCCTGAGAACCGGCTCAGCACACTTTATCGTTGGACCTCATGCTCCATCGAATCCACTCTGGGCCTCATCCTGTCTTTAAGATGCTTTGAGATTCTATGGGGTCGAGGGACCACCTGGTGAGTCTCCTCGGCTATTACCTTCGTGCTACTTTTAACCTCCTTACTTTGCTTATTCACGGGCTCCATCCTTTCTCTGATCGAGGGAACCCATGCTCCCTCCATCCTCCTCGTTAGGACCCGAACATCTTCTTCCAACTCAGTATAAAATGCTGCGTCCACCAGGTGAGCTTCCTCAATAGCGAAGGGCCTCTTTGTAGCCCTAATGGTTACCTCCGCCCCCTTGATATTCCCCTTAGCGTATTGGTGGTACGTAGAAGGAACTAACCCTTAGTTGTGCATCCACACCCTTCCTATTAGCAGATGATAGAAAGTTGCACTCTCTATCACGTGGAACTTTATATGGGAACTCAACTTCCCCATCGCAATCCCCACATTAACATATCCAATGTATTTGGAAGATTGGTTATCGTACCTCAAAATTACCAAAGGCATGGGGACCAACCTTTCTTCTGAAATATTGGCTGCATGAAAGGAGTTAATTGGCATGATATTAATGGAAGCTCCCCCATCCATTAGAGTCCTCACAAAACTAACTCCGTTGACACTGCCACTCACGTACAATGGCCTATTATGAGGGAATATCACAGCCTTATCGGCATCGCTTAAAGTCACCTCTGATATGAACCTCCTTACCAGCCTGGCCATGGGTCCCTTCCATTTCAGCGAAGGGACTGCGTCTTTCCTCGTAATATCCAGTATCGCCTAGGTTATTTCCAACCTTCTTTTCTTTGGGATCCCCACTTGGTCGAAGAACCAGGTGAACTTTGGGAATTTTAAAACTGCATAGTTCTCTAGGCCCGGATCTGCTTCCTCATCTCCAACGCTGTACACATCCTCCACGTCTTTGGCGCTTGCTTCATCGTAGGCCAAAACTACGTTAGCCATTCCCTTGGTACAGGTCTCCAAAGTTACTTTATACCCTTCTCTTTCTCCACTCTCCTCCTCTTCATCGTAGGCCACCACGAGATTGGCCCCATGTGCTGGTAGCGGATTGTTATTGACGTTCAGTGGAGGGATTTGCAACGTCCCTGCCTTCACGTACTTATCAATAATTCTTCTCAGTGTGAAGCAACTTTCTGTTGGGTACTGGATCCTCCGATGGACCTGGTAATACTTCGAATCCGCCTTTATTGCCGCATCGGGCTCCCCAACGAGAACGTCTTTTGGGTCATAGACCGTTCCCCCTTGGACCATCGCGTTGTAACAGCTGACAACTTCTTCTACTATATAAGGCAATGGTGGTGGGTCTTCCCTGTCTCTTTCGAACTTCCTCTTATTATCCTTCTTCAGTGCTTTGGCCCTATCTCCCCCCTCGGTGTACCCTACCCGTGGGGGCTGAGACCTCCCCCCCCCCCGCTGGTTGCATCGGCTGCCTAAACATCATGGACACCACCATCGGATTGGGTCGTACCACCAAAGAGATATTTCTCGCTGCTTTTAAGAATGCCGCAAAAGTCCCCTCGCGCGTCTCATTAATAAGATGGCAGATGTACTCAGGAAGCAGCCTCTCAGCGCAGATCTGCAGCAACTTGGATTCTTTGGCTTCCTCCCTCACGTCGAGGGATATTTCTCTGAATCTTCGAACATAGGACACCACTTCTTCCCCAGGTCGTTGCTTCTCCCTACCTAATTGAGTTAAAGTAAACTCATCTTCTGCCAGAAAGAACTTCTGGAAAAATAACACGTGCATCTCTTCCCATGTAGAAACGCTGTTGGGAGCCAAATGGGAATATCAGGTATATGCTTTATCGGTCAAGGATTTAAAAAGCTCCCTCAACCTAAGCCTTTTATTATTACAATGCGCCCCCAAATGTTCAACAAAGCACTTAATATGCTCCTTCGGGTTCCCACCTTTTCCCGTGTATTTTTCAAAAATAGGAGGAATATAGTCCTTCAGATAGGGCTCGTCGTTGTATTCCTGGGGATACGATGTTCTAAAGTCATCAAAAATCGAAGCCACCTCGCCAATAGATTATGAGGAAGCCTGCATGAACTTCAGCATCTCCTTTTGCATCTCCTTTCTCATTTCCTCTATGGGTGATTCTACTGGGGCGATAACCAATGGTACCACAGGCTGAGCGCCCATTGCAGCTGGAGAAGGCGCCATGGTTGGGGCCGACGATGCTCCTGATACTCCCCATGATGGATTCACAATGGAGGGTATGCTTGTTAGGACTGTTCCCGCTACGCCTGCACCTGGCGGGGCCGTTGGAGCTACCCCTGGTGTTACAAAGGCATTGGCCTCCAATCCTCCTAGCATAGTTGAAGCTACTGGAGTTTGCAAAAACTCATAGAACTTGCTCATGAGGAGCGCGACCTGAGTGGGTCCCAACCCCACACTCGTGGAAGCTTGTGTCACCCTCGGAACGCCTGACGTCGCCGGAACCTGAGGTATCTCCGCACGAGGAGCAATATCCCTTAGGGCCTCCAGTTCTCTCGCAGCTTGTTCTTCGTTATTCTAGACGTCATCAAAGTTGAGCCTTTGATTAGCATTATCCTTCCCAATACTCCTTACTTAGAAGAATGCCTCCCCAACAGAGTTGCCAAATGTAAGAGGGTACTTTAGATTATAGATGGAGGCGTAACCCCTGTTCGAGTATGGTAATGATAAGATAATTGGCCAAAGCTTTAGATTAATGATAGGGCATGCAAACACGAACTTAATGAAGATAAGACTCAGTTTAAGCGCATAAATCTCTCGTGTATAACTCAGAAAGTAGTAATGAAACTTAGAAGTAACTTAGCTATAGGGAGATAGAAGTAAGCACCCTAAATACACCTTGGTAGGCAGATAGAAATATACCAAACACCCTTAAGAATCTCTGTAAAGTATTAAAAGCTTCGTAATAAATAACAATGGTGAGTGATCAAACCCTCTGGTTTTGCAATAAAATCTCTCTGATGTGTCTCCTCTCTAGCAATAACTCCTGAACTCTCAAAAGATGCTCTCTCTCCTCAGAGGTGGTTGGGGTCCTTAAATAGCCCCCCACACACCATCCCCGAGCTAACTCAGTCATTAAAGACTATGAAAGACGTCCCTCATACTTTGTGTCACAACATTAAATTCCTGATGCACTAGTTGTCTCCACGTCATAAACATTAAATGCCAAGACATGACTTTTTCTTAACCACTGTGTGTCAGGGGGCTGTTGTCGCAGAGGTGGCTCACCAACTGCCTGATAGCCCCAAATACCACGGTGGTTTACTCAAGTTCATGTCTGACATTGTTTAGCTGACTAGTGACATCACCTACAGTAGATGTGACATTAAGTAGAGGGCTGCTTGGTTCTCAATTCAACGCCCGATGGAACTCCAAGCTACTCCGCCCGAGGTTCCACGATCATAGTCCTTCGGTGTTTTTACCAGGTGTATCTAAGATGGTTAAGACAAGCCCCAACAGTGCCTCACTTATCAATCCTCCAAACCAAGTCCCTCTAAAGTTCCCACGACGAGGTCATTCGATAGAGCATAAAAACTCTCCCAGGCCCTTCCAAGCCTGGTCTCTCGCGAGTACCGTTTGACCTCACACTAAAACTCATTATTAATCTCGTTACAACATTATAACCAATATAGCTTGCAATCAACATAAATATAAATATGATATGACTAATACGACAAGCTAAAGTATGAGTTCCCACGCCAAGCTGCCTCGCTGAGTTGCCATGCTTGATTTTCCACGCTTGAGCTGCCTCAGTTGCTCAATCTCGAACACTATTGCCAATTAGGGAATTATCCATAATCTCAGGATTACCTTCAATCCCCTTCTACATAAATAAACAAAGCATGCATAATGAGCAACATTACGTAATTGGGATCTTGTACAAACTAGTGCTTCAGTGTTAACAAAAATATTATCTAAGGGATGATCTTTAGAAACCTAGTTAGGTACTTTTGGTTTCTCAGTTGGTAAAGGATCAACTGTCTCTAGAGACTCATATGTAAAATTATTTTCAGACTCATCCATTGTAGTTGACCCTTGTTCTTTACTCTCGATAATAGTGTCACTCAGTATCAAATTTATCGATTGCATTAGGACTTTGGTATGTAAATTATAAATGCGATAATCCCGACTATTAGGGGAGTAACCCAAAAATATGGTTTTATCACCACGGGTTTCAAATTGAGACATTTGTTCTCTTTCTTTGCAAAAATATCATATACTCCCAAAAGTTTGAAAACATTTTAAGTTTGGATTTTTGAAATACTTAAGTTCATAGGATGTTTATTTGGTATTTTTATGAAGGTAAACTCTGTTGATAATATGACACGCTGTTTGAACTGCCTCAATCCAAAAGTATTTTGGAAAGTTCTTAGCATGTATCATTACCTTAGCCATTTCTTCGATTGTACGATTTTTACGCTCGACAACACTATTCTGCTGAGGTGTTTTAGATGAATTGAACTCGTGTAAGTAACCTACGGTTAGAGTACTATGTTACGCCCAAGTCTTTAAATTCACCTCCTCTATCTCTACAGATTTGATTAACTTGGGTGTCTTTTTCATTGTCGATTCTTAAAAGAATTTTTAAAAATTCTCTAAATGAATCAGATTTTTTTTTAAAAAGGCTACCCAAGTAAATCGAGTGAAATCATCCACCATGACCAAAATAAAACTGTTACCACAAAGGATTACAGTTCGAGAAGGACCCATGAGATCCATGTGGATTAGCCCTAGAGGTTTTGTTATTAAAGTTTCTTTAACTTTATTGTGAGCAGATTTAACAATTTTTCCTTCCTGACACGACCCACAAACAACATTTGAAATTGGTTTTATTTTTAGCAAACCTATAACTATATCTTGTGAGCTTAATTTTTTAAGGTTATCATAATTTATGTGACCCAAATAATTATGCTAGATTTCATTATCATCAAGTCTGGCTAACCTACAAGTCTTATTACCCGAATTTACTGTGTAACAATTGTATGGGGTCCCATGACCAGTAAGGATGTAATCACCATTCTCATTTAAGATTTTGCAATTAGTTTTTGAGAATGTGACTATATGATTGGAGTCGCAAAATTGTGATATACTCAACATATTAGCTTTAAGACCTCTCACTAATAGAAAATCTTTGAGAATAGGGAGTCCTTTTTATTAGAGTGTTCTTTTGCCTATGATCTGAGTTGATACTCCATTCCCAAACAAAACACATCTTCCTAAGAAGTTAGTTTTGTCACTTAATTTAGTATCCTGTCTGGTCATATGTTTGGAACATCCAGAGTCTAAATACAACCAGAAGTTGTGTGTTCAGCTTTTAAAGAGCTTATCACTATATTATACTACAACTGGGGTATTAGATCATCCTTTCTAACCCATATAGCTCTAGTCTTAAAAGACTTGTGAGCTTTTGGTTTAGTAATAGATCTAGAACCCTTTCTCTTAGACTTCTTCTTAGCATGAGATATTTTCTTCCTATTCCTATAGTTAGAGTTTTTGTTGGGCTTCTCAGGAAGTAGAAAATGGTTTATGCTTGTACAGTCTGTTTAAAAACATTCATCGAGACAGTTTCCATAAACATCGCAGTATGAACAGTATTGGTGGCTCGACGGTTGTCTCTGATTTTAAAATCTTTGAAAAGAGGTTTATCCATTTGCTGAACATTGACCTTTAGGTCTAACTGAAACAGTTTTCCATTCAGGTTCAAATCTCCTCATAGGGGGGCAAACATATTTGGCCTTAGGTTCAACAGTAGGCTTTGGACAATTTTTCGTCAAGTTTTCTGGACCTTTTTGTTTCTTCTCAAAATCAAGTTTTAAGGATTGAAAATCAGGACGTAGATCGGTAGGTCTTTTTCGAAAAGAAACAGATTTTATGTTTTGAAAAGATATATTTTGTGTCTTAGATTTTTTTATCAAAACCTATGCTTGTTTTGTCTTCAGAATTAGTTTTACTTGTGGTAATAAAATCTTCAAAACAATTGGAATTATTTTAAAACTTATAAAACTTTTTGCAGACAGTTGAAACCTTTTCTTTAGATTGTTCCAATTGTATCAAAATTGCCTTATATTTCTTTTCCAAAACATCATTTGACTCTGAAAGTTCTTTAATTTTGACTCATACACACATCGTCGTAAAGTTACTACTAGTAGTATCAATAACATTAACATTGTCTAAGCAGAGTGTAGATAATCCAGAAATAGGCAAAACATCATACGATATAACATAACTAGGAATGATAATATCAATTTCATTATTACTAGTAGACACATCATTAGCATAAATAATTTTAGCAAAAAAGGACAAGCAGTGGTCAAAAGTATTGGATGATTCAGGCTCATCTTCTTCAGAATCGCTTTAATCATCCCAAGTCTTACTGATATGTGCTCTAGCAGTGTTATTCAGTTTCATCCTACAATTAGTAGCTAAGTGACCCATTTTACAAAATCTGAAACACTGAGTATTTTTAAGGTCTCATTGATTTCTATGGTTGGTCTCAGTATTGTGTTCGTCCTGATTCCTATCATTGGGTTTGTTATTGGAATGGTTAGGACAAGAAGGATATCCTTGTTTAGAAGTAACATTGTTTCTAAACTTTAGAATTTTTTTAAAATTCTTTGACATAAGGGCAATCTGATTATCCAGGGTTTCCAAATCACATTCCTCATCAGAATCTAGGTCAATGTTAGGCATCACTAATTGGGGTGAAGTCATTTTGGACTGAAATACAACATTAGAACTGGACTACCTTTTCTGATTATTAGAGCGATATTTTTTAAATTCGAGTTCCATTTCTACAGTCCTAAGTTTCTGTTGAGGAGCTCAGGGGTCAAATAAGGATCATTTATCTTTTCGATTGCATATATTTTATTGTCAAACTTAGGGGGAAGGAGTGTAACACCCTTCCTAATAAAATACCGGGTGATCAGTCCTATATCAAAATAAACTGAAATCTCATCTGGTTCATTCTTAGCATCACCATCGAAACTTTTTAAAACATTACTAACCACCTAGTATTCAAAAAGTTGGTGTCAAATTTTATCTTTTAATAAAACCAACATACATGCAAAAATATAAACTAAGCCATTCAGACCCATATGAAACTGAAACAAATTGAGAACTTAATAAAAAACTTGCCAAATAAACCCTCGACTGAAATTCCAATCCAAATAAATATCCAGTAATGAATAAAATAATCTGAAAACTAAATCTGTAAATAACTGGGCAACATGCCCTACATAAACTGTAACTGAGAATAAATTCGTACTCTAGGAATAAAGGAATGAATCGTCTAATCCAAACTCATGCTAACGTCCACATGTGCAGCAACTGCGTGTCCCTTTGGCTGGACACCTAAAAGGTTTTAAAAATATTTTTATAGCAAGATTTAGTACTCAAAATGTTTTGAAAATATTTTATAAGCAATTTATCGCAATTTAAAATCGGTTATTGATTACATATGTTATGATTGCGAGCACTCTCTTAATCATCCTCACCTGTCATTTATAATGCACGCCCAACATTCTATACTTAGCCCACCTAGCTATACTACCCAAGCTAACTAAACATAAATAGTTAACTGAACTTATCTACACTTCTAATTTCCCCGTACCGCGGTACATTCCTTTTTTTAAACATTTCATATATTAATTAATTCTCATGTAACATTTGGAATATGTTATTTTCCATATTTATAATTAAGTCTCACTACTTAATTTATAAAATAATTGTCGACTGTTATCTCATAATCTTCATAATTAAGTCTCGCCACTTAATTTACTTTAGATGTTCCCGATCTATCTTTAGTATGTTAATTAAGTATTTCTTCTTAATTCACCTTATTAGATATCCACGATCTAATACCTATAATTTACCACAAGTAGGGTTAATTAACTTTATAGTCTACTATCTCATATAAGTAGCTTATCCATACAGTACATATATATTTCACACACAATATATACATACTAACAATGCATACTTCACTGAAATATCCCCGTGTCACACGTTAAGGGATATTATTTCAAAATGTCCCATTAAACATGGTGCGAAATGTCTCATCGAACATGGCTCAGTACGTCTCCTTGAACCTTGCTCGAAATGTCTCATCGAGCAGAGTTCGGAATGTCTCATCGAATATGGTTCGGAATGTCACATCGAACCTGGCTTGGAATGTCTAATCGATCTAGTCGATCATATCTCATGCAATTTCGCTCCACCTTTTAGCAACATATTAGGTATACACACAAACTACTATCATTTTGCCGTACGTAGTATATCTCTCTCTCATACTCACCATACTTATATGTTACGATTTATTGCACTCTTGTAATTTACTAAGCATTCACGCATCCCCAAGGGTCCAAGTAACCCCTTTTGTAAATTTTCGTAGTTAGGTCTAACTTACCCTACTAGTCTACTTATTAATTCATTCGAAATCTTCGAAATTCATTATCTTTCTCTCTAGGAAATTTATGACACAATCTATCCCAATTCACCCTCGTATTAATTTCCTCCAATAAGACTAAACTACCAAGACCATCCAGGCCTATTGTAGTATACATAATCACCTCATCATATCCTAACAAGGTCCCAAAAGTTTTCCACAATAAATGTTTACAGTAAATAGGCCAAAAGAGGATTTATAAGTATTCTGGAGACCGAACCGGTTCGCCCCTTGAACCAAATCGGTTCGTCGGTCTGTAACTCGTCTTGTCCATTTCGCTGGTGCATTTTTCCACCATGAACACACCTATAACCCTCATGATACTTCACCAAACTTTATACCAACTGTTCTTAACGATTTATACATGCATTAGAACTATTTCTAACATGACTTTATCATCAAATCATAACAAATCCTTATCAAGATTGAATTAAAACATTTAATCATCAAGAACCCTAGGTTTTAAGATCCTCCATTAAAATTCCTCTCAAACCCAAATAAAATTCCTAATTATCAACATAAAATCTCAGATATCTTGTCCTCTACAGATATTCAATTTATCTACTTGAAATTTCTACCCAAACATGTATTATAATCATTCTTTTATTCTCAAAATGATAATTTCATCAATCAGTAAGTAAACCCTCATAGCATGGGCATTATAACTTCAAAGAAATTGCAATAAACACTTGTTTTTTGGTTTGTAGTGTCTGATCTTCTTTGGTTAGATGGGGGTTTGATGAAGAACACACGAATCCTCCTTAGTTTATCTTTCAATTTCTCCCCAATTGCCCCCTCTCTTCTTATCTCAAGTTTCTTGGTTTTGGATTGTGTTTTTTGCCATTCAACACACTTAGACTTAAGTTAATTACACCTAATCCCTTTTTAGGCTTATGGGCTAAGCCGAAATGACCCGAACACCCCCGGTTGGCCCAATTATGCCTAAGCATGCCCCTACACCCGATTACTACCCCCGGGTACTATTTTTCGACTATCTCGACCTTTTCGAAAAAAATCGTGCACTCAGAATTGTCATCTGAAATACTTTATAACATCCTCTAATTTTTTACCTAAAAAATGCGACACAATAAAAATTCGAATAATTAAATCTAATTTCGTCAGATTTAAATAATTCATCCAATTCAAATAAACTCTCCAAATTACAAATTTAAAATCCCTCCAATTTAAATAAGTTTTACTTCTCCCCAAAAAAGTAAATTTTCAGTCCTCAAAATTATGGGGTTTTACATACTTCCCCCCTTACAAAGGAATTTCGTCCTCGAAATTAAGTTAAGCCTAGTACTCCAAATCTCGACTAGCTACCAAGTCACCTACCCTTAAGATCACTACACCCATCTCTCCCACTTGTAATCGAGAATTATTTTGAAATTAAATTAGTTAACCAGGGCGCCCATACACCATGTATCCATGCTCAACCGCACCAATAATACCCAACTTCTTCCAGCCTGAAATCGTAATATGACTTTGGTCTCACAGTCATAATCACATACATGTAAAATAACCGAGGTACCCATCCCATGTACTAATGACCAAACATCTCCCCTCTTCCAATGTTGCGTTAAGTTTCATGCGTGGGACGTCTCGCAAAGTGAAATCCAAATAAGCAACCCCCCAATACACTACTACCTAACATTGTTGGTTGTTGGGATCCGTTAGGCCCTCAGTCCATAGCACGCACCCCCAATACCCATCTCTTGACATAAGAGTATACACATCCACTCTTATGCTACAAAATACAACATACAATACCGCAACCTTACTATCACTAGTTTCCTTGTGCGAAAAGAATCCCGAGATATATCATCCCGCTCGAAAATAAGCCTATCCACCCCTGAATCTCATCAGCTACTGTCCCCACACAGGGTAACAAACATAACAATATGATCACATATTCATATTCGACTATCATGCCACACATAATAACATATATACACACATACATAGGTTAAACCCTCTTTCAGGCGACACCCAGTAAAAATCTTAGGCTGGAACAACGAACACCAAATCTTGATATAACTACCCCAAAGCCTAAACCATCGCTAACCAATCAAAACTCAACTAGTAGTCTACTCAATTCTCATAACTCTCCAAAGAAGTAAACTAACACCTAATGCATCAATCCTTAGTGTACCCCTGTTCTCTTATAGGCGACATAAAAAGTTTCGCTACCCCACGGTAACTAATCATACATATCCATCCTAGATGAAATACTACCAATGCACCCACTACATCCGACTCACTCGTGAATCCTAGTGACCCAAATTCTTACTTATGACGCACCCCTATCACTCGAACGAATCCCATACTCATAAGGATGAAGAAAAAATTTCTATCTGCATATACTATCTAATTTTTCTGGTCAATGGGTCCCTGAGCCTAACTCTCGCGTCGGGACTGACCCATGATTTACTATATATACAAGATCTTATCATGTAGTTTCCCCATGTCTCACTTTGGGAAATTGATCTAGATTACTTAAATGGGTCCCCAACTGGGTACACCCTCTTGTGGTGCTTCACTATCACCATTAAATCCATTCTTGCCATTCAACTAGATTATTCAATCCTCTTGGCTCCCTTCACATGGAAGCGTTAATGTAAACTTATAAACGTACGACATTGACGACATCGACACTAGTCATTTTAATCAGATTTTTCATCCACACTTGTATATTCTCATCATGGGTCCATTATCATCTTACGGACCCCTTTATCATTCTCCGTATTCCCTTCGTTGGTTACAAAGTTCGCTAAACAGATCATAGTCTCTCTCATGATCTATCTCTATTTGGACTACAATATGAGGTGAATAACTCATATCATTATAACGATGTTCCTATGAGTAAATAAATTTCGCCCTAAATTTAGTCCTAGGTGTCACTGTACTCCACCCTACACCATTGATTTTGGATTACCTCCATCCATTGGTCCATCGTACTGCCTCTCTTTATCAAATTCTTATAAGCAACTCTTCAAAAGAGTCCCCCTGACTCTCCCCCTGCCTTCAACGCTGGGTGAGTCTGAAATAATACCACCGTTCTCTACGACGGTGCTTGGGGAAACTACTATCCCCGAGTGGTTATCCTAATCATCAACTTCCCAAATAATAATTTTGGTGACCTTTATCAAGGTCATCGTTTACCGAATACTCTATGTTTTCTGCCTCTCCTCTCCTCCCGCAGTACTTCTAACGACCCTCGCTGGTCGCCCAATATTGTTCAATGGACCATGCCTAACCGTACTAGTGTAAGAATCACATTGACTATAATTAATAGCAGGAGAACGTACGTCACATACGTAGAGGAATACAATAATCCTATCATAAGGATCTATATTAAAGAATGCTAAGGACACTAGAACCTGATGTTCTAATACCATTAGTGACACCCCGCCTAATAAAATACCGGGTGATCAGTCCTATATCAAATTAAACAGAAATATCATCTGGTTCATTCTTAGCATCACTGTCGAAACTTTTAAAAACATTACAAACCACCTAGTATTCAAAAAGTTGGTATCAAATTTTATCTTTTAATAAAACCAACATATATGTAAAAATATAAACTAAGCCATTCACACCCATATGAAACTGAAACAAATTGAATACTTAATAAAATACTTTCCAAATAAACCCTCGACTGAAATCCCAATCCAAATAAATATCCAGCAATGAATAAAATAATCTAAAAACTAAATCTGAAAATAACTGGGCAACATGCCCTACATAAACTGTAACTAAGAATAAATTCCTACTCTAGGAACAAAGGAATGAGGGCGTCTAATCCAAACTCCTACTAACATCTACATGTGCAACAACTGCGTGTCCCTGGAATAGATATCAAGTCTGGCGTCCCTATGGCTGGACACCTAAAAGATTTTGAAAATATTTTTGTAGCAAGATTTAGTACTCAAAACGTTTTGAAAATATTTTTCAAGTAATTTATCTTAATTTAAAATCGGTTATTAATTACACATGTTATGCTTGCGAGCACTCTCTTGAGTATCTTCACCTCTCATCTATAGTGCACGCCTAGCGTTCTATACTTATCCCACCTAGCTGTACTACCCAAGCTAAGTAGACATAAGTAGTTAACTGAACTTATCTACACGTCTAATTTCCCCGTACCGCACATACAGTACATTCTGTTTTTTTTAACATATCATCTATTAATTAATTCTCATGTAACATTTGGCATATGTTATTTTCCATATTTATAATTAAGCATCACGACTTAATTTATAAAAAAAATCTCAAATGTTATCTCTCAATACTCATAATTAAGTCTCACCACATAATTTACTTTATATTTTCCCGATCTATCTTTAGTTTGTTAATTAACTCTCTCTACTTAATTCACCAAATTAGATATCCACGGTCTAATACCTACTATTTCACACAAGTAGGGTTAATTAACTTTATGGTCTACTATCTCACATAAGTAGCTTATCCATATGGTACATATATATTTCACACATAATATATACATACTAACAATGCATGCTTCACTGAAATATCCCTGTGTCACATATTAAAGGCTATTAGTTCGAAATGTCCCATCGGACATGGTTCAGAATGTCTCATCGAACATGGTTCGGAATGTCTCATTGAGCATAGTTCAGAATGTATCATTGAACATGGTTGGGAATGTCACATCGAACCTGCCTCGGAATAACTCATCGTGCTAGTCAATAATATCTCATGCAAGTTCGCTCCAACTTATAGCAACATAGTAGGTATACACATAACCTACTATCATATTGTCGTACATAGTATATATTTCTCTCACACTCACCGTACTTATATGTTACAATTTATTTCCCTCTCATAATTTATTGAGCATTAACGTAGCCCCAAGGGTCCAAGTTAACCCTTTTGTAAATTTTAGTAGGTAACTCTAACTTACCCTACTGGTCTACTTATTAATTCATTCAAAATCTTCGAAATTTGTTATCTTTCTCTTCGAGAAATCTACGCCACAATCCATTCCAATTCATCCTTGTATTAATTCCCTCCAATAAGACTAAATTACCAAGCCCATGTAGGCCTACTGTAGTATAAATAATTCCCTCATTATATCCTAACAAGGTCCCAAAAGTTTTCCACAATAAACGTTTAGAGGAAATAGGCCAAAAGAGGATTTATAAGTATTATGGAGACCGAACCGGTTTGCCGGTATGTAACTCGTCTTCTCCATTTCGTTGCTGCATTTTTTCACCATTAATACACCTATAACCCCCATGATACTTCACAAAAATTCATACCAATTGTTCCTAACGATTTCTACATGCATTAGGACTATTTCTAACGTGACTTTATCATCAAATCACAACAAATCCTTATTAAGATTGAATTAAAACATTTAATCATCAAGAATCCTAGGTTTTAAGATCCTCTATTAAAATTCCTCTCAAACCCAGATAAAATTCCTAATTATCAACATATAATCTCACATATCTTGTCCTCTACAGATAGGCAATTTATCTAGATGAAATTTCTACCAAACATGTATTATAATCATACTTTTCTTCTCAAAATGATAATTTCATCAATCAATAAGTAAACCCTCATAGCGCATTATAACTTCAAAGAAATTTCGATAAACACTTGCCTTTTGGTTTGTTGTGTCTGGTCTCCTTTGGTTAGATGGAGGTTTGATGAAGAACACACGAATCCTCCTTAGTTTTGTTTTCAATTGCTCCCCAATTTCTCCCTCTCTTCTTCTCTCGAGTTTTTGGGTTTTGGATTGTGTTTTCTGTCGTTCAACACACTTAGACTTAGGTTAATTATACCTAATCCCGTTTTAGGCTTATGGGCCAAGCCCAAATGACCCGAACACCCCAGTGTGGGCCCGATTATGCCTAAAAATGCCCCAAGACCCAATTACTACCCCGAGTACTCTTTTCCGACTTTCTCGACCCTTCCGAAAATAATCGTGCACTTAGAATTGTCATCCGAAATACTTTATAACATCCTCTAATTTTTGACCTAAAAAATGTGACACAATAAAAATCCAAATAATTAAATCTAATTTGTCAAATTTATATAATCAATCCAATTCAAATAAACTCTCCAAATTATAAATTTAAAATCCCTCCAATTTAAAAAGGTTTTACTTCTCCCAAAAATAATTAAATTTTTAGTCTTCAAAATTACGGGGTGTTACACTTAGATACAATTTCTTTCTCATTGTACATTATACCATTAGCATGCAATTTTGTTATGATCTCAGTCAATCTAATGTAAAATTCATCAAAGGTCTCAGTCACATGCATGAGTAAGGTGTTATAGTTTTGTATCAAGATCTGTGTTTTAGCAGCCTTAACACGCTCATCCCTTTCATGGACTATTACTAGAGTGTCCCAGGCTTCCTTAGATGTTGAGCATATAGAGATATGTTACTCATGTTCATTTACTTACATAAAGATAGCATTTTTTTCTTTCTTATTTCTTAAAGAGGCATGTTTTTCTTCTTTAGTAAACTCACTGAGGAGCTTATTTATCCTCTCATTGCTACCTTCTGCTATAGGCTTGGTTGGGTGAGAATAACGATTTTCAATTACTTCCCAGACATCATCTCCCAATGTCACCTGGATGAAAGCAATCATCCTTATTTTCCAGTAAGCAAAAATTTGTTCCATAAAAGAGGGTAGGTCAGGAAAGATTTCCAAAACGCTCAAATTTTTCATCCATAAATTTTTTTTGTAAACAATATCAATGTACATGATCAAAATGTTTTGAGAAAAACTCAGTACAAAGCTCTGATACTAATTAAAAAACCCTCACTAAGTTATTTTAACTTCTGTTAAAAAGGTTAAATGAGTTCCGAATTACTTTTTGAAGAGACTCTTGTAAAATTTTTTAATGATACACAAGATGTGTTAAAAATAGTTTATTAGTGTAAGGACATTACTTTTAGTGTCCGTTATCAATTGAGTATGACATATACCGCTATAACCGTCGAAGAATAATTCAAGATCACTCAAGCATCAAGATGGATCCGGATATCAAAGTTCTTCAACATTCAAGCCCCCGCGAGATAAATTTGGTAAAGGTTGTGTTTTAATTCCTTAGCATTTCACTTAGAGTGTTGGGAAATTTTTTATCAAATATTTTCTAAGTGTTGGTGCGGAACTTTTAAGTTTTTCGTCAAAAATATTTTTCTAAGTACTGAGGCGGATTTTTGAAATAAAAAAGAAAAGATTTATTTTTTAATTTCGTTCGAGCGACATCCTTATGTCGCGCGAAGTTGTTTGAGTGACATGTGTCATTGTTCGAGCGACACTGATATCTCGTTCGAGCGACGCCTTAGATTTTCTATAAATTGGTTTTTACAACATCATTTTTAATTAGAAGACCTGCGAATTTTCAATAGACGAAACTGCTTTGGCAGAATACTTTGTCTTCTCACTTTTAGGGTTTTAATCCTTTTGTTTTCAATTAACAAAATCCCAATTACTTTGTGTGAATTGTTTTGGAACCCAAAGGCACATCTTCATTGAGGTTTCTCCTGCAGAGAAGATCTTTACTGATGATTTAGGTGCTCTTGAGGGGAATACTGGGATAAAGACGACTTTGTGTCGATAGGGAGTGCTCATGGGTATTCCTGGGCTGAATTGGAGCTGCAATTCTTGTTGCCTCTAGGTTGCGGTCTATGTTGGTTTTCTGCGGTTAACTCATTACGGATTTCATTGTAATCATTGTAAGTATTATAATGAAATAAAGGTTTTACCCGAAAAGTTTTTTTTCCTGAAATCTACGAGTTTGCAATTATATTTGTGATGGTTTGATACACATACACACACACACACACACACACACACACACACGTTGTTGCATGTTTAGGGGTTGATTTAAATTAGGTTAAAATTGACTCCACTTAAATAAGTTTAAATTGAAAATTTATGAATTTATTTGAATTAATATCGCACCGGCATTGTCAAATTGGTATCGGAGCAGGTTTCAGTAATTTATTATGAATTCCCATATTTTGGCAAAATTTGTGTGATATTGATTTTTTTTTTTTTTAAAATATGATTTTTAAAAAAAAATTGTCGTAATTTTTCCAAATGAAAACTTATATAATTGGTTGCCAATTTTTGACTGGTCTAATTATGCTTACTGGAAAGCCCGCATGAAATCACATTTAAAAGCAATAAATGAGAATGTTTGGGTAATTTGAGAACGAGGCTGGACTCCTCCCACTGTCACCGCCAATAATGTCACGAATTTAAAACACGCGTGAGACTAGACTGAGGATGAGTTTAGGTGGAGCACTTTTAATTCACGTGGGCTTAGTGCAATTTTTGAACACGTCACCCCCGATGAATTCTGATGTATTATGACGTGCACCACGTCTAAAGAAGCGTGAGATGTTTTACAACTCACCCACGAAGGCGCTAATGCGGTCAAAGAGTCTAAAATTCAAAATTTAACTAGTCAATTTGAAATGATAACCATGCTTGAGACTGAGTGTTTTGATGGCTTTTATGCACGTTTATCTAACATTGTCAACACTAGTTTCAATATTTGTGAGCCTATACCTGATGCATGAGTGATTAAAAAGATTTTAAGATCGTTGCCAAAACGTTTTATTCCTAAAGTGACTGCTTTGAATACCTTAGGTAATTTGAGTCATCTGAAATTAGAAGAGTTGGTAGGAGTCCTCTAGACATATAAGACTGACATGTTTCCTGACACTGTCAAGCCTAAGGATAGAGGGATAGAACTTAAAGCCCAGTCTAAGAATAAAAAGAATGTGAGTTTTTATGAGTTCGAGTTTGAGTACGAGTCTGATTTTGATATGGCCATGCTTGGGAATTTTTTTAAAACGTTTCTCAATTTTTCGAAACAAAATTCTTTCAATAAAAGATTTTTTGAGAAAAATAAAAATGGGGCCAAAGAGCGAAGTGAGAAAGAAAGTGAGAAAGAGGAAGAGCATAAGTGTTTTGAGTGTGAGGGGAGAGGCCATAGAGCATTTGAGTGTCCCACTAGGCTAAAGAGAAATGACAAAAATATTGCCATGCCAGCCACTTTTATCGATAGTGAGGAAGAGGTGAAAGATTTCGGGGATGAGTCGTCACATGGGAAATTTGTTGCCTTTTTAGCTAGTCACGAAAGCACACCTGGTTTGTCCCACGACGATGAGGATACTTGTGCACGTGAGACCCCCGATGATGATTTGAGTGTTTTTAGCGAGTCTGAGAGTGAGTGCGCTAGTGAGGGTGATAGTGAGCTCCAGATTGCATTAGAGATTTTTACGTCGAGACCTTAAGGACTAAAAAATTGAATAAGGAGTTGAGTCTTTGGAGAGAGAGTTAGAGGTTTTGAGGGAGTTTGAGACGAAATCGATTCAACACGAGAAGGTGAAGGTTTCTTAGAGTGAACAGTTGATAGGTTTAGGCAGGGAAAAGAGTGATTTGACCAACACGGTGTCTAGCCTGACGACACATGTATCCTAACTCAAGAGTGATCTTGAACGTGATCGGGAGGTCAAAGTCCCTTTAGAGAAGGCATCTAAAAGGGTTGGAAATATGGTTCTCAATCCCGTTTTAGGTAGAGGTGAGAGTTTAAGAATAAGTCATGATGGTGCTTCTACTTGCCAAGTTGCACCCGAGCCAGTTCCCAAGTTTGTGATTGATCCATATGGATCTCAACCTAACCCACCTAGGCATCTTGCAATTGATAGGAGAGCGTATTGGAGACGTTTTGAGAGAGGTGTACCTAGTCCTGTTTATGTTTTCACACACTGCAAGAAGAGAGGACACCTTAAGGAGTTTTGTTTTAAGTTGGGTTATGTATCACATTTGGCTCTACACATGTTCACACTCACGCACCCACACCTGATGCTCCAGATGATTACAAGAGAGAGTTTGCACATATTAGGGAGCAGGCAAAGTTTTTGGTCAAGACTTCACATGATTTGATGGAGGTTTTTCATAGGATATCACCACCTTTGAAAACTCCACCGCACCTAATGGTTGAGGCTTAGACTTGTTTGCTAGCATAGGATTTTTTCATGTTTATATTTTTGCCTATTGCTAGTGTGTATCATTTTTTTATTAGATTTTTATTTTTGAAAAAATTTTGAAAAATAAAAAAAATCATTTTTTTGGGAAAAAATTGAAAAAGCCAAAAAGATTTTATTTTGATAAAATTTTTGAAAAAGTCAAAAAGAGTTTATGTTTTTACACTGTATATGAATGGACATTTAGGATGACTGAGTCACAATTTCATTCCATATCCTGTGACGATTTGATAGTGTTCTGATATGCGTCATCATTTCATTTTTGTGCTTTACAATATTTGGAGTCATTGAGATTTACTTTGTAATTACTACCTACACGTTTGACTCATAAGTTCCTTTAATGCACACTTGAACAGATTTGTTTGATTATTTTACTTGTTTTTCACATATTGGTCAGAGTGTTGTCATTTCAATTCTGTCTTTAAAACGAACCAAATGCGATAAAACTTGACAATGGTAGTAGTGCATGTAAAAACCGTTTACCGTGAGGAATTTAATTGCAAAAAAATATGATGAGTCAATCATGGAAAAGGGCCGCGAGAGTACCAAATTAACTCATCGTGAAAGCCACCATTTGAAAAGAGTCCGAAAAAATTAAAGGCAATAAAAAGATAAATATGCCAAAAAGGGTCCACCTCAAAAATAAAAAATAAAATGCATGATTATTATTTATGAGGGAGTTTGGATGGAAAGAAATGAAAATGGGTTTGCACGTCCTGACAGTGCCATGAAAAACCATTACATAGTTTTAGACGTTATTGGTGTGGGAATCATTCTTGTCTTTGATGTGTTGATGGATTGAGTCGATGTCATTTAAATTCAACACGTTCGACACCTAGGGACGATTTTGAGATTCATTCGTTAGGAGTACACATATTCGTCGTGCACATATGTTATGTTTGGTTGCGTTGATTGCCTATTGAATATGTTCACACTCATTCATTCCATTTCCATGATTTGGTTATTTTAGTGTAAATTCACGATGTGTGATTTTTGTAAAATTATTTTTGCATTTTGTAATGAAAAATCAAAAAATCAAAAAATAGTTTGTGGAAGTTTTTGAGATACTCTTTTTTCATGAGCGTAGTTTGATCCATATTTGCTATGCATATTTTTCGTGACAACTCCATGTTTATTTTGTTTATTCTTTTCCTTGTCATTTCGAACAAATAAAAAGGGAAAAAATGAATTATGGGGGAGCTTTTGCATTATGGGGGACATTTGATTATTGATTGATTTATGCGTATATCATTTCAAACTCGATGCGTTACGAAGGTATTTGCTTTATCTCATGTGTTTAGGTTCAAAGATTTGAGATCAATATTTTTCACACCCTGATGAGAAAAGATTTGAGATTTGAAGTTTTGATGTTAAAGATTTTTGAAGAAAAGTTTTAGACCTACATGTTTAGTACCTTTTTAGTTTTGGGTTCATGGGAGGGTATTAGATTTGTATAGTTTTTTTATTTGATAATTCGAATGTTTTTAGTTTGTACCACCATAGACATAGACATAGACATAGGGGAGATTTGTAAGGACATTATTTTCAGTGTACGTTATCAATTGAGTATGTCATATACCGCTACAATCGTCGAAGAATAATTCAAGATCACTCAAGCATCAAGACGGATTCGAATATCCAAGTTCTTCAACATTCAAGCCTAACCGAGATAAATTTGGTAAAGGTTGTGCTTTAATTCCTTAGCATTTCACTTAGAGTGTCGGGATATTTTTTATCAAATATTTTCTATGTGTTGGAGAGGAACTTTTAAGTTTTTCGTCAAAAATATTTTTCCAAGTACTAAGGCGGATTTTTGAAATAAAAAAGAAAAGATTTATTTTTTAATTTCGTTCGAGCGACATCCTTATGTCGCACGTAGTCATTTGAGCGACACGTGACATCATTCGAGCGACACTCATATCTCGTTCGAGCGACGCGCCACCTTAGATTTTCTATAAATTAGTTTTTCCAACTTCATTTTTTATTAGAAGACCTGCGAATTTTCAATAGACGAAACTGCTTTGGCAGAATACATTGTCTTCTCACGTTTAGGGTTTTAATCCTTTTGTTTTTAATTCACAAAATCCCAATTACTTTGTGTGAATTGTTTTGGAACCCAAAGGCACATCTTCGTTGAAGTTTGTCTTTTAGATAAGATCTCTACTGCTGATCTTGTAAGGATATAAATTTCCAATTGAGTTCATGTATTGTTTTGACTTAATTCCGTGAACAAAACTGTGTTTTTAATATGTCATAGGAAGATTTTATTTTGTCACGATCCCCCTTGGTCTATGACGTATTGAAGAAATTTAAGATGTTGCGGCAGAGCTTCAAAGAATTTATCATGCCGAAGTTTAAATTGGTGCAAGTTTATTCGTTTTCAAGTTAATTGCATTCCGAGATCACACAGGTATGAATGCGTATAATTAATGGTTTTTATAAAAGATAAGGATGTAATTTTCATAAAGAAAAATGTTTTAAAGTATTTTAAATGGTTTACACTACATTTTATTCTGATAAGCTCAAAAAGGAGTTTCACTTATTTGGATCTCTTTTGGAAGAGACGTTTTAAATAAAAAGTAAAAAAAGTCAAACCGTCGTAGCGTCGCTCAAACGACATAAGATCTCGTTCGAACGAGATACCTATGTCGTTCGAACGACATTATTTTTGAGGCGGCACTTAAATCCTATTTATAGCGTGTTTGCATCAGAGTTTCGTAGGTGTGCATTTTGGAAAAACTGTTTTTGTTCTAGTACGAGTTTTGCACATGTTTTCTAAGGTTTAAAAAGCTTAAACACATCCTTAGAGTTTTCAAAGATCTGAGTTATCATTCTTATATGTTTATGTGATCTTTTTGCACCAAAGTTGAGTTTGTTCATCATTGAACACTTGTAATTGCTTGTTTTGCGGTGGAGAAGAGACGGACATCGTGTTCAACATCGTAGACGTATCAAGCCATATCGGTGGACACCGAGACATTCGTGGAGTCGAGTGTTGTGGACAGGTGTCGTGGAAGACGTAATTTCTATGTGGGTACTATTGAATAATGGTAGAAGATCAGAAGAAGCGTCAAGACTTGTGGGGATCGAGCCAGTGAGTAAGGCTAATCCGTCTTTGTAAAACCTTTGTTCATAGTGATTGTCTGGCTTGGGCCGTCCGAGTTTTTTTTTCTCATTTTTGGTTTTTCCTCGTACACCCGACATTGTGAGTATTCTTTACTTTTCTTTACTTACTTTAATCACTAGACGCATGCTTAGTATTAATCAAGATAAAACTAGTTTAAAGTAAGAATTGGGTTTTCACAACTTGGTTTGGTGCACATTTAAAAGTTGGATAATTTTTGGTAAAAAATTGGTTTGATTTGAAACACGCACACATAAGGGAACACCTAAGTTTTTCAAATTGGTATCAGAGCTAGAAAACATATTTTATTTGTTTTGTGATCCCGTGTGTTTTCAAAGATGAATTTTGGAAATAATGAACTTTTTCGAACTCCCATTTTTTATGGCACTAATTACACTTATTGGAAGATGAGAATGAAAAGTACATTAAAATCGATTGATGAGCGCGCTTGGCTAGCTGTTGAGAAAGGTTGGACACCCCTGGCACTGTTATAGGTGAGGTCAGTACTTTAAAGCCAGTCGAGTCATGGACCGAAACTGAACATAGACTTTCACTGTATAATTCTAAGGGTTTTCACGTCATTTCTCCACATGTCACATCAGAAGAATATAATAGAATTATGACTTGTGAAATATCAAAAGAGGCTTGGGATATTTTGACACTCACTCACGAGGGCACTAAACGGTTAGGGCGTCAAAACTTCAAAATCTCACTACACAGTTTGATACCATTAGGATGTTAGAGAGTGAGACTTTTAATGAGTTATATTTTAGGTTGTCCAATATTGCCAACTCGTCGTTTAACCTAGGTGAGAAAATTCTTTACAACCGTGTCATTAAGAAAATTCTTAGGTCATTACCTAGTAGGTTTGATGCGAAAGTGACCATTTGAAAATCCTTGGGTAGGTTTGAGTCAATGAAACTAGAAGAGATTGTAGGTGACTTACAAACCTATGAAATCGACATGATTACCTCCAAGCAAGTGCCTAAGAAAGAAAAGGGTATTGCTTTGAAAACCCAGAAGGAGAAAATTAAAATTTCGAATTTCAATTCCGATTTTGAGGATGTGGCTTTGTTGGCAAAGAAATTTAAAAAATTTATTAAGTTTCAAAAGAAATCGAAAGATGCCAAGAAATTTGAAAAATTCAAGAACAACAAAGTAGATCCCACCTCTAAGGATAAGTTTGAGAAGCCTAAGAGAGATATGTCGGATAAGTGTTTTGGGTGTGAGGGGTACAGTCACAAAGGTAAGGAGTGTCCCACTAGACTTAAGAAATAGGGCAAGCAACCTATTTCATATAATGCCACCTTAAGTGATAGTGATCCGGAAGAGGGAGAGAGTTCCCCCATCAATCGTAACTTTATTACGTTTATGGCATGTCATGTGAGCGACGACGATTCTCATGTGAATGACACTTCTGAGGAATATTTGATTAAATCCCATGTCAGTGAGGGTGAAGAGAGTGACGAGGAGGACGTAGATGTGAAAGAATTGCAAAATGCATTTAATGAGTTGTATGCCGAAACGGCGAAGGTGAAAAAGGCTAACTCAAAATTGTAAGCTAAGTTGAATGAGCGTGCCATAGAAAATAATGATAACTTGATTAAGGATCTTAGGGCACAAGAGAAGAAGTTTAGAGAGAAACTAGAGTTTGTGGAGAAAGAGAGAGATAATCTACGTGGTTTGATGGAGTCGTTGAAAAAGGAGATTTTAGAGTTTGAGGAGCCTAGGATTCATGAGTTGGAGCAGAGATTGAGAGACTCGTCTAGAGTTAAGTTTGATTTGAAGGCTAGGTCGGAGAAGTTAGATAAGATCCTAGGCACCGTCCAAATTAAGGGAGATAGGGGAGGTATCAGTTTTAATGAGAGAGTTGTTCCCATTCCCCTCGCACGTGTGAAGAACACTAAGAAGGTCAAAAAAGGTCCACTTATAGGTAATCATTCCCATCACCGCTACTCGTGCACGTTTTGTGGTAGGAAAGGTCACCTCAGGCGTTATTGTTACGACCTTTGAAAATCTCCTAGGAAGTTTAGGAATAAAGTTTCCCCGGTTCCCAAAACCCCCATGCGTCGTTTTACACCTGCTTGGGTTAGGAAATTAATTTAGTGGCATTAGGAATAAAACTTCATGATGGTCGTTTGGGTGATTCTTATCATGCTAAATCTAAAGGATGATAGTGTTACCATGTTTGTCATTTGCTAGTTTGCTTCATGATATATTCATTGCTAGTATACTGACTTGTTTATCATTTTGTATTATACTTTTCATTTGTTTGAGTCTATTGAAAAATACAAAAAGATTTTGTTTTTGAGAAAACTTTTGAAAACCCAAAAAGATTTTGCTTTTATTTGAGTCAAAATATGTTTGAAAAGCTAAAAATATTTTCAGTTTTTGTTTTATAGTTTACATGTTTGATGTGGCATATTGGTGTGCTCGGACCCCCCCCCCCCCCCCCCATCGTTTCATTATCCATGTGGCTAGAACATTTGGTCATTGTTATCGATGCTTAGAATGATCTTAACCATTGTTTATATGGGGTTGTTTCGAAGTTGATATGCATTTTGATTTGACTTTGTATATATGCCAACATTGCACGAGCTTATATGGATGTTTGACTTCTCTTGCATATTTGAATTTGGTGAGGCGTTCTTATCTCAATCTTGTCATATATGTGTAAGTAGACTTAAGGAGAAGTGTGTATGTAAGAACCGTTTACCGTGAGGATTTGAATTAGTATCTAAATGAAATATGATAAGTGATTCACGAGAAAGGGCTGCGAGACTTCAAAATTAACTCGTCGTGAAAGTCACCGTTTAAAAGAGCCCAAAAGAAAATGCAATATGCTAAAAAAAGGGCAAAAGTAGTTTAGTTCATTCCAAAGAAAATATGATATTATTGAGGGAGTTTGGATGGATTAAAAATTTAAATGGGTTTGCACAACTAATCCTAATGTTGAAACATTGCAATTTGACGCTATTGTTTGTAGAATCGTCAAAAATCTGGATTTGTGTGCATGTAGTATGTTTAGTTCATTAAGCTCACACTTTAATTGTCATATGGCTATGCTAAAGTTTGATGATTTATCGCTATCAATTAGAGCTTCTTGATCGTTTTGATGTGTTGGAATTATGACTTATTTGTTGTAGTTTCACGACCATTCATTCCATGTCCATGTTTGAGCACATCGATACTATGTTTGCATGTAACTCGCATTATTAGTTTTTATGAGTTTTTTCATTTTGTGTTAAAGGCCTACTGTTTTAACACTATTTTGCTTCTGTCAGGCCTTCCTGGATTTTTGGGAATTTGGGAAATTTTGGCAGGTCGCGAGAAGTCGTTCAAACGACATCTTCATGTCGAGCGAACGACATTTGTCCTTTGTTCGAGCGACGTCCTCATCTCGTTTGAGCGATGTCCCCGGCTCGTTCGAACGACAACCTAAAGTCTTGCTTCTGATTGGTTTACAGTCCTCTGGTTTATTTTGGTTGGAAGTTTTCTGGACTGACTGGTTTATATGCAGGTTCTTTTATTTCAAAATTGGTATTTTGCATATAGTCCGTTTATTACACCTGATTAGATTGCTTTGTGTGATTCTTGGTTTACTAGCTACTGATTTATCATTGCTTGATCATTTTTAGTTGGTTGTTTCATGATTATCTAGCGATTTCAAATCTCAAATTGGTATATCTTCATGCTAGATAATTGTTGATTAGTTTATCTTTTCACCGGATTGCCCATTCGAGACAAAAAGGGGGAGAGATGTATGTGATGTAGGGGGAGATTTGTTGAGCTATTGATATCTGGATTTAAATGCTGTTTGTTGTTTTTACAAATTAGTATCATTTTCATATTCATCAAATTGGTATCATTCTGTTGCTCAACTGTTTAACGAATGATTTTTCAGAGTTTATTCTATTGGTATCTATTGTAAAATTGGTATCGTTTGGATATATTTATTGGTTTAATTTGTCCCTCCATACTTCACTGGGTATTTATTTGTTTCTTTCATGTATGTAGGTATGCTTAAGAGATTCGAGATTTCAAGTTTACATCACATTCAGACAGTTCATGCTTGTTGGTGCTACATATACTAGTCCGTATCCTGTATTTTTTCCTTTGGGTTTATGGGATGGGATTTAGGCGACATACGGCTTGACGACCCAGCTTAGGCATTTCACTGGTTTAGTTTTGTCCCGAAATAGTCAAAGGGGGAGATTTGTAAGGACATAAATTTCCAATTGAGTCCATGTATTGTTTTGACTTCATTCCATGAACAAAACTGTGTTTGTAATATGTCATAGGAAGATTTTATTTTGTCACGATCCCACTTGGTCTATGGCGTATTGAAGAAATTGAAGAGGTTACGGCAAAGCTTCAAAGAATTAATCATGCTGAAGTTTAAATTGGTGCAAGTTTATTCGCCTTCAAGTTAATTGCATTCCGAGATCACACATGTATGAATGTGCATAATTAAGGGTGCTCGGAATTGTTTTTATAAAAGATAAGGATGTAATTTTCATAAAGAAAAATGTTTTAAAATGTTTTAAAGTGATTTAAATGGTTTACACTACGTTTTATTATGATAAACTCGAAAAAGAGTTTGACTTATTTGGATCTCTTTTGGAAGAGACGTTTTAAATAAAAAGTCAAAAAAGTCAAATCGTCGCAGCGTCGCTCAAACGACATAAGATCTCGTTCGAACGAGATACCTATGTCATGCGAACGAACTGCCTATGTCATTTGAATGACACTGTTTTCAAGGGGGCGCTTAAATCCTATTTATAGCGTGTTTGCATCAGAGTTTCGTAGGTGTGCATTCTGGAAAAACTGTTTTCGTTCCAGTACGAGTTTTGTATATGTTTTCTAAGGTTTAAAAAGCTTAAACACATCCTTAGAGTTTTCAAAGATCCTAGTTATCATTATTATATGTTTACGTGATCTTGTTGCACCAAAGTTGAGTTTGTTCATCATTGAACACTTGTCATTGCTGGTTTTGCGGTGGAGAAGCGACGGGTATATTGTTCAACATCGTAGGCGTATCAAGCCATCTTGGTGGACACCGAGACATTCGTGGAGTCGAGTGTTGTGGACAGGTATCGTGGAAGATGGAATTTATGCGTGGGCACTATTGAAGAATGGTAGAAGATCAGAAGGAGCGTCAAGACCCATGGGGATCGAGTCATTGAGTAAGGCTAATATGTCTTTGTAAAACCTTTGTTTATAGTGTTTGTCTGGCTTGGGTCGTCCGAGATTTTTTCCCATTTTGGGTTTTTCCTCGTACATCTGGCGTTGTGAGTATTCTTTAATTTACTTGACTTGATTTAATCACTAGATGCATGTTTAGGATTTACCAACATAAAACTGGTTTAAAGTAAGAATTGGGTTTTCACAACTTGGTTTGGTGCACATTTAAAAGTTGGATAATTTTTGGTAAAAAATTGGTTTGATTTGAAACACATACAGATAAGGGACCACCCTGTTTTTCAGATCTAGGTGCTCTTGATGGGAGTACTGGGCTGAAGACGGCTGCGTGTCGATAGGGAGTGCTCATGTGTATTCTTGGCATGAATTGGAGTTGCGGTTCTTGCTGACTCTAGGCTGCGATCTATGTGGATTTTTTGTGGTTAACTGATTGCGGATTTCATTGTTATCACTGTAAATATTATAGTGAAATAAATGTTTTACCCGAAAGGTTTTTTTTCCCTTAAATCTGCGAGTTTGCAATTTTATTTGTGATGGTTTGAGACACACACACACACACACGTAGTTACATGTTTAGGGGCTAATTTATATAGTTTAAAATTGAATCCAGTTAAATAAGTTTAAATTATAAATTTACGAGTTTATTTGAATCAATATCGCAGCGACATTCTCAGTTAGAACAATTTATTCAAGTTTCTTGGAAATACGTTTTTAGTTTAAAACATAAGTCCATATAAGCAGATTGTAGCAATGGAAAATGAAGTAGCACACACAAGAGTCAAGATTTTTAACGTGGTAAAACCCCACCCACTTGGGAAAACATCTACGGAGGTCTCTACACCTCAAAATAAAAATCCACTAAAATAGTTTAAGGATTACAAGCATTCAACGAGAAATACACGCAAAGCAGATCTATTCTAAGTCTAGAAATATACCTACACTCCTTGATTATTTTTTGACTTCTTTAAGGCTCTGATGTTGTCCTCTCCATTCTTTAGCTCTCCTCCTTTTAGCTTTACGTCGACTCAGAAGACCAAAATCTCTCAACCAACAACATTGTTAAGTGATTGTGGGTGATGGTGTTGTGAGTGTTGTGCCCAAATCCCATGCATACGCTCTCACATACACACACACTTAACTACAGACAATACCTACACATTACAAATCTTCTAAGTATGAAACCTCTTTCTCACACTACTGAAATTAGACTTATAATTATGTTCTCAGAAAGGTTTCAGATTTGTAAATTCTTTAGAATCTTTAAAACAGAGATTCTTTAGAAATTATTTATATACAAAAAAAATTCGAACTGAAAAATTTATCAGATTTGAAATATGAAAGTCTTTATTTCAAGTTTGTATATAAATGAAAAAATGTTGGATAAGCATATTTACAATAGTTACAAAATAGATCCAACATGAGAGAGTGATTTCTTTCTAAAGAAATGAAGAACAACCTAAGATCTACGTAACTGTATCACTTAAAATAGATCTTGAAGTTTCTAAAAATAGAAACGAGGTCTATTTTGTGTGAGGTTGTTGAGTGAGAGATTTAGATCTAAGGGTATCTAAAAAAAAACTAGAAAAACCCTAAACTCTGAAAATATTTTCTGAAAAAATTTGGCCAGAGTTTGGCTTGTGTTTACGAATATCTCTCCTTTTATTTTTCTTCTCTTTCTCTCTCTCTCTCTCTCTCTCTCTTCTCTCTCTTTTTTTCTCTCAGACCCTAAGCCTTTTTAAAGGTTGAAATTGTGAAGACGAAGGCACAAATTTATACTTATGATGGAAGGGTCTGGAAGCCTAAGGGTAATCAACGGTAGAGATTAGTTTGACCATTCGAACTCTAAATCTTATGGCTCATAATGCACTGCACAAGGAAAGGTTTTGATTGGTTATTTTTAAAGGCACAGGGATCAAGTTAGATTACATGTAGGCATTGGATAACAATTGATCCAATGGTGAAGATTTTATTGTTCAATACAGACAAAAAAGAAACACAAAACCTTTCAATAATAAGCCAACGCGTGTATGAATCTCAGCGGCTAAAAAATGGATGTTTTTTAACTTTAAAATATATCATTTGCACCCACACAATTCTGTAGAGATTTCGGATTCTACCCAAGGCAGTTTTTAGGAAGTTTTGATATATGAATTTTAACCCCAAAAATTTTAAAACCCTAAAATTTAATTCTTAAAAATTGGATTTTAGATGTTTAAAAATTCCTAAAATATCCTAATAAATGTAGAATATTTATTTTAATTCAAATTAACACACACACACACACACACACCTTATATATGAAGTAAAATGTGTAAATGTGCAATCCTAGAGTGTGTTTACGTGTTGGTTTTATACCAAATGGCCTTTGAACTTTGTTGATGTAGACATCCTTGATTTTCTTAAAGATGTAATGAAATAGGCGAGACTCTCCATAATTTTTCAAACTAGTTGAGCTCCTATATAGTGTAAACTCAAGTGAGTCAACTATGTGGTGTGCTTCAAAAAAGTCATGAATGTCGAGTAAGAAATGGCTACAAAGCAGAGTCCATCCACTAAGCCTGAGAAGAAGGATTAAAAGGAGCAGAAGGAGTGAAAACCGAAGAAGGATGATAAGCTCAAAAAGTATGGAACATATACTCCATTGACTATCAGCATTCACCATATCCTGGAGGAAATCAAACACAATAAAGATTTGCGATGGCCCAAGAGGTTAAGGGAACCACCTAACAGGAGGGATAAATCTAAATATTATGAGTTCCATAAGGATCATGGCCACACGACTAATAACTATATCACTTTGAAGAACGAAGTGGAATCCCTCACTCGTCATGAAAAGCTTAACAAATTTATTAATCAGCAAGAAAGCAGAGAAACAAGGGCAAGGTTAAATTCTCCCTGCAAAGCCAGAGATGATAGGAAGAGAAACCATAAATATGGTTATATGAAGATGATACTGACCTGCCAAAGAAGTATAAGCAACCAAAGCGCGAGGTAACTATGATAAGTATTGTCTCTTTTGACTGTCATGTAATTATAGGTGGCGATACATGAGGAGAAGATCACACTATAGAGAGAAAGGCCTACCTGAATATAATATAGCCTTGTTCATATATCCAGAGAATCAATTTCAATGAAGATGATCGGCCCAAGAAAGTTAATAAAGACAAACTGGTAATCGACTTTTCCAAGAACGACCTCTCTGGGGTACTGTATCCCCATGATGATCCATTGGTCATCAGGTTTAGAATCCAAAATGCCATCATCATAAGGATTTTGATTGATAATGGGAGCTCAGCTGATATCATGTTCTATCCCTACTTTCATAGTTTAGATTTGAAACTCAATCAGTTGGAACCGTACCACAGTCCATTGATAGGTTTTTTAGGTGAAAAAGTCTACCCTCTTGGGATAGTCAAGCTAGAAGTGTTGTTTGACACCTGGCCGGCAAGCCGCACTAGAAAATATATTTCTTTATCAAGGATAAAAATGTTCAATCTATGTATAACGTGATCCTTAGCAGGGTAGGACTAAAGAAGTTTGAATCTGTACCATCTATAGTCCATCAGTGTTTGAAGCTCCCCACTAACTTTGGGGTTGGTGTAGTGAAAGGGGATCAAAAGGTGGACAGAGAATGTTATTACTCCTCAGCCGAGAAAGAAGACTTGATTGATTTGAAGAAATATACCACCACTTATCAGGTAGATACTACGGAGCCCAACAGTTAATCAAAAATTGAAACTCTGGATCACTGCTGAATCGGAGTTAGTCAAAGGGAAGATTATTGACGCCACCGAAAGCATAATCCCAGATATGGACAAACCAGAGAGGACCACCCAGATCAGCTCAACACTAGTTCCACTCCTTAAACAGGAATTGATTGTGTTCTTGAGATAGTAGAGGAATGTGTTCACTTGGAGTCACGATGATATGCCTGGGATTGATCCCAAATTCCTCTGTCATGAGCTCAACATTAATAAGGATACCAAGTCGATCAAGAAAAGGCTTAGGGTTTTCAGTCCGAAGAAAAACCTAGATATATAAGAAGAGGTGGAGAAACTACAAAAGGCCCAATTCATTGAGGATGTTAAATATCCATCTTGGTTGGCCAATGTTGTTATGGTCAAAAAGAAAAATGATAGGTGGAGAATGTGTATAGATTTTACTGATCTGAATAAAGCCTACCCAAAGGACCACTTTCCCCTGCCTAAAATTGATCAGTTGGTGGATGCTACATCAGGACATGACCTATTAAGCTTCATGGATGCTTATTCTGGGTACAACCAGATAAGTATGAAACCAGAAGATAGGGAAGGCACTTCTTTCATCACTAGTCAAGGTACTTATTTCTATAATATAATGCCCTTTGGCATAAAAAATGCTGGAGCAACATACTAGAGGTTGGTCAACAAGGTGTTTGAAGAACAAATAGGGAAGAATATTGAGGTTTATGTGGATGATATGTTGACTAAAAGTAAGAAGTCTTCAGATCATATCAAGGACCTCAATCAGACTTTTGATCAGCTGAAAAAGCATCAGATGAAGCTAAATCCGACCAAGTGTGTGTTTGGTGTCCACGAAGGAATGTTCCTTGGATTTATGGTAAACAAAAGGGTAATTGAAGCCAATACAGCCAAAATAAAAGCTCTGATGGAATGCAGCCATCGACTTGAAAGAAGGATGTACAAAGGCTTACTGGTAGAGTAATATCTTTAAACATGTTTATTTCTCGAGCCACAGATAGGTGTTTGACATTCTTCAAGGTGCTTAGAATTACTTTTGAGTGGAATGCAAAATGTGAAGAAGCATTCCAAGAATTAAAGACGTATCTGGGATAACCACCTTTATTGTCCCGACCTATTTTATGAGAAAAGTTGTACTTATACTTAGTTATTTCTGAGTCTGAAGTTAGCTCGGCCTTGGTTAGATTGGATAATGGAATCCAACAACTAGTTTTTTAAACCAACAAAGCATTCAGGGGAGATGAAATTAGGTATCCACTCTTGAAAAAACTGCCCCTAACACTCATTGAAGCCTCTAGGCATATGAAGCCCTACTTCTAAGCGTATACTAATCTACCTCTACGACAAGCACTCCACAAACTTGAGAAGTCAGGAAGATTGATGTACTGGGCAGCATAACTGGGATAATTTGACATCGTTCATAAACCAAGGTCCTTATTGAAAGGCCAAGCTTTGGCGGATTTCATTACAAAGTTCACTTATCTAGAGGTTACCGACCAACAAAACATGCTTGCCAAGTAGACTTTTGTGAAAGAGAGCTCAGCTCAAAAGCAAGCTAAAGTTGCAGTCGATCAACCTAAATGATATAGAACTCAAAAAATGGCTCAAAAGTATGCAAATGGGAGTAAGAAGATAGTCCACCATGGAGTTCTATTGGCAGAAAACTTCAGTAGTGATATACCATTGTGGAATTTATATATGGATGGATCTTTATGTGCGACTGGAAGTGGAGCATGTATAATACTCAATACTCCTGATGATATTGATGCTGAATATGCCCTTAGGATTAAATTCAAGGCATTAAATAATAAAGCAGAGTATGAAGCTTTGAGAGTCGGACTGGAATTAGCCCATTCATTAGGCGCCGAGCAGGTAGTGGTGCACAGTGATTCACAACGGGTTATCAACCAAGTGATTCATCTATATGGAGTTATGGAAGAATTAATGACTAGATACTTGGCCAAGGCCGTGAAAGTTATTTCCAAGTTTCCAGGTGTACAAATGAATAGGATACCGAGAATAGCTAAATCTCGAGATGATGCACTTGCTCGGCTAGCTTTAACAATAAGAATTGAACTCCGGAGAAGCATTCCAATTGAGATCTTGGCAAACAGGAGACTAGAAGAGGACCTAATGGTTAGTTTTATTACTGTAGATTTGGGACCTTCTTAGATGGATCCGATTAGGGCTTATATTGAAGATGGAATCCAACCAGCCGATCCCAAAGAAGCCAAAAAGCTCCGCTATAAAGCAGCGAGATATGTGTTGGACAAAGGAGTTTTATACATAAGGGGATTAACTATCTCCTTATTGCATTGTGTTAATTCGTTGGAGGTGGAAGATTTGATTAAAGAAGTGCATGAAAGTTCTTGTGGAACTCATTCAACTGGTCGGTCGTTTCTCCAAAGAATCAACACACAGGGATACTACTAGTCGATTATGAGGACAGACTGTAAGGCCTTCGTAAGAAAGTGTGACAATTGACATAGGTTCTCTACGATTCACAAAGCCCCCAATACTTCTCGAGGGTCAATTACCTCTCCTTAGCCATTCGCCATTTGGGTAATTGACTTAGTCGGCTCACTGTCAACCACCAAAGGCAGGTTCAAGTACCTAGTAGTTGATGTTGACTATTTCACAAAATGGGTGGAAGCAGAGACGTTGATTGAGATGCCTTATGAGAAGGTGTATTAGTTCATCTGGAAGAACATCATATGTAGGTATGGGATGACCTAGGCCTTTATTACAAATCATGGAACCTAATTTGACAACGATGAGTTTGAAGCATATTGTGCTCAGTCCAAAATCCAGTAACTCCATTCTGCACTAGGCCATCCACAAAGCAATAGTCAAGAGAAAGTGACAAATAGAACATTGATCAATGGAATGAAGAAGAGGCTTAATTCTGCCAAAGGAAATTGGATTAATGAATTACATTTTGTTCTTTGGGCCTACAGAACAACGTCGAGAACAGTAACTGGAGAGACACTTTATTTATTTTCATTTGGAACAGAAGCCAAGCCATGGTACCAGATAAGATAGGCCTACCAACTCATATGGTGCTAAATTTTAATTCTCTAATAAGTGACTTGATGAGACGATTGGATTTAGACATGTTGGAGGAGGTCCGAGAATATGCTGCTCTCAGAAATGCTGCGTACCAACACATGACTGCTCACTTCTGTAATAAAAGGGTCAAGACGACAAACTTAAAATAAGGCGAATGTGTCCTTAAGAAGGTCATCCAAGTGGTAAATAAACTTGAGGCCAATTGGCATGGCCCATATCGAATATCAGCAGTCATCTGACCGGGGACTTATCGACTTGAAACATTAGAAGGGAAAGAATTCAAAAACCCTTGGAACGTTGAGCACCTTCAAAAATATTATCTATAATTAAAGGGATTAACATATTGTATTTATTTTTACCTTATGTTTAGCAGAACTATTTTTCAAGTTCAATAAAAATCTTGATTTTAGTTCTTTCAATTTTTTTGATTTTTTCCGGAGTACGGCGATATACATCCCCCAGAAATAACAAATAAAAAAAAATCTTTCTTGCTGATCAGCAGAACATACTTAATTAGGTTGAACTTATCTATCGATCACCAGCATATACTTAATCAGGTTGAACTTATCAAATATACCAACAACTTATGGCACAGTCGTAACTCACCAAACTTATTACTTCATGTATGACTTCGTATGTATAAGTCACGAATAAGAAGTTATTACTTCATGTACAACTTCGTATTAACAAGTCACGAATAATAAGTATTATCCGAACAAGTTAAATACATGAATATACTCCTAATACACTTGGTCGGCACTGATAATTTACTTCATGTATGACTTCGTCTTTGACAATTCAAAAGATAGAATTCTGTAAAACTTCATATACAACTCAAACCGTTACAAACAAATTTACTTGACTTAGTTAAGTGCAGGAAGGTATATAAACATGCTAACCATTGGAATACACACATATATTCCTCATACACTTGGTCACCATTGCTAACTGATGCTAAACTTGGATCAATAAAACTATTTATAATTTCATATAAGTGCATTAGTAGAATCTATGGCCTTACAATCAGAGTTTAATAATTCATTATTAAGCAATAACTCAATTGACTATTGATTAAATAATCATAAGTTGACAATACAAAAATTTGATTTTTTATTCAAATACTAACTATATTATATTCAAGATCAAATGAATAGCAAAATACAAAAAACTTATTCAACTGGATGTTTTTCTTGAGCTTTGGAGGTTGGATGCACTCTCTCCATACCAGCAGGATGATCATCTAGAGTATAAGGAGAATTGATAAAGTTAAAATCCCTCAGCATTTGCATGCTATTGCTTCTTTGTGCATTGATCAGATGAGGAGGACGAACTATTTCATGAACATTATGAAGACCATAGTCTCCAAAGTATTTGGTGATTAAGCATCAGGGAATAATATCAGCATGGACCCATGATATGTCCTACTTGAATGGGGGCTTTTCGTAATCTAGTAGACCAGGCTCGTTCGAGTACCATAGCTCGCTGATTCGATCATATTTCAGCAAAGTCAGATAGTTGGTCTATCCCCACCTGTAACCTTCATGATGGCTCTAGGCAAGATAATCATCAACATGGCTAAGGGCCTCATTGTAGCCTCCCATCCACACCTCTCCGGGTTATTTATGAAATTAAAAGGTTAGCCTTTCAACCTGATGTTGAAGTTTCTTCAAAACATCACTCTTAACCTTTAACTGAACAGATTGGTTGGAAATGGCTTTATCCTTGGCTTCCAACTTCATAGATAATTCAATAATGGCATGGCTCTTTGTCTTCAATTAGACAGCTTGATCGACTAGTGTTTTATTAGTCCTTGCCTCATCTACAATTGATCGGCCAGTTCTCTGTTGCCTATAAGTTTTCCCAGACTTAGTTTTCTTCAGAGCTTCAAGTTCTACTACTAGCCGATCGACACCACTAGCAGATGACTTCTTTAAGATGTCCAACTCATTTATGAGCTTATTATTTTCTTCTTTAAGAAGTTTGGCTATCTCCCTAGCTTCATCCACTTCTCAGCTCAATTGTAATTCTTTCTTCCTGTACATAGAGGCATATTCTTCCAGCTTCTTCTAAAAACCCCAACCTTCACTCAGTGCTTTGTATTTAGCCTCATAGTCGAAATTAAGAGAAGCCAAAGTACACTTGTGGTCTTCTTGTAGATCTTCAATTATTTCATAATAAGCAACATTATTAGCCACTGCCCTGTCTAGCAAGCAATGAATGTGGATGTATGACTCTTAAACTTGGTCAAACACATCTGGGCCAAGTAAGCCGACTAAGTATTCTTCGGTTAGAGGAATATGGACAACTTCTAAAAGATTTCTACTCCGTCTGAGCAGGTCGAATTCAGCAGAAACTATAGCCTTTTTTGTGGCATCAAACTGAAAATCGAAAATGTAAGTACACAAGTATGACTACTGAGCAAACATAACACAATATATGAGATTTTATTCAACCAAGCAAGAGGGCATAAGTATGACAAATACAACATATTCATCTAAAAGGAGAAACATTTTCATTAATAACCAAAAGGTGTTACACACTACTAGTCCTATTATAAAGCAGATGAGTAAAAAAGAAAAAAAAAAGGAGTTAAACCTTCTCCTTGTCCTGAACATTGCTCCCAGAGGGTTGGTCGACAGAAGGGGAAACTTCCTCAATAGGTTTTAAAGTAGACCCAACAGGCTGAAGGGAGGATTCCCTAGACCTTTCTTCATCATCAAAATCTTCCTTTATGTTTGTAAGAGAGCCTGGGTCATGCCTCAAGAATAATTTAGAGTCCTCTGCAGTGACGACCTCTTTGAGGGCCTCCGACCAGCCATCCTTAAAAGATTTCTTCCTGAAGAACTCAGTTTGGGAGGAGGCAGCCAAAATTGCCTTATCCTAGTCTTTATTGAAAGAGTCATATTTTATTTTCTTATTCTTGGCCTTCTCTGTAACCATCTCAGAGGACAGACTAGAAGCTTTCTCCTCGATAGACTTTGGGAGAGCTTGATTTTCCACCAATTTATCTTCGCCCATCTTGGCCTTATTTTCAGCAACTGTCAAACTGGTCTCAACATATACCAGTTTTCCTTCAGCAAGGGTGGATCTATCAATAGCCTTCTTCAGCTCGACATCCCAAGTCTTCTGCTTAGACTCCAATAGCTTCCTTGAAGCCTCAACAGATTGCCTTAGACCCTCAAGGACCTCCTCAATATCTCCTCCTGAAGAATGAATTTGAGCATCGTTCTCTAACATTTGATTGAAATTCACCAAAACTGCATAAAGGACAACATCAGATTACAAGGAGTACTAAGAGAAAAAATACATCAAGGGAAAGTAATAGAGGATAAATAATTACCATAGCCAAACTTTAGAAGTCATTTTTTGCCAACTTTAATCTTGGCAGAAGGGCAAAAGTTGTTTTATCGGCAGAGCGGGTACTAGTCTTGATTAACTTCCTAGCCACATCAGGATGAATAACAACTAAGGATAACCCTGCAACAGTCGAGTCCTCCTGAATCTTCTCGACCAACTCCTGGTCGGCAGAACTCTTCTCAACCTTCTTCTCAGACGAACCTTTTCTTATCCTCTTGAATTGAGGCACAATAATATCAACTTCCTCGGAGGTGATGACTTGAGGAACCTACCCTTTGTTCGAAACCTTGGATGTTTTTTCTATCTTCTTAACATCACCAGCCTTGTCAATGTTCTCGGCAGCTCTCTCAATAGTAGGAGACAAAGCTTCAGTTATCAGGTCAGGGATTATTCTTTTCCCCATACTGGCAAGTGGAAAAGTGGGAATAATAGATATATCTAACGACTCAAAAGAGGATGAAGTCCCAAAGTTCTTCTCAGCACCAGCAAATTCCTCATCCGAAGAAGTAGGAACTAGTTCCTCTTCAAGATTTATGGGGGCTAAAGCTGCAGAAGTGGTTGGCCTAGCAACGAAGAAGGTAATTGAACTCCTGTACTACAACATATACGAGGCAACTCTAGGGTGTTCCTTGCCAATCCTCTGGTGAATGTTCTAAAGAAATTTCAATTCATAGATATTAACGTCCCCTTCTTTAGGACACTTCTTCTTGCTCTCAACTGTGAAAAATAAGAAACCAGATAAGAAGACATTAAGTCATCATAACATCAAATAGTTGGTTAGCCAAAAATAGAGGAATACAGTAATTAAATTCAACAACATATGCCATGTCCCACTTGCGGACACCTGGGCCCATCATACACCTCTCCTCTTTGAAGAGGAACGTGTTGCCAATTCTTCACAATAACTCCATAGTCAAAATTGTCTTTATTGGAGTCTGACAATTTACAACTAGGGCTCTATTGGAAAACCTAGTCTTCATGTAGTAAGTACCGTCACTAGTACACCATTTGTAATAGAACATCAGCTCAGGGGTGCCAATGTGTGTTACATTTATTTTATTAAGCCTATATATCCCATTCACTACTCTCCAAGTGTTGGGGGCTACCCTAGCAGGGACGACATCAACGTACTTACAGAACTCTAAACAAAAATGATTAGGGGGAAAAATGAAATCACACTCAGCAATGAACAAAGAGGGAGTCCAGTGACCCTCTGGCAATGATAACACCTCAACATGAGGTACTGGCATGTCTAAATCTACCCAATCAGGAATGATCCTTTCCCGCCTAAATTCATCTAGAGAATCCCCATGAACTATGTAAACCATAGCGGCAGTAAAGAAAGAAAGAAATCGAAATGAAAGAGGAGAAAAAATCTTATAGAGAAAATGGTGACTGAAGGGAAGGTAGAACGCAAAGGAAATCTCAAAGATAGAGAACTTGGAGAAGAGGGAGAGTTCGAAAGCTTGAAAAAGTTGTGGTGTGAAAAACCAGCAAACTCTCGTCTTATAGCTTACTTGGGAATTCTTGCAAAAAATGATTACTTGTATCGACGATTGACGTTCTTGTAGCTTCACAGTTCTAAAAGCGCAAAAATAACAATATACCCTTTGACGGCTCGCTAATTTTCCAATCGTTTACAAAAAAGTCACTACAAAATCAAAACATGGAAAATTTTCACAACTCCTACACGTTGGCATGCGCCGACCAACTTTGGAGAAAATATACTCCATCCTTTCAATAAAAGCATTAAGGTAGCCAAACATTAGTACCTATCAATTCCTGGGTACACATCTCCAAACATCACCTCGTCATATACAATTATTAAAATTTGATTATTTCTCTTTCCCTTTAGCTAGAGAGTTATATACATTCCACGTCTAGTCCCATACATAGAGATCACAAAACAATACAACACGTATCCCCTGGTCCCATATCTAGACAATAACCTATTGGCAATATAACGTTTTCTAATCCCATACTTAGCGAATCTACACAACATATCAATATCTACACAACATATCAATCTTTTACATGGTTATTTATCTCGGGCTAACGAAATTACTTATTCAATAATGTATTAATATATTATTTCACATTAGTATTTCAAGTTGAACACATAAATCCCAACAACAACGAGCATAATATAATCGCTAGCCATATACCCAAACAACCGTATGTGTAACCCAACAACATATAAACCCAACACCAACATGCAAATCTCGACAATAGTGAAGTTCAACGAAAAATATATTTTTTTACACGAAGATCATTTTCCTTGGTTTTATATTCTTTTTTATCGATTACTTATAAATTAAATAAATTCCATAATTCAATTCATAAGTCCCAATTCTATCATTTTTATCGACAAATGATGAGGACACACTAAACAACGCTAAAAGTGAGAGTTAATTCACACGCATCATAGATAACAAAAAAAAAGATTACTTTATACATTTCCCCTTACTGACAATGACATAGCATAAAAACATCTAACATCAGTCCAGTGTACCAAAACAAAAATTTAGTTTTGAAGTTCTTTGCAACAAATATGTGATTTAAAGTTATAAAACATCCTTACATTAAGATTCGATCACCATGCAACATAAATTCTAACATGTATAACATCTAACAATAAAAAGAACACAAAAAAATGTACGACACTTATTATAGAGTGCAGCTTTCAGCATTTCTTCAACACCGAACAAGCATGTTCTTAATTCCCATACCATTATATTGTAATCTCCAACACGATTAAGCAAGAAGGCAATGTAATTGTTTTTGATCAGTTGAAGTTTGAATAGTTAAAACAGAGTTAAGTTTTTTTTTTCCAAATGATGTTTAGATACCAAACAATCCAATTTCCCTTGAAAGACAACTTTGCCCTCACTTAAAACTCACGTGGAATACACGAGTGCCTTTTCTCATAAAAAAACTGATGGCGTTGACATTTTTTAATAACTTGTACTGACAGTGGAAGTTGGGGTGGTGAAGTGTTAGGGGATCAAAGTTTAGGGGGGCTAAGTGTAATTAAACCGTTGGTTATATTACATGAACTTTTCTAACAACTGCATTACCATGGGTAAACCCGCTTTGCAATAAACATACAACAATAACAAAATAATATGCACACGTAATATATAGCATGAGAAATTAATAAGAACCATACCAACTTCTTCTTTAGGAAGCATTTCAACAAACAACAACAAACCCATGTTTACCTGTAAAAGTCCCAGTTGACTTAGAGGGATATAATTGATGATAATATGAATTTTAAGAAATTCATACATCTCATTTGGCCACAGGACACCATCTGAAGTCTTGCTTGAAACGGTAAACATGAAAACAACAAAATAGACAGCATTGCCAATCTTTTTGAGACATTTCTTCAAGATACACATACAAAATAAAATTATGAAAGTCTCGAGAGAAAATGGTAAAAATTTGAGATTAAAAGATAAAAACACATATTAATTTGGAGAAAAAAGTGATTTTGTATGGTGGAGTCTTATCGGATTATGGAGAAAGTAAATAGGGAGAGGCAGGAAAAGTCGTACAGGTGGACAACATCCGGAAAAAAGGGTAGTCTTTTTTTTGACAAACAAGAGTAATATTATTTCAAAGAGATGATCGTACCCATTTCCTTTTGTCTTACACATAGGGGTGGTAATTCGTGTGTGTCGTGTCGTGTTCGGGTCGTGTCATGTCGGGTTCGTGTCAAGTATTAGTCAATCCTAACTCGACCCATTTAACTAATCGTGTCAGATGAGCAAACACTAACCCGACCTATTTATTATCGTGTCGTGTTCGGGTTGACCCGCATAACCCATTAAGTAAAATATAAAATAATTTTTTTCTTCTTTCTTAACCAATCATACCCATCATAGGCGTACAATAACTTAAATTTAATTAATTTGAACTTCTTTCAACACCTAAATAATTTATCATCCGATTCTCCATGAATTTTATAGAATGCCTATCAAGATATATAAATTATCTAATATATTCTCCATAAAATACGAGTTAAGCGGGTCTATTCGTGTCATTTTTGAGTTATACGTGTTTGACACTAACCCAACCCGTTTAATATTCGTGTTGGCAGGTCGTGTCAAATTCGGGTTCGTGTCAAGAAATCGTCAACCCTAACCCGCTAACTTCGTATCGAGTTCGTGTCGGGTTATCGTGTCGTGTCAAAAATTGCCACCCCTACTTAATGTTTGAGTTGGGACACCCAACATCGATGGTGATACTTTTGATGGTCTCCTACTACCCATGTAAGCTTTTTCCACCTTAGCAGGTGAACCGACAACAGGAGTTGAAACAATCTCATGAACATTCCTATTTTCTTGCACTGGATTATTTGTGAGTCCCTCGTGCCTTTCAAGATTTGTTTCAGTCCATTTAACCTCATCTCTGGTGGGCGAATCAACAACTCTTGAACGCAACAGTTCAGTCAAACGATCAATTTCAGATCTCGTAAAACTCCTTTGTTTTATCATTAACTCAAGCTCAGAAATTCTATTTTTACTAGAGCTGCTGACTAAATTTTCACCTTAATCCATGGCTGGTTTCATTGCCCCAGAAAAGTTATTGGGAACTGTTACTTAAAACTTTTCGCATCCAAAATAATTGAAGGCAGCACAGTGAAGATGAAAGGGTCGGAGGGGTATGGCCATGCAAGATGAAACTTTTAACCTATCTTTAGTAAATAATTAAAGTTCTTTATAATACGTGCCTAAGATGATGTAAATCTATATTATATCTCTAAAAGAGTACTCTTAGAAGTACTAGCATTTAACCCGCGCAATGCGCAAACGCATAAAGTTTTTTTTCCTATCATATTTCGATACATATATGTGGTCAATAGCGTAGTTATATCGTGGTGATGATTTTAAAATCACACAAACATGAGTTAATCGATATAAAATTGACCCGAACATAATATGATAAATCATGTTGTTTTCATTTAGTTCAGTTCGATCAATAATATTCATGTTTAAATCATAATTGATTTTATATGGTGTTTTCGTGTTCCTATTATATTTCATATCAATTTATACAAATAATTATAATTTAATTTCTTGTACAATACACGAACAAAGCAAAACCCATTATTTAAGTCAAACAATAAATTTTGATTGGCAAAAATCTCTTATTAATATAAAATGCAAAACAAGACATTAAGGCTCCTCTTCAACCAGCTTATTCACGTAGGCAAAGCATTTAATACTTAGGGTGTCCACGTGAACATCATTGAAATGTTAATCCATCTACGAAGTATTAGTATCATTTAATGCTCCAACTCCTCTCCCTCATCTATTCATTAGTTGGAGGTTCACAGTGTACGAGTTAGCTCTTAAAATTCTACAAAAGTTAACAAAATAATGCTAAAAAATTCCAACAGACCCAAAGTATAACCCGAAGTCGGTTCATCCTCATCTATTCATTATCTGATAAGTTGGCTCTTCAAAATCTTGAAAAGGTAACAATTGAATGCTAAAAAAATCAACAGCCGTAAAGTATAATCTAAGTCGGTTTATCATTAAATCTATTTATTAATTTCTTTTTTTTAGATTTCCCGTTCTCTATTTCTCCCTCCCTCTTTATTCCATTTCGTCCTTTCCCTTTTCATTTTCCCGACCTTTCATTTCCTCTCCCTTTAAATATTACAGCAATCCAACGCCTCTCACCTTATTGAAATACAAATTTCATGAAATACAATAATCGCTGTCACCATATCTGCCCCCAAAATGGGCTCCTTCATATCTGCTTCCCAACGAGGTTAGGTTACCTTTCTTAATCACACTAAGAAGACCCAATTGATTTGTTAAAATGGCGATTTCCCTATTCTTATCATCTTCTAAAGCAGTATGTATTTGAATTTTTTGTACCTTGTAGTTTTGAAACCCTTAAATCGTTATAGTCAAAGCATCTATTTTCATTTTTCCAGCCATGCATTTCTATTTTTGGTGCTCGACCATAACAGGGATGACGATGGCCTTGTGACGGAAGGATAGTGCCCATAACGACGCACGATGGACAAGGCACCAGATCTAAGGAAGACATTGGTGAACCGAGATCGCAAAACCCATTTTCGAATGCGTATATTTTTGTTGGCAGACTGAATGAGGTCAACAACAAATTGTAAGTTTCTTCAGCAACAAATTGAAAAATGAAAAAGAGAGGACAGTACGGTGGTTTTGTACAAGGTCAACAACAAATTGAAAAATGAAAAAGAGATGACGAAATAATAAAGCTTTGCTTTTGTATGTTTCTTCAGTAGCTCTTTTGTCTTTTGAGTGACTAAATTACAACAGCACAGGAGAGGACACTCATTGTTCAATCAGGGGTTATTCAGGTCATTCCTTAACAAAAGAACAATATAGTATAGTGGGCGTTGTAGTTGGACAAGCGGTCGGCATTTTTTAGATTTTCAAGGTGAGTGTGTATTTAATATTTGGGATGTTGTGGTTGAGAGTATGTTATTAGTTGTGAAATTTAAGCATGTTACAAGTTGCTATTAAGGGATGTGTTTTTAGTATTCGAGTAAGTAATAAAACACTTTTATGTGCTCTAATACTATGTAATGAACCCACATATTAGCTAAATTCAACATTATATAGTCAAAATAAAAGCATCATTTCATTTTATGGTATTTGTAATTGGTAAAAAAAATCACGCTTATTGTGACCTATTCCTGTTACATTATGTCCGGTACTCCCGATACCGTTACACCGCTACCGCAGTTGTTACGTTACCCGATACCGTTATTTAAACCCTTGACAACAATGACCTTGGTGATTCGTATTTATCATTTCATTTTATGTTTTATTGTATAAAAATGTTAATCCACCATAATTAAGATTTTACTCTGGACCAACCAAAAAGAATGGCATGGGGTGTTTGAAAGCATATTTTTTTATATAATATTATATAATTTCTGACATGGACTTCTTTAGGTCATGTTAAGATTTTTGTCATATAAAACTTTTAAATACAAATAACTTTTCAATTTAGTAAAACGACTAAAATTTCTTTACCATTAATTTTTTAAATTTTATTATGTTTTCAAAATAAACTTTGTTCCAAATAACTACTCACAATGGTAAACCAGAATTGTATAAATTTAATTTGCGTATTTATATATCAATCCCACGCATCGCGTGGGTTTACAACTAGTATATTCATAATAACTTGCAAAAATAAAACCTACATATTATATTATCTCAAATATCATTTAAGTTTTTAACTAAAACATGCCCCATTTAGACGTCTATACATGAACATTCTAATACATGAACCAACTAAATCCATGAACCACCATTTAAATTTCTATACATGAACCAACTAAATTCATGTATTTCCCAAATATAAGAGAAATTATTATGGAAGAAGAAACGTAAAGAGACAATCTCGAGAGAGATTTTGTTTTTTAGAAATCGAAAAGATTGGGGGGGGGGGGGGGGGAGAGAGATTTTTAAGAAATTGACTGAAATGGATTTTAAAGTGGTAATAAATGATAATCATTAAACTCTCTTTTTATTGTTTTAGAAGTATAATATAGATTAATAGTAATTAATACATTTGAAAATTATATTTCCTCAAGAATATCAATCGTTAAAGAAAAAACTGACATACAGTGAGAATGTCTTATAGCTTTCCAATTACCAAATTACGTAAGACATGCCTTCACCTCACTGCCTCCAATTCCTTAATCGTCTCTCTAAACATCTAAAAAACATATTCCAAAGCACTACTCTTTTTCCATATCAACATCTTATTTTAGACGTACATGAGAGAAGAATCTTTGTAAGAGTAGTACAAATTCATGACCCTGCAACCATTAAGTGTGACACCCCGCCCAATTAAATATCGGGTGATCAGTCCTTTATAAATTTTTAAAACAGAATATCCAGTTGGTTCATTCTCAGCATCACTATCGAAAAACATTAACTTTAACAATCACCTAATATAAATTAAGCTGGTGCCAAAATACCTTTTTTCCTTTTAAATTGTAACCAAAAATCTTTTATTTAATAAGTCTAAGAATTTAAATAAAAACCATTCACCATTCACCATTCAACAAAGATAAATAATAAATCTGAATAACGTACTGAAATAAATACGACTGGATTAAACATTCCGGTTCAAAACCTTAAGCCAAAGAACCACAGTAAACTAAATCCATTTAGAATGAATAGAAAGTAACTAAATACAATATCTGATAAAATGTCTAAGGAATGGGCGACACATGCCCTAACTAAAAAGTCTAGATGAACTGAGAGCAAAGATAGGAGCGCTTATAGCAAGTACCTATAGCTTCCACACCAGCTACAGCACGCCAAGTAGTCCAAGTCTCTAAATCTGGTGTCCCTGTGGCTGGGCACCTGATATGATACATACATATATATCAAGGTTCTAAAAAATGCGGGGCGTGACCGAGGCGTGGAGGCCAAGCCTTAAGCCTTAGAAGCCTAGGCGGGCCTTGGCGTAAAAAGGCGTGAAAAGGCGTTTAGGCATTTTTTAATATATTTTAATATTTTTTGACTATGACAAGGCTATTTAAACTACTAAATTGGTACATAACTTAAAAATGTGTCTAAATATTTCTAAATTAAAATACTATTTTTTTAAAATACAAAAAAAAAAACAAAAAAATTGTGTCTTTTCACGCCTTACTTCTAAAAAACTCGCGTTTTTCACGCCTTATCCCCCAAAAACGCGCGTTTTTTCACGCCTTGCCCCAAAAAATGTTGACCATCGTTGACCACGCCTTGGTCCACGCCTAGGGCCAAAACTTGGCCTATCTAAAAAGCCTCGCGCCTAGGCGCGTTTTTTAGAACACTGATATATATATATATATATATATATATATATATATATATATATATATATATATATATATATATATATTATATGAGAGGAGTGTGTTTTACTGTTCCAAAAAATCTACGGTTGAGATCGAATTTTTGAGAGCGATCTAAAGGTTCCAGATTGTGCCATGTCAGATTGTATCATTGTGACATGGCAACTTTGGGAGATGAGTATGATGTTACCTCTTTTTCTTTTACAAATTTATCTCTTGGTTCTTGGAATTCCCGCCCCTTTTTATCCTTAAAAACTTTCACTTTAATTTAAACACACGGGTATTTTGGTAACATCCTTTGATAGACCACTTTAATGTTTGTAAGAGCAACCCTTATGGGCAGTCCAAAATTGCAATTAACTAGTCCAAAAATAACCTATCAAAACTAACAAAATTGCTACGGGCAAGTGTAAATATGGGGTATCAAGACTAAAACGACGCCGTAAGAAGAAAAGATGTTACCCCTTGGGCGGAACATCATGTTCCGCTTAAGGGCTCTTCAAAATTCTATTTTCCTCCCCAAAGGTCCTATGTCATTATGTGGTACCCCGAAATCATCTATTTTTTATAAGAAAAAAATATCCTTTGCCATTTAAAAAAAAAAGTAGCCGTTGCCATAAAAAAAAAAAAAAAAAAGTCGTTGCCATACATTAATCAAGCCGTTGCAAACATATGGGGTATAAAATGCAAATAAGGAAACTTTGGTGAAAGCTTGGGCGGAACATGATGTTCCGCTTAAGCTTTTTTTTTTTTTTTTTTTTTTTTTCTCCTCCTTTGCGCGGAACATGATGTTCCGTTTTAGGGTGGACCCCACAAAAAACTAACTAAGCCAATTGCATCTTTGTTATTTTTTACCCTAGCAACTCTTATATTTGGCTTTTTACCCTACCCGTAACATACATATATACCGCATAAATGGCTTTTTACCCTACCCATAAGGGTTGCTCTAAGGCTTCAAGATACTTGAAAAAAGACTACTACGTAGGTATCTGCACACATTTATTATAACATATATTTGTATTAATATGGACACAAGTCTCGAGGAAACACCGTGAGATTGCGTTCAATGTACACAATCTAATTTTCTTTTAATTTCATTCTCTCTCACTTCTCCCCAGTCCACGAAGCTTCACGCCTGGGATTCTTTTTTTTTTTCTTGACATCTACGACTCTTTCAAAACCATGAAGAGGTAATGGACTCATAAATTCCTTTGTAGTTATACAGATAGACTTTGCAACGGTCTATGGTGAAATTTCTCTCTTTAAATTCCTCTAATTCATTTTATTTTCTATAATCTCTCTATCTGTATGTAGCTATATATCTATGTATTTTTTTTGTATTGTGGCTAACAATTTGTTTAGAGGTAATGGAGGTTCAGATCTACAGCCCAGTTGCTATGGCTTTTCAATCTACGATATTGTTTTTTTGTAGATCTTTTATTTTGATCTACAGTCCAGTTGGTTTATGTGGAAATGTTAGTCTCAAATATCAAACCCACCTCACATTTCTCTCCCTCTCTCTCTACTACCAAGTTTTTTTTACATCAATGGTGAGTTTTGTAGAGTTGGTTTACTCCCACTTTCTTATTTGTCCTGCCGCTTTATTGTTTGAGAAACGCAATTTTGTTTTTTATGAGAAACCCAACTTTTTTAAGAAATAAGTTGATCAGGTGGCTATTTATTGTTTGAGAAACCCAACTTTCTTTTTTTTGTTCAGTGTTTACTTTGTGCTCTCATGGACGGAGGTATTAAAATTACGTCCAAATAATTGCGAGTCAATCCTTGACAGATCTGAAAGTAAGCATGTCTCAGGTGATAAATTATTTTACTCTCTCTCTCTTCACGTACACTTTTTTGCAGGTATAGTATGTTGGGTTTTGAATTAATTTTGTAGGTTCTCTATTGGCCGAAGTCCACCTGCCGGAGATTGCCCTTCCGGTGAGCCACAACCCGCTGCCTTATTCCGCCCACCTCGCGATCCAACTCACCCACGAACCTGGAACTCCAGCCAATCATCAAACCCCATTTTGTGACCCATTAACCCGGATACCATACCCGGTTTTTAACCCCAGCGCCTGAAAATAAGACCCTACAAATTAAGGTGGGGTAGTTCGTTGAAGGAATTCTGGTGAAAATTATGCTTCTACATCTCATCCCACCTTAATCACAAACTCTATTCTCAAACCCACCTCCCCAAACGCCTCACTCATTCTCCCACCTCCCACCCAAAACCATTGCTAATACTACCATCCTACCTCCCGTGGTCCTGTAACCCCAGCGTACCCTTTGGCAACGACTTCACTCGCAGGAATGACATCGTCAACTCTTCGTTTTCTTTGGGTGGTTGATTTAGGTGTTTTTATAATGACACGTTGCGGAGTTCGGTGTGTGGAGTTGCCGCTGTTTCAGTTTGGGGCATTCTATGTGGAGGTTGTTGACAAAAATAGATGTGGCAAGAAGTTAATGACATCTCATGTGGAGGAATGGACGATTCCTTTTTTTTTTTATAGATTTGAATAGCAATTGCAGCTGGCGTGGAGGAATTACCCATTCAGTTTTTTACCCATTTTGATGGCAAGGAATGGGTGATTCCTTTTCCTACTGATTTTGAAATATGGGGCTTTGATTTGGGTTTTTAAGATTTTATGAGATTTGAGTTTTTTTGTTCTAATATGTGTTTAGTTTCAAAACATGGGTATTGTTCCAATTTGTTAAGTTTTATGTTATTTTTTCTCATCACCGCTTCCTACATTCTGTTAGCTATATTAATACATTGTTGTTTTAGAGCTTTTTTACAAGGAAGAAAATTAGTTCTCTTCAATGGACAAACAAAAACCGATCCAACAAGAGCAGATTTTCTGATTATTTTTGGTTGAACAATTTTAATTTGTTTGTCGATTTAATTTAAGTTTGCAATCATTTTCTTCAAATCTAATTATTTTTTTTTGCAGATCAAAATTGCTTTTCAAATATGATTTTTTTACTTTTTCAAATCTAATTATTTTTTGAACGGTTGTGTTGGTGTATTTGTTCATGCATTTAAATGTTACTTTTTTTGTATAATTCATGTTCCTTTTTTAATTTTTTTGTAATGATTACTTTGATAAGTTTGAGTTTGAATTTCAAATTTGAGTAAAGAGTTAGCTCTAATAATTGGACACATGTAAACTTATTAAAGAGGTGCTTCTATGGATATTCGTCACTTCGGCATGTAGCTTTAATTAAGCTATTTTTTTTCTCTTATAATATATAATAGATGATCTACCTTTCAAATATATTATTTATTATTATACAAGTTGCAGCATCATGATGAAACATTTAGTGGGCAATGCTATTAGAGATGTAATAGGTTTATAAAAGGGGGTTTTGGAGGATGATCTTCATAGTTTTCAAAGGGTATAAAAATAGGACATTCAATTAATTTTTATAAATTTAGGCCGTGTACTAAAAATGTGACTAAAACACCATGAAAAATGGTGTCGTTGGCGCAGACCCAAAAAATGAACTTCTAACTCTAAATGGACCACCCAAGTAAATGTTATTGTATCACAAGGACTAGATTTATGAATTTGAAAAACATTGTTCTAAAAATTCAAGTATGAGAAGGAACATGACATTTACCTTAATTTAAAAAAAAATATACTGTGGGGCACACTAATCATCGTTTCCAGGTTATCTTGCGTCTGTTTCTTTATTTTTTAAGAGTCTTTTACTTCTTTTTTTATTCCGCCAACTAATATTTATACTACCACGTTAGGTCCTTTGTTTTTACACAGGAAGCCTTTTTTTAAACTTGAAAAAAAGTTCCCTTTGTTCGCACGACACAACAAACATTAGGACAAATACAAAATAGTTTTTTTTTTTATCTAAGTTAAGTATAATAATATATGAATAACACATTAAGACACAAAACTGGTTAAATTTTTTACACTAATGTTAAATGCCACAATTGTCTAAAAATAACTTAAAATAAGCATGACATAATGTGTAGTGTTGTGCCTAAAATTTTTAAGTACTTACTAACCATTTTTTTAGTAGTTATTTTCGTACTCTCTGCGTCTTTCCTCACACCCTTTGATAGTAAATGATAATTATACCCTTAGATTTATAAAATTTAAATGTCTAATTTGTTTACTTCCAACTGAAACAAATACATTTGATAAAAAACAAAATATTATAATTCCAATAAAAAATTGTTTTTTAAAAATAAAAAAAACTGTTTATAAAACATAAAATCTTATCTATTTTTTCATTAAAAAACTATTAAGAAACTGTTTTCTTAAAGAAGTGTTTTTTTGTTTAAAAATTTTATCTTGGTTGAAAATTGATTTTTTTTGTACTATTTTAAAAATAATATTTTTATTACTTAAAAAAAATTTAGCCATTTTTTATTATGGCTATTTAAAAAAAAATTAAACTTTGTTTTTTTGGAGAACGAATTTATTTCCGTTTTGCAGTTACGTACTTAGACAATTTTTGTCATTTTTGCGATTACGTATTTTAAAAAATTTCGCCGTGCCTTCAGGCACGGGCATTCCGCTAGTATATATATATAGCAAGAGAGAAAAAGAGATGCAAGAGATGGGTCAGAGCCTGATGTGTAAAAATATGTTTTAGCAAGTATTTAAAACTGCCTTAAAGTAAGTATCATATGCATATTAGATTCGTGCTCTCACATGAAGATCTCACATCTCTTCTATCGTGCACTCCTAACGCATCTTCTATTTAGTACTAGTAATTCTACACAAGCTAACTAGTTCAAGTCACTTAACACTATCTTCATTCAACAATAGTATTCTCGTATCGCCCATAAAATACCCCATAAGTAGTCTATCACATTTTACTAGCAATCACGTTCACTATATGAATATTTAAGTCTTTATTTCATTAAGATTAAATCATTTGTTCTCATTGCCATAGCTACTAGTCTCTCTTAGTAGAATTTCTCATAATTATATATATATATATAAATGATCATGTACCCCCGGGTTATCACCCATTAGTTATGTCGGTTAATACACTAAAGGGTGATAACCCAGGGTGTAATGTTTTTATTTAGCGCACTAATGCATGATAACCCAGGGGTGCAAGGAGCTTGTGTTAAGCGTACTAATGGGTGATAACCCGGGGGTACATGATCATTTATATATATATATATATAATTATGAGAAATTCTACTAAGAGAGACTAGTAGCTATGGCAATGAGAACAAGTGCACTTAACAAAAATATTAAATAATAGGCATACACACATCCTATTAAAGTTTATAGGTATTCCCCCAATCTAGTTGCATACTTACCGTACATATTTTATTCTCATTGTTACGTATTGTGTAAAATCATTAGATTACCATAACTCTCTCGTAGTCTTCAAAGTAAGTCTTCTTTCCAAAATATTTAAAGTATAAATCTCACATACTTTCTCGTAAACCTGTCTCGTTTCAAACATGTTAACTGAAACTTTCTCTCACTCCAATAACTTAAAATCCCAAAACTGGACCCTCATAGCGCTTGAACCATATGGTCAATTCGTTTGAATGACTGCCACATGTCGTTTGAGCGACTTTGCGCGACATCCCTATCTCGCTCGAACGACTACGCGCGACATCGCGCGATCTGCACTGTTTCGTCTTCTTGCCCAGATTTTAGAATTTTTCCTCCATTAACACCTCTAAAACGTCTATTGTTCATTCCCAAACACCCAAACTGTAAAACCAAGTAATGTTCTAACATATTTAGATGATTTCTAACAGCCTGGAATCATTAAATATTCAAAATACATCAATTAAACACTAAATCACCAAATTAAATCGTTACAACCCTAGTTCTTCCAATTTCAACTTAAGAACTATTATAGCCCATATTTCTAATCATCAATACACTTTAAATTTCGTGATTATCACCTATATACATGGGAATATCAATTGTCAACATCTCAGCCCTATGATATACAAGAAACCCTTTATTTTTCATCATAATTATCATCAAATTCATGGGGATATTTATCTACTCTAACATAAACATAATTATTGATAAATAGGAGCAAGTAATAAACACTTGCCTCGAATCAATCATCTGATTTCTTGATGTTGTTGGTATGGGTGTGTTCCTCTTGTTCCGATCTACACGATGGTGGTGATGGTTAAGCAAGATGGTGCTAATTAGGCCTTCCTTCTTGAAATTTGTTTTCCCTCACACCCTCTGGCTGTTCCTTACTTTTGTATCTCTCAACCCTAATGGACCTCTCGTGACTGAATAATAAACTCCCAATTTTCGTCCATTTAATTCCTCAAAAAATTAAAATTACAAAATTACCCCTACGGGTGCCGGCTTGGCCTAAAAATCTTCCGGAGTCTAAATAAAATACCCGGGTAGTGTTTTCTGACTATTTCGACCCTTCCGGAGTCAATGGTGCACTTGAAATTACCATACGAGTTACTTAAAAATAATTTACTTTTATATTTCATTCAATTAGTCCCGACACGACTCACACGCGTGCCCCGACTTAAAAATACCAAACTATTGTGTATTTCACTCTGGACAATTTATCAGATTCAGAAATTCCGTATTACTTATTCACTCAGTAATATTCTATAATTCTCATTAATAAGTATTAACCCTTGCCACGCTAGTTAATAATTATTTTAAATCCGGATTAATTACTAATTAATTCTCGCATATTAATTTAATTAATCCCACAATAATAATTAATCACAAATTATTTAGGTTCTAAAAAATACGAGGTGCTACGTACTTCTCCCCTAATAGCAGAATTTCATCTCGAAATTCGAAAAGTAAGGCATACCTGGTACGAATAAATCTGGATACTTCTCCCGCATATCCGCCTCTCGCTCCCAAGTGGACTCTTCCACATTGTGATGTGTAATACCCCGTATTTTTATGCCTTTTAAAATTTGTGGATTTATTAAATTTAATTTGAGTTATTAATTTATTATTAATCCTAAAATTATTTTAAATATTTACTAGCGCGATGAGAGTTAGTAATTATTGGGATTTTGTTGAATACTACTTAACGGATAAGGTAATATGTATAATCGAATTTATTAAAATTATCACGAGTATATAATTTGATAAATTTGAGAAATTAAATCGGGACGCGCCAGTATCGTGTCGGGATTAAATTAGTATTATTAAAGTGAAAAAATTATAAGTCACCCGTATGGTCATTTTGAGTGCGTCAATGTGTCCGAAAGGGTCGAAATAGTCAAAATAATGTACCCGGGGTGTAGTTTGGGTCTCGGGGCCTTTTTAGGGCTATTTAGCATCCCGGGAGGGAGTTTTAGACATTTTGTATTTTTGGGCATGGAAACCCACGAATTTTCTAAGGTTATATCAGATGTTAGGGGTTGTCTTCTAGGGTTAACATAATCAAAAACAAAGAAGGGCCATTGGAGAGGAAGAGGAGAAGCTTTCCAAGGAGTTCTAGGCCAAGAACTCCACCGTTTACACCGCCGTCACCGCCAAAGTGTAGATCGCGCGACGAGGAACACAACCACACCAATTTCTTCCACAAATCAGAAATAAATATTTCCAGATGCCTCCGAGATGCGCACTCCGAGACAAGAATGCCCAGGCAGAGCAGCCAACAGCTCTGGCTCATGGGGTGATGAACGCAATCGAGGTTGCCGCTATTATTGCTCAGGCAGTGAATGCCGCATTGGCGGTAGTGCAGCAGGCTCCACCCCAGATTCAGGCAGTAGCACCAGTACCAGCATAACTTCCATCGGCATGGGAGCGGGTTAGGGATTCCTTTCAGAAGGCGCATCCCCCGGAGTTCTCGGGTAGTTCGGATATCATAGTCGCCAGCCAATGGAAGAAAGATATCCAAAGGCATCTGCGCATGTATGAGTGCACTGACATGCAGAGATAGTTGTTGGCTTCCTTTAAGTTAGTGGGGGGCGCTCTGCAGTGGTGGGAGTCCACCACCACCTTAGAGGAGAGGAACATCATTACGATTCAGTCATTCTGGGAGCGATTTGACCGAAAATACTTCCCATCTGCCGTGCAAACTGAGATGAGGCGAAAGTTACTGAATCTGAAGCAGGCGAGCATGACTGTTGCTGAGTACGAGGAGGAGTTCACTAGACTTCTAACTATAGTGCCAGATGAGGCACCCACCGAGGGGAAGAAGATACTGCTATCTGTAGATGGATTGTCCTGGAGGATCCGTCAGCACCTTATAGGCAATCTATCATTGAGTACCTACACTGATGTACTCAACTCTACTTTATTACGCTGTCAGGATTACCGCTTCCATCTGCAGGGGAGCAAACGAGTAGGGGAGTCCAGCCAGCAGGGCATGACAGGGGGCAGTAGTACTGGTGGGGCACCAGCAGCCCAAGGGCTGACTCGTCACAGTGAGCAGAGTTCCCATAAGGGGGACCCTGCCAAGAGGTTCTGATCAGGTGACTCCAGACAGGGATTTGGGGGATTTAGGCAGAGCTAGTAGGGCTAGTCTAATTAGCAGGGCCAGCAGGGCCCACACCGTCAGCAGCAGGGACAACAGCAGGGCTATCAGGGCCAACAGCGTTTCTAGCAAGGCTAGTGGCGAGGTGGTAACGGCCAACAGGGCCGTGGTCAGAAGGGACATAGGGGAGGAAATTTTAGGGGTCGATGCTTTGGGTGTGGTAAAAATGGCCATAGGCGCCAGGATTGTCCAAAGGGAGATAGGGCCCCAAAGCAGCAGGGTGCCTGTAATGAGCCACAGAGGCCACTTTTTCCAACCGCCCTCCCAGCACCAGCCCTACCAGCCATCCCAGAAGCTCCAGTACAGCAGGGGCAGTTGCACTACGGACGTGTTTATAACGTCCACCAGGCAGCAGCTCCTCAGTCACCACCAGCGATTGAGGGTAGGTTTCTTATCCATGGCACTATGGGTCGGGTTTTATTTGATACTGGGGTGACACACTGTTTTATAGCTACTCATTTTACAAAGGCTTTAGGATTATTAGCCACAACAGAGAGCACTGTGACATGCGTAGACTCACCACTAGGAAATGGGTCGCTAATTTTCTTTATATGTCAGGGCGTGGGAGTAGATATTGGTAGCTTAATCTTACCAGTAGACATGTTAGTCTTAGATATGCATGAGAACGATGTTATTATTGGCATGGATTGGCTCACAACATATAGAGCCATGATAGATTGTTTCGGTGGGAGTATTATCTTTGCCATTCCGGGGCAGGAGATGTTTTTAGTGGCAATGCCTTGCCCAGAGAGAGGCTCTTCCGCTCATTTGTATTACATAGAGGAGGAAACCTCTAAGGAGGTCGTGATTCCCTTAGACTCGATCCCAGTTTCTCGTGAGTATTCTGATGTATTTCAGGAGATATCAGGCCTACCCTCCAGTCGAGAGATAGATTTTGTCATAGATTTATTACCGGATACTCGACCGATAGCACACGCTCCGTACCGTATGGCTCCAACGAAAATGAGGGAGTTACGAGATCAGATAGAGCAACTGTTAGGTTAGGGCTTCATTCGTAGGAGTACCTCACCTTGGGGCGCTACAGTTTTATTTATGAAGAAGAAAGATGGTTCACTGAGGTTATGCGTGGACTACCGGGAGCTGAACAAGGTCACGATACAAAACAAATATCCGTTGCCTCGAATCGATGATCTGTTCAGCCAGCTGAGAGGAGCAACCTTCTTTTCAAAGATAGATTTGAGGTCAAGATACCATCAGCTACGTATTAGGGAGAAGGATGTGTCGAAAACTGCTTTCTTGATGAGATATGGGTCCTATGAGTTTTGAGTCATGCCGTTTGGGCTGACAAATGCTCCAGCAGTATTTATGGACTTGATGAACCGAGTGTTCAGAGAGTTATTAGATACGTTTGTCATCGTCTTCATAGATGACATATTGATATATTTACGCACTGAGGAGGAGCATGCTGAGCACTTGAGGCAGGTTCTTCAGACTCTACGAGAGCATCAGCTGTATGCTAAGTACAAGAAGTGCGGATTCTGGTCAAAGGAGGTGCAGGTTTTGGGACATGTTGTATCTGAATTGGGGATAGCGGTTGACCCGAGTAAAGTGTCAGTAGTGAGGGAGTGGGGACAACCCACGACACCGATGAAAGTGCGTAGTTTCTTGGGGTTAGCCGGGTACTACAGGAGATTCATCTGCGGGTTCTCCCAAGATAGCGGGTTCATTGACGAACCTGACTCGTAAAGGGGTACCATATGTATGGAATGATGCTTGTCAATTGTCTTTCGATGAGCTGAAAGATAAGCTAACTTCGGCACCAGTTCTTGCTTTACCCAAGCTCCGAGGGGAGTATCTGGTTTACACCGACGCCTCCTTATGGGGACTCAGGGGAGTACTTCAGTAGGAGGAGAAGGCTATAGCTTTTTCCTTTCGCAAGCTTAGGTCGCACGAGAAAAATTAACCCACACACGACCTAGAGTTTGCAGCGGCCATCTTTGCATTGAGGATATGGAGATATTATTTATTGGGGGAGAAGTTCCGCTTATTCACAGACCAAAAGTCACTGTAGTACATGTTCACTCAGTGAGAGCTGAATATGCGTCAGTGCAGGTGGTTAGAGTTGGTAAAAAACTATCAGTTTGACATAGAGTACCATCCGAGGAAGGCTAACGTGGTTGCTGATGCATTGAGCCATAGACCGGTAGACGACGTAGCGAATGTCTGGAGAGCAAAGTGGAAAGAGTTGGGTCATCAGGACGCGGTAGGCCATTCCTTCATATCTGTCATGACAGTGACACCTGAGATTGTTACGAGGGTAATACAAGCACAGATAGCAGACTCATTTTGCCAGGAGCAGATTGTACGGCTTTTAGCTAAGGGTGCTGAGTCCTATTTAGTTGGCTCCGATGGAGGTTTAAGGTTTAATGGGAGATTAGTGGTCCCAGAAGGAGCAGACTTACGTCATGCATTGATTACACAGTCTCACGGGTCCAGATTTATGGTGCATCCCGGGGGAGATAAGATGTACCAGGATATGGGGCGACAATACTGGTGGAGTGGTATGAAGAAGGACATTGCTGAGTTTATGTCCAAGTGTTCTACTTGCCAGATGGTAAAGGTAGACCACAAACAATCATCGGGGTTGCTTCAGCCGTTGGAAATACCCACGTGGAAGTGGGAAAGTATTTCCATGTATTTTATTACTGGGTTGCCTACATCACAATGGGGTCACGACTCCATCTAGGTGATTGTGGACCGTTTGACCAAGGTGGCTCATTTTCTGCCAGTACGGATAGACTATACCACAGGCCAATATGCTCAGTTGTTCATTGCTGAGATTGTTAGACTACATGGGGTGCCCCTGGATATTATGTCAGATAGAGATAAGATTTTTGAGTCGCATTTCTGGGAGAGCTTTCATGAGGCCATGGGTACAGAGTTGAGGTTGAGTTCAGCTTATCACCCACAGACAGATGGGCAAACAGAGCATACCAATCAGATGTTGGAAGATATGCTAAGCATGTGTGTCCTTGATTTTGGAGGAGGATGAGAGCCAGATCTTCCACTGGTGGAGTTTGCTTATAATAACTCTTATCAGTTCACGATTGGTATGGCTCCATTTGAGGCATTGTATGGCAGGCCTTGTCGTTATCCAACTTGTTGGCTAGAGGTGGGGGATAACAAGTTGCTCGAAACAGAGGTAATTCAGGAAATCTCCGCTAGGATTGAGCTTATCAGGAGTCGCATTCGGGTAGCCCAGGACAGGCAGAAAAGCTACGCCGATGCAAAACGGTTTTTTCGAGAATTTAATGTGGGGGACCAAGTATTACTGCGCGTGTCTCCTATGAGAGGAGTGATGAGGTTTGGGAAGAAGGGGAAGTTGGTTCTAAGGTACGTGGGACTATTTCCCATTATCGAGAGGATTGGGCTGGTAGCATACAGATTGTGGCTGCCAGAGCACTTGCACCGTATTCACGATGTATTTCACATTTCATCGTTGAGACGATACCTTAGGGATGATATGGACCACATCCACATCGCGATAGAGGAGATTGACTTACATCCCGACAGCTCTTACGAGGATAGACCAGTGGCGATTCTGGACCATAGCAAAAGGATATTGAGGTCGAAGGTAGTTCCACTTGTACGAGTCCAGTGGGAGTATCATAATGTGGAGGAATCCACTTGGGAGCGTGAGGCAGATATGCGCGAGAAATACCCAGATTTATTCTTACCAGGTATACCTTATTTTCTGAATTTCGTGACGAAATTCCGTTATTAGGGAGAAAGTATGTAATACCCCGTATTTTTATGCCTTTTAAAATTTGGGGATTTAATAAATTTAAATTGATTAATTAATTTAATATTAATTCGAAAATTATTTTAAATATTTACTAGCGCGATGGGAGTTAGTAATTATTGGGATTTTGTTGAATACTACTTAATGAATAAAGTAATATGTATAATAGAATTTATTAAAATTATCACGAGTATATAATTTGATAAATTTGGGAAATTAAATCGGGACGCGCCGGTGTCGTATCGGCATTAAATTAGTATTATTAAAGTGAATAAATTATAAGTCACCCATATGGTCATTTTGAGTACGTCAATGTGTCCAGAAGGGTCGATATAGTCAAAATAATGTACCCAAGAGTGTAGTTTGGGTCTCGGGGTGTTTTTAGGTCTATTTAGCATCCCGGGAGGGCGTTTTAGACATTTTGTATTTTTGGGCATGGAAACCCACAAATTTTCTAAGGCTATATCAGATGTTAGGGGTTTTCTTCTAGGGTTAACATAATCAAAAACAAAGAACGACCATTGGAGAGGAAGAGGAGAAGCTTTCCAAGGAGTTCTAGGCCAAGAACTCCACCGTTTACACCACCGTCACCGCCAAAGTGTAGATCGCGCGACGAGGAACACAACCACACCAATTTCTTCCACAAATCAAAAACAAATATTTTCAAGCAAGTATCTATCTTTCTTTATTTTAGTTAATGCTTCAATTATATTAGTCTAGGGTTTATTAGAATTAGTTTTCTTGGAAGAAAGCATATATTGGAGACTAGAATTTACATGTTGTAGAGGTAAAAATCATATTCTGGAAATCTATTTCACATGTAGAGGTTGTGAGAAGTGCGAACTGTGTGATAATTGATTAAACTAGATTCGCTAGTTTCCAAGTAACCCTTATTTAATTAGAGTCCCTAAACATGCATCTAAGGTGCGTGTGTCAACCCATAAATAAATAAAGCATGTGACACAAAATATGCTGAGACACAGATTTCAAGAAAAAACCCCTTTCGGGTAAAACCTTTATTTCACTATGAATATACAAGACGCAACTTACAATTACATAGAGAAATCTGCAATGGATTAACACGCAGCCAACCCACAGAGACACGCAGTCTTGAACTCAGTAAGAGAATACACGCAGCACCCTCCAAGGACTCGCAGCCCAAACAACGAAGGAAGAACCGCAGCTCTCATCAATGACACGCAGCCATAAAACTTTGTAGAGACTCCCTCAGCAATGACACGCAGCCCTCGGTTGCAAAGATCTCTCCATAAAGATGAACAACAACAAAGTTTGTGTTCTAGGGTTCCAAAAGATTCACAAAAGTAATTGAGATTTTTGTGTGTGAATCAAAAAGAGTCTTGGGACTCAAAAAGGTGAAGACTTAGAGTATTTAGGACTCTGAAAATCGTCTTGAAAAGTCTTGGAAAACAACTCCCCGAAGTTGGCTTAAATAAGAAAACTTTGAGCCTAAAAAATCTCGAACAGATATGGCCGAATTTATCCCAGGCGGACCGGTCCGGCTTGGAGGCGGATCGGTCCGACCTCGGATCGGTTCTTTTAAAAATTGGCTTCTTCGGTTCGCTTTCGGTCCGGGATTTAATGGATTTGCAGCAAGCGGATCGGTCCGGTGGAGGGGCGGATCGGTCCGGTGGCGGATCGGTCCGGCTTCCCAGAAAACAAAAAAAACTTTTAAAAGCCTCATTTTGCTTGAAAAAACTTACTTCTTATTTTTATAAAAAACATTTTATAAAAATTTCCCAATACTAAATATGAACTTTAAGGAACGTAAAAACAAAATTTTACCAAGTTCATTCTCGCAGAGGCTATGTGAAGACACTTTGATATTCGGGTCCGTTGATGTAGATACGATCTTGAGTTTCTTCAACGGTGTAACGGCGTACGACATATAAATTGATAATCGACAAAAATGTCCTTACAGGTTGAACCACGAATTTTCATTGAGTTAGGAGTAGAAAAATATGGGAAAAATAATGGTAAGAACTAAGTTAAAGAAAATATTAGGGTTCTTGAGATTTATATAGATTTTGCCTTTTTATTCCATTATACTTAATGAAAACTCACATGTTTTACGTAGAATATTATTTATTTAGATATATAACACTTGTAGTATCAATTGTTGAGAGTTTGGGAGTGAAATATGATGATTTGGATGAGTTTGGAATATGATTTTCGTAACTGGGTTTTCTGCAGTTTCGCCATAACTGCTTGATCGATCGATCGAGCCCAGAGCATAGATCGATCGATCGACCCCTCCTGGAAAACTGCATATTCCCCTTATGTTAGCCTAATCCGACTAAGTGCATAGTAAATCTTGATTATTGTTGTTCGGGCATAATAGGATATAAGTAGGACCAGTAGGGTCTAGATAAACCCCGTTAAGTGAGACTTTAATATAAAAGAAAATTAAGGGTAAACGGGGAGTTATTCATACGTATGAAATCACGTGTACGTTTATTAAATAATCAAAATTCTAAGGAAGTTGGATTAGAAGGTAAGTGAGTAGCTACTGAAATTGTACGTAAGTAGTTAGAATACTTTGAGAGGCGAGAAGTGAGTTTGTAGTAACTTAATTACCAGATTACAATAGACGAGTCCGTTATATGAGATAATCGAGTTAAATGTACTAAGAACGGGTAAATATAATTATGGGTCGTGGGCGTACCTAACTTATAAATGTGAATGGTTATATATCTTTATGACTGTGTGATTGTTCATATATATATCCTATATACGTGTAAAAATCATGCCCGCGCTACTTGCTATCACTGAGGTTACCGCGCCGAGACAGTCTTATCTTGATGGAACCTTTATGGGGGATATTGACTTGTACCCTAGAACATAGGAATCCTTGGTACAGGCTATCTGATTGATAGTCAGACGGTCCTAAGGGACGTGAGGGTATGTGCTGACCTCTTAGTGACTTGGAACCATGATTTGCCTCAATTTGTATGTGTTTCGTGATTAATACAGTTTGAGAGTGAATCCGAACTAGTATTTCTCTTAGTACGAGTGATACAGGGACTTGATAGCAGAGTATGCCAGCACCATAAATTCTATATGGGGTGCCGTTAGTATATATATATTGTATGAGTGATTAATATATATAGACTTGAAATTTGGAATTTCCTACCGTGACTAAAGTAGTTAAGTAATGAATAAATATTCCGACTTTATTATAAGTGTTTGAAAAGATTGTGTCAATACTGAAAGACTTTATAACGAAATGAGATTTATGCAAAAACATTACTTCCATAAATTAATTATCTTAGCCCTAGTAATTGTCGGCCTGAAACCTTATGAGGAATTTAAGTTAAGCTAAACATTTGGGATTAATAGTGCGGTAGGTGTGCACACTAGAAGAGAGGTGAGAATTTCTCAAGAGAGTGCCACATACTAATATGATTGTTGCATTAGCCGGTAAGCATTTTAAATGCTTGCTAAACTGAATTTTTAAACTGTTTCACTACACCAAATCTGCCGAATTGTCAAGGTCATTGACCTTGACAAATCCAACTTGTCAAGGTCAATGACCGTGACATTTCGAGGCGAGACAACTTTTTTTATCACGGTCGTGTCACAGTCATTGACCTTGACACAAAACTCGCGTTTTGTGTCACGGTCATGTCGCGGTTAATGACCGTGACACGTTTGTCACGGTTTATAACCGTGACAAAGCCGTGACCTTTTTAAAAAAAATTGTCACGGCCATTGACCGTGACACGTCCGTGACAACTTTTTGTCACGGACATGTCACGGTCAATGACCGTGACAATTCTGGGCAGAATTAAAAAAAAAATCTGCTGGGCAGTATGGCCACTGCCACTGCCACTGCCCAGCAGTATATTTGTACCTGTTATAGTAACGTTGTACCTGTTCCAAACATCATATATCCAAACAAACTAAAGATAATGCAAATATATATTCATGACGATATAATCCAAATATTCAAAATAGAAATAATATACATGACGATATAATCCAAATATAATTAAAATGGACAAACTTTAAAATAATGTTACTACATGTCTTCGGTAAAATTGAGGAGGTGAGTAGGCCACACGACATACGAATTGACGCACCCACTAATATACGTCGTGCCGCATTGTTCGCGCAACTACAATAGGGAGTTCTCCTTCCCGGATATGACATGCGTGACGAGCACCCTTGACTCCATCTCTTGAAGCACACGTCCATGGACTATTCCACCCTCGACGATATTCGGGTCCCTCAACCCCCGCCCTATCCGCTGGCCATCAAATACGTCCAATATGAACACGCTCGGCCAACCAAGTGTCGACAATGGTCTGTTGAAGGGCGCCAAATAGGGAAGTGGGTCATCGAAGTACAAACGTGTCGGTGATGAAGCAGCGAGGTCCACATCCTCGTCATCCTGCGCCTCGTCCTCCCGCACCTCCTCCTCCACCGCCTTCTCCTTCCATTTCCCTTTCCCTTTACGGTCTCCGCCCAATGTACGCTTCATGAATGCGTACATATCTTGGACCGTCGCCTCCAAATAGGACAGCTTCGCGTCGTGTGAATCCACCGTTCGAGCCAACCCGGTGTCGCTCGTCTCAAATCCGATGATCCTAGATTTGGCCACTCGCGAGCTCACTCCCCTTGTCCTCCCCTTGTGATCAGAGCCAAGCACTTGGCTGAGTGCGTCTGTGAACAAAGATGCCTTGTCGGCATCAGACTGCGACTCATGCACTTCCTTAAGCTTTGCCTGAAACGACAAAAAGCACATGATTAGTAAAATAAGTAAACTAAAAAATTATAACGTAATTAACAAAAATTAAACTGTCAGATTACTTACAATCGTGGCCGCGACGCTCGGGGACACCTCCTTGTCCTTCCCCTTCTTCGTCCGAAGAGCCACATAAGTATCGAGCCTATGTGGCTTACCCCCTGGCCCACTCCCTACCCCCTGAAATAAAATAAAGTAAAGTAAAATTAGTATCGGCCCCGCAAAGTAAAATAACGAAGAATAATATATTTCTGTAGTTATAGATAAATTAAATCTTACCTGCATCCTATGCTCCACCTCGACGTAAGAGGTCCGACCGGAGTAGTGCACGTCCGTCTTTTTTGCCCGATTTTCCCTCCCCGATTGGCGAGATGCCAATTGTCGATCCTCGATCTCATTGTCAATTAACTTTTGCCATTGTGCCAATGAGATCGGCTCCTTGGGCGGGACGGATCAGCGCCATTGTATAATGGACTCTCGTGTTTTTCCAAAGTACCGTGTCCGCATATTTTTCTTACACGTCTTGTGTTGCTCCCTCAACTGCTCCAAGACGGAATCGCGTAGCTTTGGATCCAAGTTGAATTGTTCCTGTCCAACAAATACAATGTTAGTTGCGAATAAATATAAATATAAATATAAATATGAAATTGAAATTGAAATTGAAATTGAAATATTCATATAAATATAAATATAAATATATTACCTGTAGTGCCGCCCAAACAACTAACTTGAGCTCATATGGCACCTCCTTCCAACTCATAAACTCCGGACCGATGACCGTCTTTAGCAGCTCGAGGGATCTCGCTAATAGCTCCGACTTGTTCTTGACGGTAATCCCAAATTTTCCATATTTGGGGAGCCTAGGGGCGGAGGAGCCCTCGTCGCCTCCGCTACCACAGAGCCCAGACGACATCATCATAAACAGCATCATCATCTTCGCCTTAATATCTGAAGGAGACATTTTTGCTGTAAAAAAATGTTATTAGTACAAATAAAAAAAAATGTTAATAGTACACATACACACACCCCTACCCCACCCCCACCACACACACGCACATGTCATGCCACTTTTAAAACTAACCAACCCAACATTTCATCCATTAAACTAACAATTAAAGTATACAATTATTAATTTACTAATTTACAATGAGGGACAATCCCAGTTTCATATGAAATTGGCACTAATTATTAATTTACTTTCATCTAAAACTATACAATTAAAGCTATACAATTTCTTAATTAAAGATATACAATTGTTAAAATTGCCCCTCCACCCCCCCCCCCCCCACACCCCACCCCCACCCCCACCACACCCCAACGCACACACACACACACACACCCCACCCCCACCCCCTCCCCCCACCACGACCATGACAACTACATTTATTGTTTATCAATAAAATTATGACATGAGATAATTATAATTGGAGCATAAATTTCATTATCATAAAGGGATAAATCCAACCAAGTACAGAGATTCTACAAATTAAAGTGAGAATTAAATTTAAGACTTTCTAACAACATGCATGTGTATGGATTCTACATAGTTGGGCACGAAAGTAACTAATGATATTCCTAAAAACATACAATTGGCAACATTTTGTGAATTTATTAAACTTTATATAATATTATCAAATTCTGTTAAAAAATTATCTAGGGTTTTACCTAATTGAATTAATTTCAGGAATAAAATTATTATCAATTTAAATGAAAATATCAATTATTATCCAATATTTTTGAATGAAATATTTATTTTGAATGAAAATATCAATTATTATCCAATTATTATCCAACTATTATCAATTATTTATTTTGAATGAAAATAAATTATTATCCAATATTTTTGGATATTATTTACAATTACATTTTTGGATATTATTTTTGGATATTATTTACATTTACATTTTTGGATATTATTTTTGGATATTATTTACATTTACATTTTTGGATATTATTTTTGAAAATTTATAGAAAATTACATATTTATTTACATTTTTAACCCCCTACTCCCTACCCCCATCCTATCCCACTCTCTACCCCCCACCCTGCCCCCACCCCCTACCCCCACCCTGCCCCACACCCCACACATGCACACGCACACGCACATATATACACATATACACACAAACATATATATAAATGGAAGAGAGAGAGAGAGAGAAAATCGACCTGAAAGTAGAGAGAGAGAGAGAGAGAGAGCAGCGTCAAGAGAGAGAGAGAGGGAGGGAACGGCTGTAGGGAAAAAAGAAGGGGGATAGGGTTTTTGCTGCAAACATTGTCACGGTCGTGTCAAGGTCATTGACCGTGACAAGTATTTAAAGAATTGTCACGGTCATTGACCGTGACAAGTCCGTGACAAGTAAATTTGTCAAGGCCTTGTCACGATCAATGACCGTGACAATTCTTTGTCACGATCGTGTCAAGGTCAATGACCGTGACATAAAACGCGTGTTTTTTGCCACGGTCAATGACCTTGACAAGGGTGACCGACTGAAAGGTGACAATTTGGCCATTTTGGTGCAGTGTTTTACAATCGGGCTCTGACCCGTTTCCTGTTATCTCTTCTCTCTTGTATATATATGTATATATTACAGGTGCCCAGCCACAGGGGCGTCATGCTTAGGATTCTTTGGAAGGAGCGTGCTGCAGCTTAGGTGGGAGTTGCAGGCCTTTGCTTAGACGACCTCATTATTGATTCCACTCCTCGTTCTGTTTTATCCAGTTGCTTGTGTCGCCCTTTTGCCTTATTCAGTTGGTTTTGTCAGAGATTGTGATTCATTTAATTTTAGTATTTTTACTTTGGGATTTGTTACTGTCAGGATATTTTATGTTGAAGTTTTAAAGTTGGGATTAGTTATTTGAATGCTTAAATTACTTGGATGATCTTTTCCAGTCTAGTTATTGTGTGACTCTTAAACTATGAATTATGAAAGGTTTTTATTGTTGGGATTAAATTAAATATGGAAATAATGTTTTAAATGGTTTTGACACTTAGTTTAATTATTCAGGGTGTTTAATTTGAAAAGTTATTTTTGCGACAGTGATGCTAAGAATGAACCAACCATTCACCTTGGTTAAAATTTAATAAATGACTGATCACTCGGTATTTAATTAGGCGTGGTATCACATGATGCTGCCACTGAACTCGTACAAGTAGAACTACCTTTGACCTCTGTCTCTTCTCACTGTGATCTAGGATAGCCACTGGCCTCTCCTCATAAGAACTGTCGGGCTGCAAATCGATCTCCTCTATCGCGATGTGAGTGTGGGCCAACTCATCCCGACGGTACCCGCCTCAATGATGATATGTGAAAAACATCATGAATACGGTGTAAATGGTTCGACAACCCAAGTCTGTAAGCCACTGGTCCGATCTTCTCAATAATAGGAAATGGTCCTATGTATCTCGGAGCCAATTTACCCTTCTTCCCGAACCTCATCACCCCCTTCATAGGAGATACTCTCAATAAAACTTGGTCCCCCACTGTGAACTCTCTAAAGGACCTCTTAGCATCGGCGTAGCTTTTCTATCTATCTTGGGCTACCCGTATGCGACTTCGAATCATCTCGATCCTGCTCAATGTATCCTGAATTACCTCTGGCCGAAGTAACTTATTGTCTCCCACCTCTAGCCAACAGGATGGAGAATTACAAGGTCTCCCATATAATGCCTCGAATGGGGCCATGCCGATCGTGAACTGATAGGAGTGGTTGTTAGAAAGCTCCATCAGTGGAAGGTACTGCTCCCAACCTCCCCCAAAGTCAAAGATACACATACGCAACATGTCCTCAAGCATCTGATTAGTACGCTCAGTTTGTCCATCGTCATGCGGGTGATACACCGTACTCAATCGTAATTCGGTACCCATGGCCTCCTGGAAACTCTCCCAAAAATGAGACACAAATGTCTTATCTCTATCGGACACGATATCAAGAGGTACACCATGCAGTCTTACTATCTCTGCAATAAATATCTGAGCATATTATCCCGCAGTATAGTCTGTCCTGACTGGCAGAAAATGGGTTACCTTTGTCAATCGGTCCATAATAACCCATATAGAATCGTGCCCCCTCTGCGAAGTAGGTAATCCGGTAATAAAATCCATAGAAATGCCCTCTCATTTCCACGCAGGGATCTCTAATGACTGAAGTAAACCTGGTGGTCTCTAATTGTCCACTTTTACTAGCTGACAAGTGGTACACTTGGATACAAACTCTGCGATATCCCTCTTCATCCCACTCCACTAGTACTGCCGCCTCATATCCTGGTACATCTTATCCCCACCGAGATGTACCACAAATCTGGACCCATGCGACTCCGTCATCACTGCATGTCAATGGTCCTCCCCCTCTGGAACCACAAGTCTCCCGTTGAAATGCAAGCCTCCCTCGAAACTTACCGAATATGACTCGGCTCCACTAGCTAAGAGTCTGTGCCTGGACCACCCTCGTCACTATCTGCGGTGTGACGGTCATAAGTGACATGAATGATCTGGCCACAGCATCCTGGTGCCCTAGCTCCTTCCATTTCACCTTCCACACCTCGTGTGCCTCGTCTACTGGCCTATGACTCAACGCATCTGCAACTACGTTAGCCTTTCCCGAGTGATAGTGTATCTCAAACTGATATTATTTTACAAACTCTATCCACATGCGTTGATGCATATTCATCTCCTTCTGTGTGAACAAGTACTGTAGTGACTTATGGTCTGTAAATAGGCGAAACTGCTCTTCCAAAAGGTAATGGCTCCAAATCCTGAGTGCAAACACGACTGTCGCTAACTCTAAGTCATGTGTGGGGTAGTTATTTTCATGAGGCTTAAGCTTCTGAGATGCATAAGCTATAGCCTAATCCTTCTGTTGAAGCACACCCCCAAGTCCTAGTAAGGAAGCATCAGTGTAGACTAGATACTCTACTATCAGCCTAGGCAGTGCTAACACTGGTGCTGAAGTCAGCTTGTCCTTCAGCTCATCAAAAACCAACTGACAAGCATTATTTCAGATAAATGGCACTCCTTTGCGAGTCAAATGAGTCAATGGGCTCTCTATCTTCGAGAATCCCCGAATGAATCTCCTGTAGTATCCTGCTGGCCCAAGAAACTACGTATCTCTATTGGCGTCCTGGGTTGTCCCCACTTCCTCACCGCTGACACTTTTCCCGGGTCTACGGATATCCCTATATCCGAATAATATGCCCCAAAAACTGAACTTCCTTCAGCCAAAATCCATATTTCTCAAATTTTGCATACACCTCGTGCTGACGCAGTGTCTGCAAAACCTATATCAAATGTTCGGTAGAGTAAATCACGATGTCATCTATGAAGATAATGAAAAACTGATCCAAGAACTCTCTGAACACCCTATTCATCAAGTCTATAAACACGGTTGGGGCATTGGTTAGACTAAAAGGCATAACTCTAAACTCGTAGGAACCATACCTCGTCAAGAAGGCAGTCTTCGACACATCCTGCTCCCTGATCCGTAACTGATGGTATCCCGACCTCAAGTCAATCTTTGAGAAGAAAGCATCTCACCTCAACTGATCGAATAAGTCATCGATTCGAGGCAACGAATACTTATTTCGTATCGTGACCCTATTCAACTCACGGTAATCGACACACAACCGTAACGATCCATCTCTCTTTTTAACAAACAGTACTGGGGCATCCCAAGGTGAAGTACTCCTACGAATAAAATCATGTCCCAACAGCTATTCTATTTGATCTCGTAAGTCCCCCATCTCTGCTGGAGCCATACGGTAAAGTGCGCGAACTATCGACCAGGTGTCCGACGTCAAATCTATGACAAAGTCTATCTCTCTGCTAGGTGGTAATATCGAAATATCTTGGAACACATCAGCGAATTCACAAACCACCGGTATCGAATCAAGAGGTATCACCACCTCCTTAGAAGTCTCCTCCTCTATATAATACAAATGCGTGGAATATCCTCCCTCTGAACGAGGCATCACCACCAGGAACATCTCCTGACCAGGTATAGCAAAAATGATACTCCTATTAAAACAATCTATCATGGCCCTATATGCAAAAAGACAATCCATAGAGATAATCGCATCATACTCGGGCCTCTGTAACACAAGCATGTCGGCAGGTAAAGTAAGCCTCCCAATCTCTATACCCACCCCACGACATATAAGGAAAATCGGTGAGCCACTACCCAAAGGTGAATCTACATATGTAACAGTACTCTCTGCTGTATCTAATAACCCCATAGTACGTGCAAACCTCGTGGCAATAAAACAAAGTGTGGCCTCCATATTAAATAAAATACGCCCCATAGTTCCTTAAATAGAAAACATACCCTTAATCGCGGGTGGAGACTGTGGAACTACGGCCTGATGGAGGTTGTATACCCGCCCATATTGAAGTTTCCCCTTCTGCACTGGAGCTGCGGGCAAGGCTAGAACTAGCGCTGGAGCTGGTAAGGTGACGGGAAAGATGGGTCTCTGGGGCTCCTGGTGAGCAGCCTCCTGCCGAGGGACCCTGTCTCTATCGGGGCAATCCTGCTTCTTATGGCCAGTCTTGCCACAAGTATAACATTTGTCCCCTCTGTCCCTGGTAACCTCGGCCCTGTTGGCCGTTACCACCCCTACCTTGGCCCTGAGGGCCCTGGTGTCCTCCCTGCTGTTGGCCCTGCTACTGGCCCAATTGCTAGCCTTGGTGGCCCTTTCTAAAGCCCCCGTGACCATGCCTGAAACCCTCTGAAAGAAACCTTTTGGTAGAATCCCCCTGCTAGGAAAACTGACTCTGACTCTGATCAGCTGGTGCCCCACTGGCACTACCTCCCCTTGACTTGCCTATCTGGCTGGGATCTCCTCCCCGCTTGCTTCCCTTAGCATGGAAGCAGTTGTCCTGACAATGTAACAATGATGCATTTAGGACATCTGTGTAGGAATATAGGGAAAGATTACCCAGGAGATGCTGTCGGATCCTCCAAGTCAAACCATCCATGAAAATCTGGATTCGTTTCTCCTCAGTAGGCACCTCGTCCGGTACCATATTAGTCAATCGCGTGAACTCCTCCTCATATTCATCATCTGTCTTCCCTTCCTGGGTAATGTCTAAAAGTTTTCACCTCATCTCAGTCTTGACGGAAGAAGGAAAGTACTTACGATCGAACCGTACCCAGAAATCGGCAATAGACATTAAATCCCGCTCCTCTGAAGTAGTAGTGGACTCCCACCACTGTAAGGCTGCCACTGTCAGCTTAAAGGTAGCCAAAACTTCCCTCTGTACCTCAGTGAACTCGTACATACGAAGGTGTATCTGTATATCCTTTTTCCATTGACTCGCCAACACTACATCAGAATTGCATGAGAACTCTAGAGGATGCGCTTTCTGAAAGGCATCCCTGACTCTCTCCTATGCAGTAGGGAAAATAGGAACGGGTGCTGGCACCACTACTGGTGCCTGCTGTACCACTGCTAGTGATGCATTTACTGCCTGTGCAACGATGGAAGCAACTTCTGTAGCATGCATCAAGCCCTGAGCTGTGGCTGGTTGTTGCTCTGGATGGGCGTTCCCGTCCTTTGGTGCACGTCGAGGTGGCATCTGAGACGAGAAAGAAGTTTATTAGTCCACAGTTATCATTAATTCTCAAATAGCTGAAGACGTGATCGCATACACAAGAATACAATAGTTCTAAAGATAAGGCTCTATATCAAAGGACGCTAAGCTGAAAGCACAATAAGCCGTAAAGATCCTAAAGGACACTAGAACCTGATGCTCTGATACCACCTGTGACACCCTGTCCAATTAAAAATCTAGTGATCAGTCCTTTATAAAATTTTAAAATAGAATATCCGATTAGTTCATTCTTAGCATCACTGTCAAAAAACATTAACTTTAACAATCACCTAATATAAATTAAGCTAGTGCTAAAATACCTTTTTTCCTTTTAAATTGTAACCAAAAATCTTTTATTTAATAAGTCTAAGAATTTAAATAAAAACCATTCACCATTCAACAAAGATAAATAATAAATCTGAATAATGTACTGAAATAAATACGACTAGATTAAACATTCCAGTTCAAAACCTTAAGCCAAAGAACCAAAGTAAACTAAATTTAACTAGAATGAATAAAAAGTAACTAAATACAATCTCTGATAAAATGTCTAAGGAATGGGCAACACATGCCCTAACTTAAAAGTCTAGATGAACTTAGAGAGAAAAGATAGGAGCGTCTATAGCAAGGACCTATAGCTTCCACACCAGCTGCAGAATGCCAAGCAGTCCAAGTCTCTAAATCTGGTGTCCCTATGGCTGAGCAGCTGATATGATACATATATATATAGCAAGAGAGAAAAAGAGATGCAAGAGACGGGTCAGATCCCGATGTATAAAAATATATTTTAGCAAGTATTTAAAACTGCCTTAAAGCAAGTATCATGTGCATGTTAGATTCGTGCTCTCACATGAAGATCTCACATCTCTTCTATCGTGCACTCCTAATGCATCTTCTATTTAGAACTAGTAATTCTACCCAAACTAACTAGTTCAAGTCACTTAACACTCTATTCATTCAACAATAGTATTCTCGTATCGCCCATACAATACCCCATAAGTAGTCTATCACATTTTACTACCAATCACGTTCACTATATGAATATTTAAGTCTTTATTTTAGTAAGATTAAATCATGTCTTCTCATTGCCAAAGCTACTAGTCTCTCTTAGTAGAATTTCTCATAATTATACACACACACACACACACACACATATATATATATAGCCATATTATCCCTATATATATACATCAATCCTGCATCCCTGATTTAAACCCCATTAGTGCAATTAATAAAATGATCCTATACCCCGAGGTTATAACCTATTAGTACACTTCATACAAACTCCTTGCACCCCCGGGTTATCACCCATTAGTGAGTTAAATAAAAACATTACACCCCCGAGTTATCACCCTTTAGTGTATTAACCGACATAACCTTGCACCCTCGGGTAATCACCCATTAGTGCACTTAACAAAAATATTAAATAATAGGCATACACACATCCTATTAAAGTTTATAGGTATTCCGCCAACCTAGTTGCATACTTACCATACGTATTTTATTCTCATTGTTGCATATTATGTAAAATTATTAGATTACCGTAACTCTCTCATAATCTTCAAAGTAAGTCTTCTTTCCGAAATTATTAAAGTATAAATCTCACATACTTTCTCGTAAACCTGTGTCGTTTCAAATTTGTTAACTGAAAGTTTCTCTCACTCCAATTACTTAAAATCCCAAAACTCGACCCTGAGAAAATACCCAGAAATTTGCCCTGTCGCTCGAACCAGATGGTCAACTCGTTTAAACGACTGCCACATATCGTTCGAGCGACTTCGCGCGACATCCCTATCTTGCTCGA